>MU542898.1:1183905-1253905 GCA_024362625.1 Silurus asotus
TATATATATATATATATATATATAGACAAAATGTATTCATAAATACAGAAGGTTCTAGAGAACATATTGTATGTAATATAAACATGCTGTGATATTGCACATGGTATGGAATTGCATATGGAATAATCTTGCACACGGTATTATATTAACGTACATGTCATTATAGCGAGCAATTTGCTTTAACTGCCATAAGATCACCACAACCTGCCATTAACCAACTGCAAGAGAATCATGACTCACAACCAACTACAGCCAATCAAAAAACCATGACCAACCATCAGCCATCACAGTGCCCTTGAAAGCTTTAAATACACATGTGCCAGGGGTGCCCTCGAATTAGGTGTGATTAATCAGTGCAGGGGAAGTGAGGGGAAGCAGGGGGCTCAATCACGAAAGAACCGTGCACCAACGAAGGAGGCGATGAGTGCTATCTCAAAGAACATCATTAACAAATCGTTCTTCCTCTCAGCCAACAAATTTCCCTCGAGGAAGTCTACTCAAGAGACTTGACTCGACTGCCTGCACTCACTGACCCAAGCACTCGGTGCTCCCACGAGCGCCCAAGAGTACAATCTTCACTCAGCACTTCCTCCTTTCCTTGTTAGCGCACCACATGTATTAAAATTCCCTCCGGTATTAGAGATTGCATTTCTCACCATATTATCTGCACAATAATCTCATAGCTTACATACTGTAAAAAAAAAAAAAAAAAGGTATACAAATATACCAAAACCCCAAAAAAAAAAAAAAAAGGCCTACAAAGAAGTAAAATTTTATAACCTAAATTTGAAAGAAAGCTAATTTTGAACCAATAATTAAAGAGAAAAAAGAGGAGTAAAACTTGAGATGACAATGTTGTCTACACAAAATTTACTTTTACATATGATCAACTATTAACCCCCGAGTTGCCTAATATACGACCTCTAGTAATTTTCTAGAAGAAAATGCTGAACCAAGAACTACAAAAAACAAAATTAAAAAAAAGTCTTAAATCCCTAGAAATAAAACACAGGCTCAAATATCTACACACAGCAAAGCAGCACTATGCTCTCACCTACACAAAAAGGAATGCGATATCCTTTTTTAGCAAATGTTACTGGGCCTACACTAGTGTATTCTATCTAAAAAATTCCCTCACATAAGAAAAGAGATTTAAAGAATTATAATTTCCACCTGAGACACATTACATGGTACTAGAAGCAGGAGCCGGATACACACTTACACACCAGCTGAACTCGGTCGTCATGGCACATTTCGAAGCAGAACACGAGTGCAAAACCTCAATGTGATTCATTTTGGGTTATTCGAAGCATCATAATCAGGGTCAATAGCAGAGGTCAAAAGATAAACAGAGCAATAAATTCATAATCATGAAAATGGGAAACAAGTGAGTTTCAAAAACCAGGGCGTACATTAAGGAATTAAGCGCAATGGATACAGGAAACTAAAGCAGGACTCATAAGAGAGACATGCACACTTGGATAGTGCAATGAAAATAACACAACAGGAGACAAATACATTACAAAATAATTGAGGGCTAAATTCAGAACAGGTGCCATCCAGACATTAGGCAGAAGACTAATAAAAAGGTAATGATGGACACCATATAAGCCAAACATAATGCACAAAACAAAGAGACGCAAAGTAAGACGAGTACGCCAGCACTGAGAAACAGGCCACACACTGCGAAGAATTTGTGATAATTGGACTGTGAAATGAAGGCTACAAGGGAGCCCTGACTATCATTTTTAACTAGTCATCCTGGAGCCCAGTACAACGGCACAATCTCATCTCTTTAGATTAGGAGCTTTTCAATATTTGTAGTTCAAATGTAAAATTCTGAGTGAAGAAGAAGAAAGCTCGTCATTTGTTGCATCACAGTTGAATATTTTTTTTCCGCATTTGGAAGACGCTCTTATCAGGAACAACTTACTAACTGCTAATTACCTCATTTATACAATTTAGCAGATGAGGGTTGAGAGCCTTGTTTAGGGGCCCAGCAATGGCAGCTCGATGGTGCTGGGATTTAAACTTATAACCTTCCAAAATCCAACATCTTAAACACTGAGCTCCCATTTCAATGTAGCATTTCTGTTGCTCATGGCCATATTACCATTTTATGGCTCATATACTTTACATTACATCTATTCTACTGTTTCTGTTTTTACTATTATCTAGTAATGTGCATCTCTCCTGATGGGGGACCTCAAAAACCTCGTACATAGAAAAAAGTGCATAATGCACAATAAAATGTGACTGGAGTCATAGTGTCAAACATTTATCATCTAACTACAAACTTGAAAAAATATAGAAAATGTTTTCTTTTTCTTTCAATGACACGCTGCATGAAAATACAACAAAAATAATATTTAATGAAATTAGACCATTCACATGCAGAGTCTGACTTTTTCTTTCTATCACAGATACACACTTAGTTTCTCTTCAGAGAAAATGATAAAGAATAGAAGGGACTTGCATTCAAAATTCAGTCACGGTCTAACAATTTTTTCCAAACTAACCAAAACCTGGCATTTCATATTTGCATTTATTACCTTTTTTTTGTAATTTGGTTTCATCCTTTCAGCAAGCAAAAAGTCAAAGTCTTTGCTGTAGGCATCCAAATTAGTATCTAGTTGCAGTTTCTGTCTACTGTAAAACTGGCCAGTTGCAGGGGTGGAGCGTTCCTTGCTCCTTTTAACTGCTCATTAGCAACCGTTCTCCCAACCGTCTCAGCTTGTGGCTAATTAAGCTAATTACTTAAGTAATTAGCTGGGCAGGATTTCTTTGAGAACGTTACCTTAGTTGCTAGGTGTTCGAAGTCTGGCTTCAGGGCCAAACGTGGACAGATGTTAGCTTATGGCTGTTCTCTTAGAAAGTAGGATATGTGATGTGCTGGCGAATTTTAACATCGACAAATTTCCTTTTACCTGGAAATTAAGCAGACTAGCTAAAATGCAAGTCCCCTTTTTGCTCCACATACACCTGCAAATGAAATCATCTGTAAAATAAAATATAGCTACAGCCAAAAATGTGCTGATGCAGCGATTTAAAAAAAAGACTGGAAACCAGTACATATGGAACACATTTCAGGAATTCTAGAGTTAAGTGTCCTTAAAGCAGATTTATATAAGAATTATAAAAGACAGTTATGTCCATTAGGTTGGTTCCTAAAATAAGGAATATCCGTGTATAAAAGATGCTGCGATTCTTTCACTCTTCACAGGATTTAAACATTTTGAGCTCATGCATTATTCTATTTTAAGACCATCATTTATGACAGGGGTGCTACTGAACAGGAAACCAGTACCATTATGGTGTTGTGCCAGTTGTTAACACTGTGTGTTTTTTGTCATCTTTGAATATTTAGACCATCTTATTGCATTTGTTTAAACAACATTGTCTTAACAAGAAGCTGCAAGACAACTGCAAGAATTAAGGGGCCCAGGAGTGGTAGCTTGGTGTGGCTGGGATTCAAACTCATGACCTAAAGTTTCATGCCTTAACCACTAAACTCACACCTCCCTATAGAGGCAAACAGGATTTGGAACATAGGGGAGGTTTGCGACAGGGCAGTTGAGCAGGAGAGGCATCCATTCACCCTATTTAGGAGATAATCCTATAAAAACCTTTGATTACTAAATAAAATATATGCAGATTAACTACAGATTAAGTAAATGGCCCTGTATAAATAGTGGGATCTGTGCATCCTGGCAGTGATTGAGACTTCCTACCGTCTGTTACCCTTAACACACTTTGTGATTGCTTGCACATGCTATTTAAAGATCTGTAAAGGTCATGTGTGCTGTCTATGTGCCATGTGGTACAGAGGTGCATGCAATGTTCACTCCAGTGTACCCCTAATGCTCCTGTGTTTCTTTTAGGTAAAATAAAACACCATCACTTTTAAAGAGTCCTTTCTAGGTTTTGACACACCTAGGACAAAAATTTTGACAAATGTTGAAAGAACATATTGAACATGATGACGTGTTAGAAGCAGGAGAAATGGGCTTTTTGGGATTTGAGCAAGTTTGTCAAGAGCGAAATGTGATGGCTAGATGACTGGATCAGTGCATCTCCAAAACTGCAGCTCTTGTGGGCTGTTCCTGGTCTGCAGTGGTCAGTATCTATCAAAAGTGGTCTAAGGAAGAAACAGTGGTGAACCGGCAGTAGGGTCATGGGTGGCCACAGATCACTGATTCACATGGAGAGTGAAGGCTGGTCCGTGTGGTCCAATCTATCAGACAAGCTCCTGTAGCTCAAATTGATGTAGTTAATGCTGTTAATGCTCGACAGTTCAGGACTGTTCTGGCAGCAAAAGGGGGACCAATTTCAGGCAGTTATGCCTGATTGGTATACATCACAAAGGTAAAATCCTGTAAATACTCTAACCATCACTCAAAGTCAATTAAGCCTGATATTAAGATGGTGAGACTTCAGTCTTTAAAAAACTAGGAGTTTGAAAGTGTGTTTTATTTGCTCTATCTGGGAAGTACTGTATAATCCATTTATAGAGACATTAAAATCAAGTGGTGCAAGGACAAGCCTTATCATTAAAGAGGTTAAAGAGTGAATAAACCCAGAAACATTCAGCTTTACATCAAAACAACCCTGTACTTTAAAAGATAAGAAAATAATAGAAAGAATCTCTCAAAAGTTATTAATTTAAAAACAGTTAAAAATAAAACTCTGGTCTAAACTAACACCCACAAGGAGAGCACTGCATGCAGTACATGAGGAGACTATGACTAATGAGCTCAATGATTTTTTTGTTCTAGGTTTGATGTTAACTTTTATGACTGCACTGATACTCTGGATGCTACAATAATTGATGACTCCGAGTCTCGGCTTTGTGGTAGACGGGTCGATTTTCAAAAGGTCTTGACACCACAAAGGCAAATGGGCCAGATAGTCTTTCTGCTTTTACTCTAAAAACCTTTGCTGAAGAATCAGTTCCTGCATGGGTAGACTTTTTTCAAAAGGTCTATCCATTTACATGCTATTCCAGACCTATTGTAGAAGTCCAACATCATACTGTATGCCAAACAGTGCAAGCCTAAAGTTACCACAGCTACCAGCATTGTAGGAAAATGGTTGGAGAGGGTAGTGGTGTAGAAACTTAGGGCAGGACGTTTAAATTAGCAAATTAATTACTTCAGCTTCTCTACATGAGACAAGGAAGTTAACTTGCTAAACTTATTTGAGAACCTAGCCAAAAAATCCTGATTGGTCTCACCAGCTACTAGATGCTACAGATGAATGCACATAAAAAGACTCTAATGAATCCAAAAGCAACCAAATCCAAATTCATTACTCGAACCCATTCCCAAAAACAAGATAGTTCCACATGCACCCCAAACTGGAAACATTGGGCTTAAACACAAATCATTGAATTGAATCAAAAACAGTAGCTCAATCCAAAAAGTCATGTTTGGTAATTTCAGGTGTATAAAGACAAGAGCTGAGTTAAAAACTTCACAGTAAAACAGTCTCTTTTATAGTTTGTGTGTGCGTGTGTGTGTGTGTGTGTGTGTGTGTGTGTGTGTGTGTGTGTGTGTGTGTGTGTGTGTGTGTGTGTGCGTGTGTAATTACATCCAGGTGTGTTCAGTCAGTAACAAGATAATTGAGAGTGCTGCTAGTGTGGGAAGTGTAGTCTTTGGCAGCCATATTTAAATACCAGAAACACGATTTGTACTGTGCATGTCTGAAGCATCTTGAAACAATTTAGGATATTTTTAGGTATTTATAATATTGTTTTTTTTTTATAATTAATAAACTTGTAAACATACACAACAATGGCAGGCATATAAAAAATGAAAGAGTTGTAAATTATATAATTTTTATTTACTAGTAATTCTCTTGATATAAATACACTTTAAAAAAATTATATAAATTCAATTTAGCAAATGATTAAATTGCCACAATTCAAATTTTTTTGACAGATGTGTATATGAGTTTTGTGTGTTTTGTGTGGTTTTTTTTCCATTTAATAGAGAATTTTCTAAAGATTTGTTGTAATTAACTGTTATTTTAGCATACTTTAAGAAATGTCTACATTTAAGAAACACACAAGATAGTTATTTATTGACTCATGCAATTTATTAATTTATAAATTAATTAATTCCTTTTATCCTTCATTCATTCGTTCACTCCGGTAATATGTGGAATTGTCGGGAATTTCTCCTTTTAAGAGAAATTCTTGAAGCTGTGCATAAAACGCAAAAGAATCCATAATTACTAGACTGTCTTAAAACGTTTTCCAATGGCAGGAAGCAGAACAAAATGTGAGTTTTCTTACATGAACTAAACAAAATGTGAGCTTTCGCATAGCTGCAACACAAAATGTGAGTTTTTACTTACAAATCAAGTGATAAATAAAAGTTTTTTGTCACACCTATCGTTTATTACAATTATTTGTAATCTATTAAGCATTTATTTCCTGTCTGCCAGTGGTTACTGCTGGTAAAGATCCACCAGTTTGACCAACCTGGTCTGTGTGTTTCCTCTGAAAGCTTGGAAAGGACAATAAGGATAAGGGTGAGAGAGCATTTTCCTGGTTTGTATTGTCTCCCTTCCCTATTTACACTGTTTATTTTATCCATCTCCTAGCTATGTGCTGATGTTTCATGCATGTCCTCACTTCCCCTTCTTTCAGATGGTGCTCTACATGCAGATGTGATGTCATCTAGTTGATCCAATTGTGGGTTTGGCGCTGTGGAACACTAAGTTGTTTAAGACCTCGGGTAGTGCCAGTAAGCTATTCTCAAACCTGACTACATCACTGCCTAAGCTGCTGGCTTATCCTTTCATGTGCTGGCACTCACAGAGATTTTGATTAACCAAGAGAACATAGCTACACCTGTTGCACCCTCTACAGAGCTTTCCTCATGAATTTTATTTAGCTTATTTTTATTCTTTTTCTCTTTGCTGAATTTGAACTCTCTTTGTTTGATGCAATTCTCTAAACCTTGTAAACTTCGTATCATTGGGGTCTATTGTCCACCATGTCCTCTAGGCAACCTTTGGAATGAGAAGATTGATTGATCTCTGCTTCTTCTTTTCAAAGAACGGTACTCCTCTGGTCTTGCTCTGAGACTTCAGACTCCAAACTGACCGAACTATATCCACAATATTGGATCCTTCAACCTGACTCAACGACAGCATCATCACGTGATCTTCACAGAGAACCACATCCCAAGATCCCAGTAACTCCACTTTATAAATACTTTATTTTTTTCTACGTGTATTTTTCTATTTCTCTGCTTTTTAATAACTCACCACCTCACCTCATCTCTCCCAACCATAGTGATCTTAAGAAGATACTTTAAACCCTGGACCCTTCATTCTTTTCTTTTACTGTACACTTATTTCCAACAAAGACTTCTTTATTTTAAAAAATTGCCTGCCAACAGTGCTGCATCTCCTTTCTGCTCAGCTCTTTCAGATCACCAGACCCACTCTGGCCTCTCACCTCCAAGCAAATAATACCAGTATTCTGCAGCCCTTGGCTGTCTTACATTCCTTGGTCTAAATGAACAACTTATTAAGGTGTGTGTGTGTGTGTGTGTGTGTGTGTGTGTGTGTATATAAGCAGGGGGGTGTTAAAAAGCTAACTTGCTTAAAGAGCTAGCTAAGCTGCACTATTTTCTGCTACAATACATTTTTACATAACCTCTATGACCAATGCTTTACCATCAAGTACACTGACTCCTTCTGACTTGCTTAAGAGACACCTTTTACTCATAAATCTGACCCTTATATGCACTAAATCTGATATGCACAGACCAGTAGCTATTTTGTATTACTGTAAAAAAAAAAATCCCTGGATCTTTCTGTTTAAACCTGTTAGCCATCATCCACGCTTTTGGGACTCACAACTGAAGATTCCATTTAATTAAATTCATTTTTATTTGTATAGTGGTTTTAACAAAGGACATTGTATCAAAGCAGCTTTCTGCAGATAAAGTGGTAATAAAAGAATGTATAATTAAGTCCTTGTAATTGTAAATGTATCCCTAATGAGTGAGCCAGTGGTGACTGTGGCATGGAAAAACTCCCTGAGATGGCATAAGGAAGAAACTTTGAGAGGAACCAGACTCAAAAGGGAACCAATCATCATCTGGGTGGCACCGAATGTCCATTAATTCCACCAATGTTAAGGTGTATTGTTCAGTGATAGGTGATGAAAGCAGAACTGTTCATAAAAACTGTGGCCCTGAGCCATTGTAGCAGACTGTTGATATTTATTACAGTTTAAATCCATCCTCAAAAGTTCTTGAGTTGCTCAGGTTTATGTATTATTTATTCCTCTAATTTCACACCACTTTGCAACACAAAAATGTATTACCTCGCAGCTTTCCTAAAGCTCCACCAGGGCTAGATCTTGGCCCACTCTTGTTTTCCCTATATGCTAAATCAAATTGGTTCAGTGATCAAATCATTGGGCAAATTCCTACCCTTGCATTACTGATCTCAAAAGGCTCTACACTACATTCCTTGATTTAAAACAATACACCTGCTTCAGTGCCTGGCATGACATTTCCTAAAATCTAAGCCCAGCTGTATTAAGCTTCTCAGTGGTGAAACGAGCTTTCTGCTCAGATGGACTAGCTGGGCCTCTATTTCTTTTACTGTCTTGGATACATTTGTTGATTTTTGCTTGTTGTTTTTATTTATGCCGAATCAAATTAGACTAGACATGGGGAAGTGGGAATGTGCCATCAGTGACAACTAATCTCTGGAATTAAATTAAATTCTAGATCCATCATGTGAGTAATTTTGTATAGGCTGGATGTGTGTATGTGTTTATGTAATGTATATAATTTTTTATAACATGACCAGGAGGAATAATTTTCAAGAACGAATTATGCTCGTACAACGGGGTTTTACTGTATATATATATATATATATAGTCTGCAACAACTAAACTAACTAAACAAAGTTTGGTGTTCAAGTTATGGCTTGCCAAATGGCAAAGAACACGGAGTCAACCGGCAGCAGGAAAATAAAACACATTGATGTCAAGGATAAGGGTGAAACATCAGCACGGTAAGCAAAAAATAGAATAATCAGAATAGTCCTCATCATGTGAAAACGGTATAGTTTAATGAAGCGCAATTGTGTAAACTGTTTTTCAGTGAATGCTTATGCATTTGTACAGCAGTGCATATTTTTCCTTTTTTTTAAAGCCCGTTAGTTTGCTCCGTTTCTCTGTTCCATTCTCTTTTTATAGCATTTGTCTCCCACAAGTTACCTTGAATCTGTTTTCAAACGTTAGTTACTGCGACTTTACTACGATCAAATGCTTGTTTTCAATGTTTAGATGTCTAGATTTAATTTAATTTTTAGCGTTTATCATTTAAATATTATGCAAAATTCCATTAATTAATTATTCGAAAGGGGAAAAAAAACACAGAAAGCCAAAAATAGAATACTATGGCACTGTTCGCAAGCTAACATAACACTTTTTAATGCAGCAGGTATACTGCAAGACTGAAGCGATCACGAGTCAGTAGTTATAACCGTGACATAGTTTAACCTTACCCAAATTTAAGTTCCACAGCTGAGGAGTACAGGGGTATTACTGTCTATCTCTCTATCTCTCTATCTCTCTATCTATCTATCTCTCTATCTAATGTTTGCGTGTGTGTTCCTTAACAGGTCATAAAATTAAGTAAATATAACCTCAGTTCAGTAACACGACATACAATGTCATTACTTTTTTTTATTTTTTATTTTTTTATATAGTATTTAAAAGCCTAAGCTTGGCCAAAACTGGTCATGCAACAGGACACACCAGCAAATCTACAACAGAATGGATTAAAAAAATAAATAAATCAAGGTGTTGCAAAGGCCCAGTACAAGTCCAGACCCCAACCCCACTTAAATGCTGTAGCAGGACCTTACAAAGCTGTGATTAAGGGTCTTAATACACCAGTACACTAATAACTGAGTTAGGAACTAAAAAATGGCACCCAAAAGGACTCATCAGAGAAATAATTCTACAGCCAGCTTCAGGTTCTCTAAAGAGGTATAGCATTTTATTTTTTGATTAGCACTTGTATGAACAAGGACTAGTCTCTAGTCTTCTGCATTACGAACTACCAATTATAGTTTCCCAAATACTTTTATATCATTGCCGCTTTAAAAGTTTGCCTGCTGTATAAGGACAGTTTCACTAATGAACCTCATTTTAAAATTCCCATTGGTGTTTCAATTCCTTCTCAGTAACGTTGCCCGCCTAACTTATTATTAACTCCATTGTCCGCTGGCTAGTTTGGCCCTAATGCCACATGCTGTTGCCTAATAGTTGCTTATTGCAATTTAAATTCAAATAAATGGAGCATGAAATTTTGAAGGTTTTTTTTATATATACTGTAAATCTAGTAGAACCAATGTAAGATTGTAAAGTAGATTTTTATAAGCTTTGGGTGCTCTGATCAAAGATTAGTTTTTGTGGTAGCATCAATGTTTTTTGTTGTTGTTGTTTTTTTCTTATTGCACTTTGCACATCGACTGTACAGAGCTGGGAAATGATGTCATTAACACTTACAAGGAACCACAAAGACAGCATAAGACAAAGGGGTGTTTAGGGGATCCTTTTCCATTTGTACTTGTTATAGTGATTATTACAAGGACAAGTAGAAGAGAAATTGAGAATTGTAATAAAACTATATGAAATCTGAAGTGAAGCGCTGGGACTATGGGGCACACAATGTATACCCCGAATGGGATGATTCTGTGCTTTATCTCTGCTTAAACTGGATTCTGCATCACTTAAATGCTATGAATTTGAAATAATAATAATAAAAAAAGAACTGTAGCTCTATTCTGAGTAGTTTGCTTTTTTTTGTTCTTTTTCAGCTTACTCACATTGCCAAGAGCTAAATTTCTAACACTGTGAATATTTAAGGTCAGAAAGCAGTGCCAAGTGTGCCACCAGGAGACGTGATAAAAATCACAATAACTTGGTTTCGAAGGTTTTATCTCCTTAAAGATTAATGGACTGGACCACTGAGAGAAAGGCAGTGAGAAGGCAAGAATGCGAGGTTGAGTTTTCATGACGCTGATGTTGTGGAGGAATAAAAGCAAATAATACATGCATACAAAAAAAAAAAAAAAAGCATTAAATGTTCCTAGAAAAAGCAGGATAAAAGCTTTATTATCTGGAAAAACACACACAGACACTGTTTGTTAGACTGGCTTGGCAGCAATCTAAAGATTTTTGGCTGAATGCTCAGCATGTGTGTGTGTGTGTGTGTGTGTGTGTGTGTGTGTGTGTGTGTGTGTGTGCAGTGGGACAGCTGGACACTGTGAGCTGGATTCATATCAAGATACAGGAAGTGAACCTGGGCATCACAAAGATCCTACCTGAGAAGTTCCCTCATACGAGTGCCTCAGGAACAGTTCATGTTTCTGGTGGATATCTTACAGTGAGAGCAGAAATTGATCTGACACTAGATGTGTCTCCATACTGTCACGTCTGCCTTACAAATACACACATACATATCTGCACATGCTGTCTCACCCGCATAAGGGACAGGAGCGTCCTTGTCCAGTGCCACCAAAGGAGGGTCGAGTAGAACCACGTCGGTGTTCTCAGTGATCACACCACGGTATGATGTCTCGATCCAGGGCTTGTGTTTGTTCACTGAAAAAGAGAAAGAGAGGGAGAGTCATTCATCAGATTGGCATTTTACCAAATCACCAGTACTGATCACATTTACAGCCCACACACTCTCATTATTTAGAGCTTTCGCCAAAAAAGAAAATCTTTGCTCCGTGATTTATTGAGCCTTTCAATTAATCCTTTTGGTCTATTCCATCAGTTCGGTTATAGCCAATTTTCAGCTGCTATTTGTGTCTCTGGGATCACATGACAGCTCCCCACCTGGGAGGGTGAAAGCTAAGAAGTGCTTGTTTTGAGACAAGTGAAGCCATCTAGCACATTTCTATAAAAAAAGAAGACCACTAACTGGCTCAATCTGAATACAGTGAACAGAAGAAAGCTGTCCTGCCCACACAGAGAACAGAAGAATTCTGCTGAACTCCTTTTGCATTGCACAGAAGCCGCCAGCTACGAGCTTGCAGGGGCAAAAACATTATGGTATTTGTTAATGATGTTTACAGTGTTCAGTACCATGCTTTTACAGTGTTTATTTATTCATTCATATGGTCATGGTCGCAGTCGTTTCGATTAGTCTACTAGACTCTCTATATTTTGAGAACTAAATTTAGAGCTTGTACACCTAAACACTGCATTAACCAAGATCAACACAACATTAACCAAGATCGACACAACATTACCCATGATCGACACAACAACCACTTCAACATGCCAGAATAAAACAAAGATCGAACAAGTCGGTAATAAAAAGACAGAGTAGTAGAGAAATCTTTCAAAAAGTTATATTTGATTAACCAATAAAATGACAGTATCATGTCACAAAGTAGAAGAAAAATTAAAGAATTTTGGATAAAGTCAAATTAAATATTTTAAGCTGACTGACTGCAAAGTGTCAATTAAAATAGTGGACCAAATAACCAAAAGTCACTTAGGTACAGTAACATAGTACATTTAGACGAATACTTTACACCACTGATAACAGCGCATTAGTGACAGCATTTACATCGTAATCATTACCCATAACACAAATACAATTAGCAAGTGAAATTATCTTGAGAACATCCCACAGCCTCAACCAGTATAAAGATCTTTACCCATATAGAGATCACATTTCCTGACTGTGCAGATGATATTTTAGGACAAATCAGAGCACCTCTTTTGTAAAAAAAATTAAAATAAATAAAAACTGGCAGCTGTTGATGAACATAAGGTTCATCCACAGTCTTCAGTTATTCCTCAGCAACTCTGCATGTTTTTCATTTTTTTAATACAGGTTTGTGCTTATATTCTCACTTTACCTGCATGGCTTCACCACCCCCAATGATTGCATTAAAAAAATATTATATGAAAAAGAAAAATATCAATAACAAGTATACAAAAGAGTGGGAAAAACTATAGGGAGATATATCATGTGCAATAACTATAATGTCAGTTTTATTGATTGCATACTGTTTTTCTTTGCACATCACATGGACACACACACACACACACACACACACACACACAGAAACACACACACACAGACAAAGAAAGCAAACAAATTAAACAAAAAAAAGCATTAGTTTTTAGAAAATTTCACCTGCCACAATAAAGTTTTCCTTTTTCACATTCCTCATTCTCCTACACACACACCCTGTCTATCTCTGTTTAAGCTATACATTAACACACACACACACACACACACACACCCCATCTCTCTTTCTCTTCACACATTTTTATATTTTACTGGACTCGTGTTACTGTAGATAAATAATTTGATGCCTCACACCTAACACTAAACCTAACACTGACCTCAATATATTTTGCTCTTCTATTAAAAAAAACAATCCCAGGGACCAGACATATGCTCCCACACCTGTCACATTTCCCTATCATTATGAATGCACACACACACACACACACGCACACACACACACACACACACACACACACACACACACACACACACATCCATCCAAGATACATTTCTCAACTCCCACTGCAATGACATTACAGTATGATTTCTTTAGAGAATATCTGCCCCACTTCATTTTCTTTGAAGCTGTGCACACACACACACACACACACACACACACACACACACACACACACACACACACCACACACAAATGCACACCTGTAGTGAGACCGAGGAAAAATTATGGGTTGGTCCATAGGGCATTACATTTCCAGTCTTGATTTTAATATTTCCTTGATACGTCATGCTGGTTTATATATATATATATATATATATAGCATACAGTTACAGGAAGAGCAATGATTTTGAACTACTATCCACTTTCAACTAGAATAGCATGGGTTCCTTTTTGAGTTGCAAGGTTTTTTCCTTTTTGAATTGAAAATAACTTGAATTTAAATTGAACTTGACTTGACATTGAAATGAATTTCATCTATTGAGATAAAATTTAATTCAACGAATTTAAATTTAACGATCGACAATGAAATTTTAATTTAAATAAAAAAAAATTCGAACTGAAATTGAATTGAAATTAATCAAATAATGGAATGAAATTAAGTAGCATTTAATGAAATTAAACTGAAATTTGATTGTAACTGTTGACTGGAAATGTAACTGCACTGAAATTTAAAATAATTAAATAAAGGCCACCATGTAGTTTTTATTTAGAGATAAGATGATTCCTGTTTCTTGCACTGCACAGCTATATATATATATATATAGAAAGGCAGCCAGAAACATTAAATACATGGAATATTCTGTAGTAAGGTTGGTTTAGGGATTAATAATTTTCCTATTGCTCTTGAGTTCACATGGATCTCCATTGAGACCTCTTTTTATTATTATTATTATTATTTTATTATTATCATTATTATTATTATTATATTTATTATAATAATAATTATTATTATTATTATAATACTTATTATGATTATTTTTGTATTATCATCATCATCATCATCATCATCATCATCATTATTATTATTATTATTATTATTATTATGATTATTATTAACATTTTTAGAAGTTACTCAGGTTACTCTCTGTGCATGTTTTATATGGTCTCCTCACATTGGTTTGCCTCTGCGTTCTCTAATCTCCTTCCACCTCTTAAAAAGAGTGCTATGAAAAAATAATCCTCCTCACAACTTAAATCTTTTCAACAACCGGAATCTGACATGTATATTGTGTAGAAATAATATAAAGAATAAAAATTTAATAGAAGAATATTTTTTTTTTGTTTTCTTCCCAAAACTGTGTGAATCAAATAAAAAAAAATGCAATGAAAATCATTAGAATGATTAGAATTCACATAAAAATAATAAATAAACAAACTTAAATAGAAAAATGGAAAGAAAAAGATGGAATACAGATTATGCCTGGGAGGCCGTTTGAATTAGTATGAGTTTTTTTTTTTTGCAATTTGTGTGTAAGTTTGTATGTAAAAAAAACCCCAAAAAACAGCACCTTGAGATTACAGATACAGGATATGAACATAAGTATTGGCACACCTGACTTTTCCAGCCAAGTGGCTCTTCCCCACACTGTTACCATAAAGTTGGAAACACACAATTGTATAGGACGCCTTTCGGATAATATTTTCCCTTCACCTGAACTAAGAGACCCAAACCTGTTACCTGACAACGCACAAATCCAACTCAATGAAGAGATGCTTTACATGGCTTACAAGTGGAAGATCTTGAGTGACCTGCTATCGAGCTCTGATTTCAACCCTATTGAACACCTCTTGTGGCTGAATGAGCACAAATCTCCACAAACACACTCCAAAATCTAGTGGAACAGAGTGGAGATTATTATAATGGCAAAATAGGAATAAATGTTGAATAATCAGGTGTCCACAAACGTTTGTCTATATAGTGTATCACAAAAACCTATATCAGGGTGTTGCTGATTTCTTGAATCAGAAATGTCAGACAGTGGACAATCATCACGATATTTAAAACTAATAATGAATGAATAATAATGAAAAAACACATGCCGTTTAATGGAAAATCGAATGGTTGCTAGGGTGAAGTGTTCTGTTTGTTTTTACATTTATAGAAGGATTTCTGAGTGTCAGCACTTTGCAACAGTCATAGTGCTTTGAAAAGCACTGAAAAGCCTTTATGACAGCGGAAATGAGGCTTTTTCTGTTATTTATTTATTTATTTTTTGGTACAAAAAATGACAAGCTGTGTTTTTTTTTCTGTTATTGACAGAGAGAAAGGGTTTTGAATGAAACACATCAAATCGAACTATAAACCATTAAAATCTTTATTAATAAATGGAAAATTGCCGGTGGTATTGACAAAAAAATAACTGGCTCCAGTCTATGATTTATGCAGTAATAAGACACTAATTGTTCTGTTTGCTTTGATACGTTATGCTTATCTTGTAAGAACCACTCAAAGTCCACTTGCTGATTTATGCTACTATTCACCACAAGCTGATATCATATTAAACAATCCTATGAGTATCTATGTGTCCATAACAGACAACCAAGAACAGAGTACACACAAGAAGTGAAGAAACCAGGACATCAGGGAGAACCGGGAGCATGGCTTAACATCGCTCTCACTGACACTGCTGCTGTTTTGTGTAGTTTGAAGATGAAAAATGACCTCAGCGAGTACCTTATCCTATATCTTTCACTACGCACACATAAAACACTGATGAAAAGCTACTGAAAAAGGAAAAATATTTGCTGCATCTATCTATTGTGCTACCAGAGGCACTCAATTAAATCTGCACATTGGGTCCATTATCTCATTAAAGTCTCTCTTACACACACACACACATGCACACACACCACTGAGGTCTGTTATTACTCCCTAATGATGCTTTCAGGCTCTCTTCTGGACATTTATCCAAGACCCACAGACGGCAGATTATCTACATCAGCGATTATCCCCCTTTTTTGTACTCTCTATCTGTCTATACTATATGGATAAATGTTTGTGGACACCTGACCATAAGATGACCCATTCCTCATTTGCTGTTATTATATCCACCACACTGCTAGGAAGATGTTCCACTAGATTTTGAAATGTGCTTGTGGAGGTTTGTGATCTTTCAGCCACAAGGGGATTAGTAAAGTCAGGTACTGATGTAGGTGAGATGAGGAGGCCTGGGCTGCAGTCAGCCTTTTAATTCATACCAAAGATGAAAGATTCATTCCAGTATGGTTGAGGTCGGAGCTCTATAGCAGGCCACTCAAGATCTTCCACTATAAGCCATCATATATTCATGGAGCTGGTTTTGTGCACAGGTTTGGGTTTCCTAGTTCATGTGAAGGGAAAATGTAATGTTACCACACCCAGAGACATTCTATACAAGTGTGTGCATCTATCCATCCATCTATTAGCATCCATCCATCCATCCATCCATCCATCCATCCATCCGTCCATCCATCTATCCATCCATCTATCCATCCATCCAGCTGTGATTTTATTTTTTTGCTCTCATTTGCTCTCATCTTCCTCCAGTGAACCCTCCCTCTTTATTTCTCTCTATATCTGTACTCTCCCATCATAATGTCCTCAATTTTTTCCTACTCTTTCTCCATAATTTTCATCCCCTATTCACTTCCATCAGTTTGTTTTTTTCCTACTTTTCTTACTATCTTTCTATACTCATCTATACTTCTTTCATTCTCTGACTTTCTGTAATTCTCCATCTCTCTGCTCTGATTATAGATGAAAGGTGTCATTTTGCCTTTACTCAGACCTCATCTCTCTCTCTCTCTCTCTCTCTCTCTCTCTCTCTCTCACACACACACACACACACACACACACACACACACACTCAAAAGACAAGAACGAACTAAATAAATGTGATGCGACGCAGGTGCACACAGAGGAGCGTAGACTTCAGAAAGAATATAAAACACATCTCTGTAGCATTTACATTCTCTTTCATGGTTGTTTGCAGAGGAACGCTAGACACAGTCACATTCATGCTGCAGGACAAAGATGTGAACAAATCTGCCCCAGAGATACTGTAGATACTGTAGGAACTGAACACATTCAGTGAACCTGAAAAAGACCTGCTACAACATTCTGTCAGTTGCCAGAGGAAGCTAATTATGTTAGCTTTTTTCAGGTTCATCGCCTGGGATCAGTGCAGAAGTACAGTAGTCCTGCAACTCTCACCCAAATCTTTACTCTGAACCCTTTATGTCCAGTCTTGAAATTGAAATTGCCACAGGATACAACAGTTGAGGGTTAAAAGTCTTCCTCAAAAACCCAACAGTGGCCGATGAGAGAGAACCCATAACCTTCCAGACTTTACCACATCTTCAATTTTCCCCCTAAGCCATGTCTTAAATACGTCCTTCATAAATCATATTTCATTATCTGATTTTCAAACCTGATTTTTTTATACCTTCATACATGATTTGTTAACTTGTAGTCACTAATTCCTGATTTTTACCTTTCAGACAGTTATTTGTTATTAATACCCTCCAGCTGGTCATGTCTGATTCTTATTTTTCAGCTGATTATGTCTGATTCTTATTTTCCAGCTGGTTATGTCTGATTTCTACCCTTCAGCTGCTTATGCCTGAATTTTTTTTTTTTTAACTGATTGTGTCTGATTTCTACCCTTCAGCTGCTTAAGTATGATTCTTATTTGTCAGCAGATTGTGTCTGATTTCTACCCTTCAGCTGCTTTGTCTGATTCCTATTTTTTTTTAGCTGATTATGTCTGATTTCTACCCTTCAGCTGCGTATGTCTGATTCTTTTTTTTAGCTCATTATGTCTGATTCTTATTTTTCAGCTGGTTATGTCTGATTCCTACTGCTCATCTGGTTATCTCTGATTCCCACCTTCGAATGTCTGATTCATATCCTTCAACTGGTTAGTTATTTCCTTTTAGCTGGTTATGTCTGATTCCTACCCATGAGCTGGCTATGTCTGATCCCTACCCTTTAACTGGTTATGTCTGATTTCTTTCCTTTAGCTGGTTGTCTGATTCTTACACTTCAGCTCGATTCTTTCTCACTCAAATAGTTATGTCTGATTCTTAGCCATTTGCCAGTTCTGTCTGATCCAAAACATTTAGTTGGTTTAGTCTGATCCGAACCCCTTTATCAGTTCAGTCTATTAATACACTTCAACTGGTTATTCCTTTTCCATATCCTTTAGTAAGTTACGTCTGATTCTTACCCTTTTGTCTGCTAAATCTTACCCTTTATAGAGTCATGTAAATTCTATGCCTATTTCAAACCTCTCTGATTCTTAACCCTATTGCTGTTGTTGTCTGATGCTTACACCTCAGCTGATATCTGATTCTTAAATATTACCCACTTAGGTTTGAATTTTAATTCTCAGCTGCTTTCTCAGGTTTTTTGCCACCTATGGCAGATTTTTGCAATTAGCTAGATCTTTCTGTTTCTTTCCCCCTTATCTGATTAGTTTTTTTCTAATCACAGTGATATAAAAGAGAAGCAGAATCCGGCGCAAGTTCATAACTGTTAAAGAGCTGACAGCAACATAAAAAATGCTGACCAGAAATGCGCAGGAATGCTGTAGGAGTAACAAAAGAGGGCAAAAGCTAGACACACACATGCATTCAATCTACTGGACAGAGAAATGAAATTCCTGCTGTCGCTCATTGCACAAAAGCTACAGTGAAAACCGTAACCCAACAGAGAGCTCCTGTCAGAAATGATCTCAAGCGATGAACCTCAAAAAGACCAGCATCATGATCTGCCACAGGATCCTCCTGATACTTGACAAAAGACTCTGACATGGTTGTTTCAAGGTTTATTGCCTTCTACAGTCGTTTGTTCCATTCTGTAAAAGATCCTGTACAATGATTATTGAAACACTCTGTGCTTCATCGACGTGTAACAATTATCCTGCCTGAATGTGTTGGAATGAAAAAAAAAGAGAAATGTTCCTTTTTTTGAATGTTTCTTTGACTTGGCTTGTAATACACAGATTGTTACTGTGATGTGGAAGCCCACCTGCTCATTTGATTGCCATGTTTCATTTATCACAGCCTCGCCAGTTGAATAAAACAATGCCATCTGTTGACAATGCGTTCCCCAGCGTGTGAATACTTTCCAGTATTAACTTGTCAGCTCCTTCGGTTCATTACGTTCTTTCATTCAATGTCACGACAGACTGTCTTTTGCTGAAAATAACGTCTTGCTTTTTTTGTACGCACGTGTACACGTTTTTTGGTCACCCACTATCCCAAAGGAACAAAACAATATGATATCTATATTTTAATCCTATTCAGCCTTCATTATTCTATTCTGATTACAATGGTCAAGGATTAGAAATATTATTATCCATGCAAAAGGTGTATAATAATGTACAATTATAAAAACATCAGATTACATAAAGGTAACGTGGTATAGTGTATCGATCATTACTGCATATATGAGCTTCAACTGCATTAGAATTTTCCTGCTGGTGCTCAGTTTATTACTTTACAATTTATTGTTTGTATGAGTTGACCTACATTTCTTAATTAAAATAAATTACCAGTTGACATTGTCATTGCTTTTCCCAGGGGCGAAATAGCCATCAGTTAGCATCATTGGTTGCTGTTTCGAAGAGCTCTTCGAATAGATTGTTTTACCACGTTTCATTTGGAATGAATCTGGAATGACTGGAAACGGCTGCCGCCAGTGTTCTCACTTCAAAATCCCCTTGTGTAGACTTCGCTTATTTGCTTTGGACTGCACTGTGCATCAGGGGAGTTTCAGCAATGGCAGCAAGCGCACTAAATGAAAAAGCCTGCAGTCACTAAATGCAATAAAGTGGACATTTTCGGCAATATCGATATATAAAATCTCAGTTCGGTGCAAATTATTTGACAGTGTAATCTAACCCACGGTGTAGGGTCTTCGTAATCGCTATATCGACACGAGGTCGGACAAACAGAAAACAGCCCAACAGAAAAAGTGCTACAGAAAGCACAGAAATGCCATCGAGCACCATTTATCATTAAAGAATATGAAGTATGTGCTCATTTTCCTTGATTTCTGGATGCACAAAAAGACAAATTCCAAGAAGCCTTTTAAAATAAGATGCATCAAGACACCTTAAGCGCTGAATTGAGATATATATTTTTATACAAAATGACATGCTTACTGCCAGACAAGTCTCTGACAAACACAGAAGACAACAAAGTCCTGGGAACATAAGGAATTTTTTAAATTAAAGGCAGTTGTACACTGTGTTTACGGAGATCTTAAATAGACTGATATAACGTTCGCCGTATCACGCTTCATGATGAAGATCCTCTGGTGACAGCAAATAAACCGGTTCTGCTTTCATCATCAAACTCCATAATTCATGTTGTCACGGAAAGACCAGGCATCAAGAACAGGGAGTAAAACAGGGTGTCGGTTATTGATCTTAAATATGCAAACACAAGAGAGTAAGAAACGAAACTGCAGGAAACGATAAACTTGAGTGCTTAATCCAAAGAGTAGCTAGGAGCATGGGAAACTCAGGCGGTTGTAAGATCGGTAGGTAGTCCGGATGATCTATGGTCGTAAACTGTAGATCGGACGGTAAGTGAAGGGGATCTTATAAAGGGGACGGGTAAATGGAGGACAGGTGTAGGTGATTAGTAGGAGGAATAGGCTGAGCGTGAGTGTTGAGTTTTAGAGGGAGGCGTGACTGGTGTCTCTCTGACATGGGTCCAGATTTCCAGTCATTCCAAATTTATTTCAACCCTAACCCTAACCCTAGTTTAAGTGAACCTGAAATGCTAACACCCAGTCCTATACAATTGTGTGCCTTCAAACGTGGTAGCTGTTTGGAAAAGAACCACATATGGCTGAAAAAGGCAGATGTCCCCATACTTTTGTGCACATAATGTATATTACTGCTGTTGCATGCTGAAAACCTACAATTTAAAATCAGCACCAAAGAGTGATGTTACAATGTGTGGAAAAAAAACACATTTCTTTAAAATCAGAATCAGATATTTTGCATTTTGCAAATTCAAAGGCTCTTTAGTATATATATATATATATATGCTTATTTCTTTTATTTACATCATCTTGTACAGTGTGAAAAGTAACAGCTGTACAGTAAATGACACCCAGTGTAAAACCAGCTACAATCACTAAGATAATGGTTTATTCTGTAAGAGACTTTAACATGGAGCAGGTTGAGGCCAGCAGTAATTTATACACAACTCCCTGCTCATCACTGAGGCAGAACTTCTGGTGCTGTGAGACGACACCGCAGAGTAGATTAGAGGCTATCAGGACCTAAACAAAGAAGACAGACTGACACAATCCTCTTACTGAGTCCATTTACATGTAAAGTTAATCTGATTACTGCTAAATCAGATCCTTGCTAGAAACTGATCTGCAGGAGTGTACGCAGTTTGGACCATGATAACGGGAAATCCCCCAGATCATCAGGAGTCGATCAATTTAGGTTTCTGCTATAGTAACAGTGGTATTAGATGAATCCCTTGTTTTCAGAACAGCAGCTAAAGTATTTTATCAACCAAGAAAAAGAAGCATGATGTTAATAAATGGCAAGTTTTTTCATGTCCTTAATATTTACCATTTTTGCTGATGTGTTCCCAGTAAAGAAGACCCCGAACCGCACAGTTATCACTAGACTTCATGCATGACATATTTTGCCGTTAACACAACTGTGTCTACAGATGTTATTCATTTGCTCTCAGCATCTATATAACATCCATTTTATTCTCTGTAACAGTACGATGTTACACAAAGGAGAGTGCAACTGCTCTATAATAATAATAGCAGCCAGACAAAAGTTCATAATACCTGACCATAAGAGCCATATATCCGATATACCCTATGTCCCTCCTCTGTACTGCATCTCCTTGTACTCATGCCTGCTTTTCTCATCACTCTGTCGATCCCATTTATGTTTTGCCAACCTCTATTTCCTTATGCTTTCCTGCACTTCCTCATTTCACCACCACGTCTCTTTGTCTTCCTTTCTATTTCCAGATATCACACCAAGTACCTTTTTCAGCTGTCTCCCTTATCACATCTGCAGTAGTGTCCCAATCATCCAGCACCTCTTCACCACCACCGAGCCCTGTCTGACCTCTTCCCTGAATCTCACACTACAGTCACGCTTCGCTCCTACTTCTTCCTAAAATAAGTATTCACCACCTTTAAGGAAAATCTACCACCATCTGCCCTTCCACATTCCTCTCCTTAAGGCCATACCTACCCATCACCTCCTCATCACCTCTGTTCCCTTCACCTACATGCCCATTAAAGTCTGCCCATCGTTCATTCCTGGGTTCACTCTCCACCTCTCCATCTAACTCAATTCAGAATTTTTACTTCTCCTCCACCTCACAGCCCACTTGAGGTGTATAAACACTGATGCCATTTATCTTCACCTCTTCAACTTTCAGCTTCACGTTCATCACCCTATCAGAAACTCTTTTCACCTCCTCTACACTCTTACTGTACTTTTCAAGTTTGTGTCAAGTGAAAGGAAAATGTAATGCTACTGCATCAAAAAACAAAATACAGCTTTGTGCCTTAAACTTTGTGGTAACAGTTTGGGAAAGAACCCCATGGCTGGAAAAGTCAGGTGTCCCAATACTTATGTCCGTATAGTGTAGGTAGATATACGGGTAGACAGACAGAGGGACAGACAAAAAGGAAAGACAGAAAGTTGGATGGATAATTAATCCATACATACATGCATACACACATACATACACACACACACACACACACACACACACACACACACACACACACACACACACACACACACATGCACACATACATTCATACATACATACATACATACATACATACACAAATGCACACATACATACATACATAGTTATACACATGCATACATACATACATACATACATAATATCAGCACAAGAAATAATATCAGCATAAGAACAGCACAATAGACTGAGGTTTCCATCAGCCACTGCACATCACTAAATCATGTCATATGAATCATAAGTCACGTTTTGATGTAATAAGCACAATGATTTAAGTCAGGTCCTGCGCCACACCCGCTTTTGTCATCTGCTGTCAAGATCTTTGTACATTATTCACATCATGTTCATGCTGCTGCCTTGCTTTGCAATCCTCGTTTTGTTTCTTGCTCTTTGTGTTTCGTGGGTTGTCACGAAAAATAAACTAATCTGCATTTGCACCTGCCTTCGCTTCAATCGTCCCAAAGAATAGGATAAATAAACTGAATAAAACTGTTAGTGAAATTTATTATCATTTAAATATGCTGTTTTTACTCATTTTCATATAAAATCTTCATATTAAGGGTAAAGGGAGTTTTTTTTACTTTTCATATGTACATTACAGAACAGTGAATCTCTTTCTAACCATCTTCCAGTGATGTTAGGTGCACGGTCAGACATGTTACTGGACCCCTAGAGCACGGAGGCTTAAGGGTCTTGCTCAAGGGCCCAAAGGTAAAAGCTTGGCAATACAGGGGCCTTAACCACTGAACTACCACTTCCCAAAACTAAAGCTTAATGCTTCCTGTTTATAAATATAAATGTGAGATCAATATAAAAAAAATTTCACACACACACACACACACACACACACACACACACACACACACACACACACACATACACATATGAGAAATTCTTCATATATATTCATAGGTTATATAATCACAGGTATTTGATAAGCAACATAGCCTGTCACGTATAATTGTAAATAGTGTACAGTACCTGAAGGAAGATCTGTTTTATGTAACATCGCCTCTTCTACCACTTTGCATGTCTCTCCTGCAGGTAAAAACCTGAACTCTCCTGCATCTACACACACTATAGACACTAGAGTACTTGCATCATTCTCAGACTGCCTTCTCACTCTGCAGATTGTACAGATTTATTTTTAGAAATGCAGTCTGAAAATAAAATAGTAGCATTTTAGCGTATTTTGTTTTGCATGCTGAGGTAAATTGTGAATCAAACCTAAGATGTGCTATAGAATCAATTGTAACCAGTCTGCTTGCAATACACTGTTGACCGTTTCTATATTTTCAACATGCACACACTCACCTATACACAGCCAGCTCAATGTTTGTAAAGAGTAAGTGCTCCTGTTTCTGATGCTGTCTGCTTTATTTCTGAGTGATAAATGGCTCCTGAGTTACAAACCCGAGAATAATGAGCGCACAACTGCCTGCAAATTGTGTTCATCGGGTTCATCGGGGTCTAACAGACACCAGCCAGAGACGCTAATGATGGAGCCTTGTACCTAGAGATGTTTGGTTTGTACAGAGTCAAGCCTCTAGTCGAATCATTCAGCGAAATCAAGACACAAGACTTGCTCCCAGTTTACGCCGAACCTGACCTGCCTTTGTGAGGACATCCGCTGCTTTAAAAGGACACACACACACTCACACTACACACACATCCTGTCGAATAAATACGGAGCGCTCGCTTATGCCGAGATTAGGCTGGAAATGAAATAAAGGTCACCAGGAAAGGTCGAAGGGAGATGTGAATAAAAATGACTCAGAGCTATTAACAGTGAGTTTGTTTGCTTATCTGACACCTGCCTTCCGGCGGGGCAAAGAAAATACACTTTATAACAATGCTATCAGAAATCACCACCATACGCTTGACACATCACTGCTGATGAGTGAGAATAGAGCAATCGGAGGAAGAGAGGGTGTGAGAAGCATCGCGGCATGAGGAAGAAAGAGACAGAGCGCTGACGCTTTCGGTAATAAACTGGGAAAAATCACATTCCGAGGTTTACTCGGGGATAGGGTTGCAGTCAATTTTCTGAAAACTTTCTACGGTAACTTTATTTGGGGTTTTAATAAGAACTTGTGAGAATGAATTAGAAATTCGGGGAAATTTATATAAACTGCATCATATACAAACCTAAATATAAACATTTTGTTTGGTCATAAGTTCATATGCATGCAAACTAATATAGATTTTTTTTTGACTGAATTAATTGCTAAAATTATTAAACAATAGCTCACACGCAGCACAAAAACGTTTTGAACATAAATGTATGTAATATTTATGTGATTTACGTGAATACTCACTAAGATCGACACATTTTTCGACATTATTTTGTGTGCAGGATTCAAGAAGTAATCTGTGTTATGGAGGAATGCACAGTGCATGTGATTGCAAAAATTGCAGGGTAGATATTCAACTTAAATCGCAATAAATCTATAACCAAGTTTTTTTTGTTTACTACATTTTATTTCCCTTTTATAGGATACTATGCAATTTTGTAAATTCCCATTTTCTTTCCATTAATTCCTGTTTATTTCCATATATTCCTATTAATTCCCATGGAAAGTTTCCAGTCTTGAAAACTTCCAGAACTTTGCAACCCTACTCAGGGAAAATCATTTACCGAAAATTATTTAAAGAATAATTGTTCATTAATTATTTATTACTCATTATGGAAAAAAAAACATACATTCAAGTTTGTATTAACATGACAACTATGAAGTTTATGTATATAATGCATATTGCAGCTTTTCCTCTCCTCCTCTTATATACACACACATTAATTTCCTTTACAGTAGGTTGAGCAAATTCAATCAGATTATAAAACAGTTAAATAAATCGATCCCTAATCAGACTTTCAGGATTTTCAGAATAGCAGGGAGTGAATTCACATGCAGGCAATGTTTAATAAAGTGCAAAAGTAAAAGAACATTGATACACAACCCAGCAGGTTCAGCTTCATCCCCACAAACATCTCCATAAATATATCACTGATGTTTTTTAACTGTCTGCAATAATCATGCCATTCTTTTCCATTCTGTATTATATTTAGAATTACAAGTAAATCGGAATGCTGACTGTACCCTAGGCTTCCTCAACCTACATTTACATTTACATTTATTGCATTTGGCAGTCGATTTTATTCAGAGAGACAAAAGAGCATTTGAGGGTTACGTTCCTTGCCCAAGAGCCCAGTAGGGGCAGCTTGGTGGTGGTGGGATTTCAACTTGTGACCTTCCAATTCAAAGTCGATCTGAAGGTCACAAAAGTGGAAATGATTATACTGCAAATGGGGACTATATGTAAAACGGAATGTTTATATGTGTATACATACATATATACACACATAAACATTCCGTTTCACATATAGTATATATACAAATATTCTGTTTCAAATCGACTACAAACTACTGCTTCTTACCTACAAGACACTAAATGGTTTGACTCCCATGTATCTATCCAGTCTTCTAACACACTACAATCCATTACACTCTTTGAGATCCCAAAACTCTGGACTTCTAGTAGTTCCTAGAATAGCAAAGTTGACCAAAGGTGGTAGAACATTCTCACATTTAACTCCTACACTTTGAAATAGTCTTCCTGACTCAGACACGCTCTTTCAGAGCAAGGCCTTCACCTGAGACATATCACATATCATAACCTTTTGCTCCAGTACATCTAATCAAATCCACATTATCCACAACGTATGCTTGTTCATATTATGAACAGCAGCTACACTAATTCCTCTCCACTGCTTCTCTTTCTCTACCCAACCCGAGGCATCCCAAAGTTGTGACAGCTCCATTTGAGTCCCACCTCATGAAGATTATGGACATTTAAAGATGAAGATGCCTGACCACCTAAGGACGTACAAGCGTACATGGATTCCACCTCATGTGGAGTTTGGACATTGGACCTCTACAAATGTTTAAAGGCTCTGGCATGGAGGTGTTGGATCTATGATGATCTCAAATTTCATGAGTTGCTCAGCAGCTCCAGGTTCCACAAAGTCAACTGACTGTATAAGACTGTAGAAAGGACAGTATTTATTGTAGTTCTCACTCGCCAGTGTTTTGTATTGCTTGGAAGGGAGTTTTTCCTTACCACAGTAGCCCCAGGCTTCTCATCAGGGATAAATACACATCATTCACTTTTATTTTTAAGTTCTGTAAAGCTGCTTTGATACAATGTTCAATGTGAAAATCCCCATATAAATAAACATTAAATTGTGTATAACATTTAAGCTTGGTAGTAGCGCATTGTTATAGTCCCCTGGTTAGTTCTCACTCGCCAGTGTTTTGTATTGCTTGGAAGGGAGTTTTTCCTTACCACAGTAGCCCCAGGCTTCTCATCAGGGATAAATACACATCATTCACTTTTATTTTTAAGTTCTGTAAAGCTGCTTTGATACAATGTCCAATGTGAAAAGCCCCATAGAAATAAACATTAACTTGTGTATAACATTTAAGCTTGGTAGTAGCGCATTGTTATAATTTAATATATATAAATTATATCCATTCGCTATTACCAAGCTCAAAGGTTTGCATTGCCACCCCTCATGCTCTAGTAATTTAAATGTGCCACATTAGAGTGACTGATAACCAAAAACTCTCAACATGCTCCCTTTGTTAAGTCTTTAAGTCTTTTATATATTTAGAGCCATAACGAGTCAAACAATTGAGAAGAATATCCATTCTAAGACAATATCAAATCAGAAAGTTCTGAGGAAATTCTTAACCATAGTAAAAACAGATTAACATCTGTACTCTGCCAAGAATTATGATACTGTTTGTGAGGAAGAAGGAAAAGAAAAAACTGCTAAAGAAATGCATTAAAGAAAAGCAGATTTGTGGCTAAATCAGCTGTCTAACATCATATTTTCTCCTACTACTCGGGTTATTACATAATCCATATGCAGGTATGTTTAATACAGTGCAAAAGTACAAACCAAATACCTCAAAATAAAAACAAATGAACAATCCATAACCTGATCACAAAGATATAGACTGTGAAACCTACAAACCATGGAAGACAAACATGACACAAATGCTAGGTCTGAAACTGCTCCCTATTTCACTTTTATGTAGTACACCTTATCAGGTATTAGCCATTTTGTAGAGGTGTCCAAATTCTGAGTGAATGACTTCATTCCCTTGTTTATTCACTCGTTTGTAGCTACAATGCACTAATTAATTGTGCACTCAACACTGGATTTTTTTCTAGCCAGGAATATGAGACAGCACAAAAGAAAATCTCATTTGGAAAAGACATTTAGCAAAATTATTATTCATTTACAAATTAGCAAGGCAAAGTACATTTTATAGCATTTACATCTGGAGTCAGTTTGAGGACACTGAGAGGAAACCCTGCGAATATGTTCTGTTCAATATGTATGCTCTACTGTACATTTACACAATTTGGTGGGTGTTCGGCTTTGTTTTGCCAATCATTTTAACGCTGACAAGCTAGGACATTGACAAGGAGCTCTGGAGATCACAACACTTGGTTTATTGAACATCAGGAGGTGAAACTCATACATTAACCACAGTGGATTAAACAGTGCATTTCATCTCTCAGGTTCTTGGCACTGTTCCCACAGTATTATCTCCAGGTCTTATTTAAAAATGCAGTACATTGGTTATAACCTTCAATTTTATTCCATACATATAAATACATTTTATATATAAATAAATTTTTAGTTTTACCGATGCAAATATGATTAAAACGATGCATCATGATACAAATGACAACCTGTAGCCAATGCACACTTCTTTTGAATCAATGCATCACATCGTTAACTTTTATGTCGATGCATAGAAGCGAATCGGTGAATTTTACCATCTCTAGTATATTGATATATTTACTGATTCTTGTCCATATTTATGTGTTTGCTATTCATGTTTGTGTTATCTTTGTTATAAAGTAAATGTGACAGACAATATTGTGCTTTTTAATGTTTTTTTGTAGTTTTTATATTCAATGCATTTTTATATAATAAACATAATGGTGAAATAGCATGACCACATCACACAACATAAAGCTAAATCACATCGCATGAAGCTAAAGTATACAACACAGAGCTGAAGCACACAACATAGAGCTAAATCATATCGCATGGAGCTGATGTACACAACATAGAGCTGAAGCACACAACAAAGATCTACATCACACGGCATGGAGCTGAAGCACACACCATAGAGCTACATCACATAGCATGGAGGTGAAGTACACAACATAAAGCTACATCACACGGCATGGAGCTAAAGCACACACCATAGAGCTACAGCACACAACATAGAGCTACATCACACATCATGGAGCTACATCACACGGCATGGAGATAAAGCACACACCAAAGAGCTACAGCACACAACATAGAGCTACATAACACATCATGGAGCTACATCACACGGCATGGAGATAAAGCATACACCATAGAGCTACAGCACACAACATAGAGCTACATCACACATCATGGAGCTACATCACACGGCATGGAGCTAAAGCACACATCATAGAGCTACAGCACACAACATAGAGCTACACCACACAACATAGAGCTACATCACACATCATGGAGCTACATTACACAGCATGGAGCCGAAGTATACAACATAGAGCTACATCACACATCATGGAGCTACATCACACAGCATGGAGCTACATCACACAGCATGGAGATAAAGCACACACCATAGAGCTACAGCACACAACATAGAGCCACATCACACATCATGGAGCTACATCACATGGCATGGAGATAAAGCACACACCATAGAGCTACATCACACATCATTGAGCTACATCACACATCATGGAGCTACATCACACATCATTGAGCTACATCACACGGCATGGAGCTAAAGCACACATCATAGAGCTACAGCACACAACATAGAGCTACATCACATAGCATGGAGCTGAAATATACAACATAGTCACTCATTTTTATTCCCTTATTTGAATATAGCAAACTCACCTGCCATGCACTATATAGGGAATAGTAAATGAGTGAACGTGTGAGCAATTTTAGACGCAACAACATAATGCTGTGAAAGGTGAGACTTGTTTACTAATCAAGAGACACGTCTGAGTGATTAGTGACATGTAGTGACATGGTTCAGTGGCTGATGGGAATTGCGGTCCAGAGCCATATTCCTGACAAATCATTTTCAAGCTGGAGGGTTCCACTTAGCCAGGATTGATAAGTGGGAACCAAATATGGGTGCCTCCTTTCCTGTTATAAACAAGCTAGCAATGTGATGAATAATGTATTTTTGTCTATTTTTTTTTTCAAGCGCAAGTCATTTGAGGGTCAGAAATGCTACTTATTCCTTTTAATGCATTATGCAGCCTTGTTGGGAAGTTGATGAGGTGAAATTTGAACATGGCCGTTTTCTCTGCCTTGTACTGCTCGGAAATGGGGAATTCCTGTACAAGTTGCAGTCTTAAGTGGATGTTAAAATTAAAAGCACAGACACTTGTGCACTGCAGCAGCATGATGTGATTGCAGATCAAACGCTTCACACTTCACTGTGAGGATCAGTAACATGACCTGACATCAACATGAAACAGGACTTAATCTCAGTTTGGAGCTCTGTGATCTGTATTTCCACTAGAGGAACATGAAGGGTGAAGATAAATGTAGAAATCATTTTGATTCAAAAGGTGCACAAGTTCTGGTTGACCTGAATGTACCTGACATATAGGGGGTGTATACAAACCCGATTCCAAAAAAAGTTGGGACACCGTACAAATTGTGAATAAAAACAGAAAGCAATGATGTAGAAGTTCCAAATTTCAATATTTTATTCAGAATACAACATAAATGACATATCAAATGTTTAAACTGAGAAAATGTATCATTTTAAGGGAAAAATAAGATGATTTTAAATTTCATGGCATCAACACATCTCAAAAAAGTTGGGACAAGGACATGTTTATCACTGTGTGGCATCCTCTCTTCTGTTTATAACAGTCTGCAAACGTCTGGGGACTGAGAGACGTTGCTCAAGTTTAGGAATAGGAATGTTGTCCCATCCTTGTCTAATACAGGCTTCTAGTTGCTTAACTGTCTTAGGTCTTGTTGAACGCATCTTCCTCTTTATGATGCGTCAAATGTTTTCTATGGGTGAAAGATCTGGACTGTAGGCTGGCCATTTCAGTACCTGAATCCTTCTTCTACGCAGCCATGATGTTGTAATTGATACAGTATGTGATCTGGCATTGTCATGTTGGAAAATGCAAAGTCTTCCCTGAAAGAGACGACATCTGGATGGTAGCATATGTTGTATTAGAACTTGGATATACCTTTCAGCATTGATGGTGCCTTTCCAGATGTGTAAGCTGCCCATGCCACACGCATTCATGCAACCCCATACCATCAGATATGCAAGCTTCTGAACTGAGTGCTGATAACAGCTTGGGTTGTCCTTATCATCTTTAGTCCGGATGACATGGCATCCCAGTTTTCCAAAAAAAAACTTAATATTTTGATTCTTCTGACCACAGAACAGTTTTTCACTTTGCCACAGTCCATTTTAAATGAGCCTTGGTCCAGAGAAAATGCCTGCGCTTCTGGATCATGTTTAGATATGGCTTCTTTTTTGACCTATAAAGTTTTAGCCAGCAATGGCAAATAGCACGATGGATTGTGTTCACCGACAATGTTTTCTGGAAGTATTCCTGAGCCCATGTTGTGATATCCATTACAGTGGCATTCCTGTATGTGATGCAGTGCCGCCTAATGGGCCCGAAGATCACGGGATCACAAATCTTTGGATGATATTATGCTCCTTAGATGATGATAACTTCAAACTCTTTTTCTCTGAGAGACTCCTGTCTCATATTGCTTCACTATTTTTAGCCACAGCATTGGGGGAATTGCTGATCCTCTGCCCATCTTGACTTCTGAGGGACACTGCCACTCTGAGAGGCTCTTTTTATACCCAATCATGTTGCCATTTGACCTGATAAGTTTTCAATTGGTCCTCCAGCTGTTCCTTATATGCACATTTAACATTTCTGGCCTCTTATTGCTACCTGTCCCAACTTTTTTGGAACATGTAGCTCTCATTAAATAAAAAATGAGCCAATATTTGGCATGACATTTTAAAATGTCTCACTTTCAACATTTAGTATGTTTTCTACATTCTATTGTGAATAAAATATAAGTTTATGAAATTTGTAAATTATTGAATTCCTTTTTTATTCACAATTCTTACAGTGTCCCAACTTTTTTAGGAATTGGGTTTGTACAAATAAAGCTCTTATATACAAATTAAACACCACAGAAAAAAATAAATAAATGAAACTGATTTGTTCTTTAAATGGTTCCTTTACAATATAATCATCATATTTATCAGTATATATATATATTGCTCCACTATTGACAGAATCCTGACCAATTCCATCACAGTGTGGTATGGCAGATCCACGGTGGTTAAAAAAATGTCTTGCAAAAGGTTGCGAAAACCATCCAACACATCATGAGTACCCCTTGAATAACTTCACCACATGCTCACATCCAATCACAACCTCCTTCCATCCATCGTCCTTCCTCCTTTCAAGGGATACAGGAGCATTCACACAAGTATTGTGCTGTTCAATTCTGTATTACCTTTATATAATTATAACACTGACTGCACCTCAGGCATCCTCATCCTACATCAGTACCTGACTTTACAAACCCCCTTGTGGCTGAATGAGCACAAATCTCCACAAGCACACTCCAAAATCTAGTGGAACAACTTCCCAAATAGTTATATATATATATATATATATATATATAGTCCCTATTTGCTGTAAAATATTATTTATTTAATCCCTATTTGTCTGTGCAACAATAAAAAAGTTGCATCTATCAATCTATCTAACGTTCCTGTAATACAGTGTGAGCAGACATAATGTAGGTATTTAGTGCACATGTAAAATATGCAAATATATAATAACAACCTGACAAGAAACAAGAGGTAATGTTATACCTTAAGTAACTGTATACGCAAACAAACATGGGAAGGTGTGGAGTCCTGTTCCTGTGGCTCTTAGCATAATCCTGACATTATCTATCTATCTATCTATCTATCTATCTATCTATCTATCTATCTATCTATCTATCTATCTATCTATCTATCGATCGATCGATCGATCGAGCGGTCTGTCTGTCTGTCTGTCTGTCTGTCTGTCTGTCTGTCTGTGGCCATTTACTATTACTAAGCTCAAAACTTTGCATCCCTTATGCTCTACTTACATAATTTGAATGTGCCATATTAGAGTGACTAATAACCAACATGCTGACCTTGTTAAATAATGTTTTATAGACAGTGAGCCATAAAGAGTTAAGCAGTTGAAAAACTATATTATAATACTTACAGAGAGATACAGAAAATACAGACAATATTAGTTCAGAATGTTCAGGGAAACCCTTACTTACAGTGACAACAAGTGAACATCAGAAATTAAGTTACCACTTTTGAACATGGGGATTTAAAAATGTATTGAAATATATATGTATTAATAACTACTATATGTCATTAATGACTTTATCATGTAAATATGACTTTGTAATATTAGAATTTCAATCATTAACACTGAGTTTTTATTGTTTCCAAGAGTAATTATTGAAGAAAACATCCAAAAAACATGCCAAAATACAAAATCTTTGAAAGATCCTCTGAAGAAAGTGCAATAAAATTTTATTGCAGTCTAAAGCATCTGTTTTGTTCTCTTTTGATTATTAAGAAATATCTCTGAGTTTCATCATCAGGTATATGTTTCGGTCACTCAATTTCAGACAGAATCTCTGCCCAATGTGGCTATTACTAGAGTTACTCACTGTGTTTCAGAACAGAATAAGCAACAAAGCTGAGAAAATGGGCTCTGATGCTTACTTACTTTTTCCTTAACTAATAGTACAACTACTAGAAAACTGCTTGAAACATTTTTCTGTTTGTTTTTGGTTTGTGTCATTTCTTTAGAAATAATAATAATAAAAAAAACACCTTTATAACCACCAGCTTCGCCTCTCTTGCACACCCCGCCCACACATCATACTAACAACCGACACCTGACGCTCATTACTAGCGGGCCTACTTAAGGCTCTCACTCCCTCATGCCCATCGTCAGTTTTTAACAGGTTATGCTGAAGGACTCACTCGGACTTTCCAAGGCGTACCAGGTATATTCCCCTTTGGGTCTCTGCTTCCCTTTCTGACTGTGTGGACATCACCAATCTCGGGCACACCACGGATATTCTTTCCCTATCATCAGCTACGGGTTTCTCTAAACTATATTGACTTTTACGGGTATTCTTCCATTCACTCTCACATACATTCACGGCTTCCGCCTATGTTTGCCCCGGCGTGACAATTAGAAGAGAACATAAGGAGGATGTAAAGTCAATTTCAGCTACCTAATCTTTGCTAATTTGCATACCTGTAACTGAGATAAATGTCCCGCATGTTCGATAATGTAGCTCGCTAGCTAACATACATAACCATAAAATGTGTATGTTCTTTTTATACTTCCTATTCCACATTTAGTTCACGTTTGCTGTTACAATGTTATAATATGTCTATCATTATTATTATTATTTTTTTATTATTTGTTGAGGTATTTTATTAAAATGAAACAGTTTAAAAAGATGACTCCAATTTATCTGTATGATTTAAATTATGTGAGTGTTATTTATACTAGTTATTGGTATGCAGTGTTTACATTTTGGTACTGTAAGTATTAATTCCTGTTTTGCCCTTGAAAAAAAAATTAATGAACGCCAGACACAGTAAAATCATTACAGTATTCAAAATCTCAGCAGTCTCGGCAATGCAAGCCTAGTGTTTCTGTAGAAAGCTTTAAACCGATTGTCTGATGTCAAAAATGAGCTGAAAACAGTCCAAAATTGATTGATGAATAGACATGTACTAATTGGCTGAACTAAAACCCCTTTTGTGAGAGAAATCTGAGCATTTCAGCTAATCTATGAGTCACTTAGTAACACTCAGCGTGGTAATGAAATAAAGCAGTGTTCACCCTAAAAGCACAATCAGTCAATACATAATATTCAGTTTGCCATTACAGAAGGTCACCGGATTGTTCATTATATAGCACGGGGCAGAGGGAAAAACCGAGAGGAAAACAACATATTTCAAACCAAATAAGAGGCATCGTGATTGATGATATAATCCCGAACAGAATGCATACCGAGAAAAGCCGGATGAATAAAGCAGAGCACACCCATAGCTACGGCACGAACCGCAGACTGCACACAACAGTGTGTCTGATCTCAACACATTACTCTGTACCATTTATCACATTCTGCCGATCTGCTTGTACTGCAAGTAAAAATGAAACGCTGCCTCCGACACAATGAACAGCATGAAAATCCTGCACACATTTATCACAGGCAGTGCACCTAAAAAACATACAAAAAAGAAAGAAAATAGTCAGACTGAGTGTGGATCATATTTCAATGGCATAAAAGCATTTAAATGTCAAAGGACACAAAAAAACTAATTTGCATCTGGTAACACCTGGGTGTTAAAATGAACTCCGGAAACAGCCATTGTCCCGGAAATGCCATCCTGGCGTCATGTCATTGGTGTTTACACTGACTCGAAAAAAAACAGTTAGTGATAACGGACAGGTTTGGCAGTTAGCTCCTAAAAACAAAAGAGCTTCTTTCTCACTCACCATTTTTCTGCATTGTATTAATTCAATTTTTTTTATATAGCGCTTTTAACAATGGACAATGGTCTTAAAGCAGCTTTTCAGAGATAAATAGGTTAAAAAATTACAAAAAGACTGTATACGTTTTTAATGATCCTGTAAGTTGTTTCATGTTGTTGTAACATGTTAGCGATTAAATAGACAAGAGATGAAGCAGGCGACTAAATCGCACTACACCAATAGCAGTTAAACATAAAAACTATTGGACAATACTGTGAATCTCAGCTGCAGTTAAAGATCACATGGTAACCGATTTGGGGTGAATTCTCTAAATCAGACTCAATAAATCATTACTTTTTATTTAGATTTTTTTTGTTTGTTCTTTTCTTTTAATTTTTTTGTTGTTTATTGAATAAGGTAGCTGTCTAACACAACAACATTCTAAATCACATCACACCAGACATGGACATAATCCTTGGTTGTTTTTTGGTTTGGTCTTGGCAAGGTAAAAAGCACGGCAGAAGTCTGGTGTTCCTCCTGCTTCATTAATGATTCATTTCTACATTTGTGGTCTTAAACTAGTAGAATTAAACACTCTGTAAATGGTTCAACATTTGTTTTACTAGACTTTAACTGCAAACATCATATGTCATAACGAAGCGAATAAACACTGTATAATTTGCACAAATGTCCCTTAAAGGCACTTAAAAATGTTCTTGTATGCCAATATCTATTTATCAAAACTGAGCGATTTATTATTCCGCAAAGACTTATTGGCAGTGTCGTTCAACCTGATCTGCCCTTGAGGGTGAAATTAGGCGCTCAAAATGACATATGCATACACACCCGTACATCCCACACACTCACTCATACACATACACATACACATTCTGTCGAATAAATATGATTCGCCAGCTAACTCCGAGATTAGGCTAGAAATGGAATAAAGGTCATCAGGAAAGGTCGAAGAGAGACGTGAATAAAAATGACTCCGAGCTAATAACAGTGAGTTTGTTTGGTTATCTGACACCTGCCTTTCGGCGGGGCAGAGAAAAAAACACATTTTATAACAATGCTATCAGAAATCACCACCATGCGCTTGGTGATAAGTGCTGATAAGTGAGAAAAGAGCTAACAGAGGTGCATGAGAAGCATCATGGCATGAGGCAGAAAGCTGACATTATGTAATAAACTTAAAAATGTATTCGACAGAAGCAAAGCCTCATGTATTATGTACATGATGTAAATACAATATGTAAAGTGAGCACACAGCCAAAGTAGAACCAAATATTTATCTGATTTAAATTTTTCTTCTCTCAATTCCTACTCTGTACACTTGGATAAAGTCAGGGATTTTGTAGGATGAGAGTCAGTTCTATGTTCTAACCTATTATTCCAATTAGGTACTGGTGCATTAAACTGGGGGAAGGAAAGCAGGAAAAGATTCGAAAGCAGACTGGGGTTTTAAGATGTGCTGTTTAAACTGTTTTGCAGATGCATACAAAACGAGCAATGTTGAGGACCACAAAATAAATGGTCAGCCAGCCAGTCTTTAAGAATTCCAGCATTTCCAGCTTCCACCATTAGAAAGAACTGGTGGAAACCAGTCACTCACCAGAAGTGGTCTTCATGGAACAATTGCAACCACAAAACCATACCATACAAGAATAAGCAATTAAGCTATGCACAAATTAGTAAACTTTAAACGTTTGGCTGTAACAAGATTCAAGTTGTTTGCTGAAGGGCTGGAAAGTGATACAATAATGAATGTCTGCAGGCAAGAGTGAAGCATGGTGGAGGTTCCTTGCAAAATTTGAGGTTTAATTTCTGCAATTAGAGTTGGGGATTTGGTCACCATTCATGGTGTCCTCAATGCTGAGAAATACAGGCAAACCAGAGTCATCAGAGAAGCATCTGATTTGCCCCAGATTTAGTCTGCAGCAGAACAAGAGAAAAATAACTCGCCATTGTTTATTAATGCAATGATTACAGTATTATTTATCATAACTTTTTTTTATAATAATTTTTTTCACAAATTAATATTTAATAAAGACACTTAATGGTTTTTTTTTTTAAGAAAAATAAAGCTGCTTGTTGTGATCCATTGTTATTAGTTCAATGTGCTGGTTGATTGAAAAGCAAATGATTCTAAACCTTTTTTAGTAGTAAAAAAGTAAGAATTTTAAGAAGGAGTAAGAATTTTATTCCTATGAATACATTTAAGTTACCAAATGAGAAGAAGTATAATGCTTGTTTATTTGTTTATTCCATTTAAATGGAACCTTGTGTGTTTAATCAGTCATGTAAGAACAAGGCAATCATACTCAGGTGTAGATCAGAAAGACCAGTCAGAGGGAGGTGATCTTACACTCTCTCTCTCTCTCTCTCTCTCTCTCTCTCTCTCTCTCTCTCTTTCTCTCTCTCTCTCTCCCTGTTTCTCTAACTCATTTCAATTTCAAAGGCGAATCTGTTCGACTTGATTCTAACATATCATGTAGTCCGGTTTTGCGAGCAGTGTTTTGTGCAGATATGAGCACAAATTGATTCACAAGATAGAGCTGTCACGCATTTAGATTTAGTAAACTAGTTATATCCTGGGTGACTCGTCTTCTCCATGCTTGGGTCCTTTTTGTAATTTCTACATCCTTTTTTTCTATTTTGGCTCTTCAAATCAAACAGCATGCAAACCAAAAGTAAAAATTCCACCCTGAAAACAGACTGGAGTTTACTTCCCCTCGAAGTGTGCGCTTATTCAGCTCCCTGCAGGTCAGCCCAACCTGGACAAACCATCCTACAATGGATAATCAAGGCTTTGTAAGAAGGAGGAAGCTCTGAGAATGCTAGAGGTGGGATACATTGTCCAATAATACAGAGTTTAGCCTTGAGCCTGAATACCATCATATACAGTTCCTTTTAGGAACTCGAGCTGCGTTGCAACGCTTTGGGAATGCAACCATGTTGTCCACAATCTGAAATAATGTGTGCATTCTGTAAAAATTAGAGGAAAATTGGACGTCATACACATAGAGTAAAGCCGGCACCAGCTTTTGTTTGTTCATGAAACGCTCTGTATATATCTGTTATTGTTTATCTATTGTTTGTCTCAAAGAAGAAAAAAAAGAAGGAAAAAATATTAAGAAATCAAAGCACAATTTCCAGCTGTGTATGGCTTGCTTAGGTGCCTTAGGCTCTCTTCCAGGAGGGTGCTCTTTCTCCTCATAGTTTTGGCTTTGCTCTCACCGAGGCAGAATAGTGTGGCAATTTTTTGGGGGGCACAGATGGACCATCCAGAGGGTTTCGAAACGGGCTTGTCCCTATCTCTGACATCACCTGCTTAGTCTAGATCTGGCTCACAGGCTTTGGAAGCATGCCTTTCAGCGTTTTCTTTCCCCTGTGGCAAGGGCATGTAGCTCCGCCTCTCTTGCTCTGAGGGGGTGCTGGGATGGGCTGCACTCTGCGACACCGAGGTTGAGGAGTTCAAGGGGGTTGTGACCCATGCTGTTACCAAGCGCGAATTAGTTCGGCCAGCTCATAAGCAGAAAGGCCCTCCGTCCAGTAATTTGGACAATCGCTTTCTGTCACAACCTCCACGTCTGAGGTCAGAAGGTCAAGAAACAAGTGGTGGCATTTCATCATGCCTCCTACGCCGCTCTAATGGTGGCTGCTCGGCGGGCACAGCCCCAAGATCAACCCAGCACTCCACCTTGACATTGTCGAGAACATTTTGCGGATCTGAAATTGAAGGGGCCCTGTCCCAGCTCCCTCAGGGACCTGGTATGTTAACCCTGCCACAGAACATGTTTTAGGGCATGGCCAGCTCAAGCATCCACCCAGTCTCATAGTGGTCCAGGAGAACTCGCCACCTCCTTGAAGGCTGCCCCAGCTCTAGGGACACCAAAGGTCAGTTTCGAGAGATTAAGAGACTACATGGCAGTCTAAAAGGCTCTGCCAGACAATGTCTCAGCGAGTCCTTCCCCACTCTGCTGATATAGTTCACCCCCACCTGGAGTTGTGGAGCAACCCTAAGGGGGTACAGCTCAAAGTTTCTGGTTTCTCCACCAGACCATTCTTCACTACATAGCTCCCTCCATGAGGAGGTCGTATGTCACAAGATGGCGCCTGTTCTACATGTGGTGTGAGCACCACCATTTGGATCCAGTCCACTGCCGGTTGATTCAGTGCTGGAATTCCTCCAAGGACAGTTCACCAAAGGGTTTGCTCCGTCCACCATAAGTCTAAGCATCTGCCATTTCGGCGTATCATGCCCCCATGGCAGGGAAATTTCTGGGCAGAGACCCTTTAATGATGCGTTTTCTCCACCGGCACCCGGAGGCTGAGCCCCCCGGCGTGACCTAGAGTGCCTGGGTGGGACCTGGCCGTAGTGTCACCATTTGCTCTCCCAAGAAAGTTGGAGATCTGCAGGCCCTCTCTGTGGCCACATCCTCATTGGATTTTACTCCATGTATGACCAGTGCCTTTTTGTACCCTAGAACGGATTACATCCCAAAGGTGCCCTTGTTCGTCCCACGACCCATGAGGTTACAGGCATTCTACCCTCCTCCATTCCAGGCTTCAGACCAGAAAAAGCTGAACCGGCTGTGCCGCTGCATCCATAGGATGGGTCCCTGAAGGAAGGAGAGGCCTCCCTGCTAATAAGCAGACACTGAGCAGATGAATCATTGATGCCATCGCATCCTCTTATGAGTCCTCTGGTCTCCCCGTTCTATTCGGTGTCAGAGCTTACTCGACCCGGAGTGTGGCAGCCTCTAAGCCTTGGTTCTCTGGAGTGCTCCTCCAAGAAATCTGCAATGCTGCGGGCTGGTCCACCTGGCTGACCTTCATCTGGATTCACAACCTCGACCTCAGTGCCACTCCTGGCCCCTCTGTCCTTCGACCTCACTGTGCCCATACACACCAATTAGGACTGGTCAGTCTGGCATGATTGGACACAGGGATTGTTTCACAGTTGTGAGTTCCTGAAAGGAAACATTTTTAGGTTACGTATGTAACCCTAGTTTCCTGAGGGGAATGAGACACTGTGTCTCCATGCCTCACTCCAGCTGGAATCACCAGCTTTACTCCATGTGCGTTTCATAGATTTCAGGTAATAACGTCACCCTGCCGTCAAATTTTGACTGATTACACACATAATTTCAGAGCGTGGAAAATTCGCATTACCAAAGGGACGCAGTATCTTGCTTCCTTTAGGAACCTAGGGTTACATACGTAACCTAAAAACGATCTTCTAGGCACATAATTGCACTATAATTTTTCATTTATTATTATCTCCAGCTGCTCTTAGAATAACCGTCTGCTCTATTCATGCAAACATATTTTCCAAATAGAAAAAAACTTGAGGCAGAAAAAAAGTGGGAGGCAGAAATTGAAACAGAAAGATAGAGAGAGAGAGAGAAGCTGGCTAATCCATTCTAATGCATCCCTGATAATGAAACACAGTGATGCATGTTATGAAGGGGCGAGCGTGCTCTGATGTAACGCCACCTCCTTATTATCGCAACTCCTACAACACACTCAATAATAATAACTTATAAAAGGCTTTGGATGGGCTTATGAGCTTCTGCATTCAGCCGTTCAATCATGAACAGCCATTACGCCTCCTGAATTGTTCATTACTGATACGGGCGGACAGGCGGAGCATACCAACACAGGACTAAACGCGGTAGGCTGGAGGTTTGTGATAACTTTGTTATCGCCGGCTAAAATGATGAACACAATAGCATGCGCTGATGAAAAGCTAGCGGACATGCATGTGTATTTCTTGTTGTCTTGTATTAAGGTAATGGAGAAGAAAACATAAAACACAGTGTCTACTGTGTTAGCACTTTGTAACAATCAGGAAAATAATAGGGTAAACAATCAGGGTAAATAATAAATAAAATAACAATAAGAACTAAATAATTATTTTTTATACATTTTATTTATTTTAACCTCTATCTATCTATCTATCTATCTATCTATCTATCTATCTATCTATCTATCTATCTATCTATCTAAATAAACATTTTTATTTTTTTTATTTTTTTTTAACTCAACATAGAGCACGAGGACAAAATATTCTTAAATGTTTTAAGTAATTATAGTGTTTTGAATTATGTAAATCAGCACTTCAACAAACTTAAAATTTGCTTTGTTTTCACACGGACGCTTTTAATTGCCGGATATGTGCATCATAACAGATTTTGGTGCTCGATTTCAGAAATTGTTTATAACGTGTATTGCATTAATCACGTTTTAATAAAATTAGTGCCAATAAAATGAATTTTGCTTTAACTTGTTATTAACACTTTAATTTTGAAAGCCCTAAAATATATAATATATATGTATTTATTTTATTTTTATTTATTATAGGAATATTGTGTTGTATTTGGAATAGAGTAGGTTTAAAAAAACAAAAAAAAAAATAAACAGATTTGCTATACATTTTGCAATTTTCTGTTGCATTGCACCGTTCTAGAATGTAGGATGAGATTATTTTCCTATAACAGCACTCCAGTGTTATAAAGTATTTCAGCCAATGTACTTGATGTTACTGTACATGAGTATTTTTTAGGCTACTTAGATTTAGTTTTTACTAAGTATCTAAGATATTAAGTATTAACTTTAACTCTCTAGTCAACTGCATTTATGATTCAATATATGTACTCTTTTTACTCAACTATATTTAATTGACAATGACCATTAACAAAAAACACACTCAGCACAGTAATGATTGTAATGATTGTGAGCTGGAAGAGTGTTCCACAGCTTTGGTCCCTGGACGGCAAATGCCCGGCTACTAAACTTTTTACATCTCTACTTAGGAGTGACCAGAGAGGTATGTCCAGAGGAACGGTGAGTTCTGGCTGGATGGTAGACTGTTATTAATTTCGGTGAGGTAGGCCGGGGCAAGATGTAAATGTAAATGTAAGATAATTGATGGCCTTAAATACTATACTAATACTATGGCCTATACCGCACCAGAAGCCAGTGAAGCATGCGGAGGACCAGGGTGATGTGTGAGCATTTTGAGGTGTTGGTGAGAAGACGTGCTGCCGTGTTTTGCACCATTTGAAGCCGATTAAGAAGAAAATAATTAAGTCCTATGTAGAAAGCGTTGGAGTATTCAATCCTTGAGCTAATGAAGGCATGTATAGCTTTTTCAAGGTCAGCTTGGGACAAAAATGGCTTGACTTTGCTGAGGAGTCTTAGCTGGTAAAAGCTCGCCCTTACTACTGCACTGATCTGTTTCTCAAAGTGCATACTTTGGTCAAAAATAACACCCAGGTTACGCACGGTAGGTACAAACTGAGGACTAAGAGGACCAAAACTCAGAGAACTGCTGGGTGAAGTTGTTCAAATCAGATACTCTAAGACTTTCACTCAAGTCATATTGGAATTGATGAGGTTTAATGTGTAATAGTTCTGCAGTAAGGTATAGATAGTTTTACTCAAATATGATTTTTTAGCTGATCTTTACACCTCTGCAGCACTCCATGTCATCAATACTTCTTACTAGTATTAGAATACTCGTAACTAGTATACTTGTATCATAGTGTTTAACAACTTTAAGCCCTATATGGTGCACTTTCCACTTAGCAGAACACAATATGGAACTGGGCCAAGGGGAAACAGGTGAGAAACAATGTTTAACACGATTCAATGCAAATTCATTCGTCTTTATGCAGCAGTTGAACCAAAAGAGCCAGGTAAATTAGAGCATTTACATATAGTGCAATAACATATATCCGGCAGATAAGGAAGACAGAGATTAGACTGAAAAACAAGAATGCCATTCCCTTAAAGCATTTCTGTTTCTTTGGAACGTTTGTAAGCTTTTTATTTAAAAGAATTGTGCAACTCCAATCCTGGTAAGTAACTGTTTAGAATATATGTCCAAACTTATAAAGCATAAATTCTCCCTCTCAGTATGACAGCTTTCTGCTTTTATTTCCTTTCATATTCTGACAACTGCCTTTGTTGGTCCTGTCTCCCGCCTATGTCCTGTCATTGGTTTATTATCTTGTTGTGTTCATCTCTTCTGAGCTCAGCCATTAATTAGTCTCCCTATTTGTTCCCTGTAATTTTAAATTGCTGTTGCAAAGTCTTGCCAATTGTATTGTTCATTTATTAGTATTAGTTTGTGTTTTACAGTTTTTTCTCGAGTGCCCATGTTATCATGTTTTTTCTTTATCTTCCTTTTGATATTTCCCAGAATTGTACAGATCTTGCATTTCGACAGTTTTTTGGATTGAACAGATGTTTTACATCATAATTTATCTGCATGGACTGTTACCTACCTGAACTGTTTAATTCAAAACCCTACTTGATTTGCACAACACCTTCCAACCTGCAAGCAGAGTAAGCATTAACACTCCCTGACAAGCAAAGAATCGCTGCATATTTTTAACACATCACCACATCCTCGTCCCCACGATTCCCAAAACAGCGTCAAAGCTATGCCACCAAAACAAAGCCATAAACCTAGACAAGTGAACTAACTACATATTTTATCTTCATCCTTTGCAACCAGGTCCCAACTGTCCTCATGATCCATAAAAAGAGAGTGATTCTCTCTCTTGTCCTATAAGCTTTCAAAGATAAATAATGTCTGTTTGCATACCAATGTACAGAAACACATATTCCTACAAGTGTAGTCTTTATGAACCTACTTCAGTCAGGGACAAGGAGAGATGCAGAGTCAAAAGTGGTTTGTTACATTTTAGTGTAATTTCTTTGCATCTTGTTTAGTGTTGAGATGTATTAAGGAGTTATTACACAAACAAATACAATTTAATAGTCTATAATTATTATGTTACAATTATTTGTGTAATGTCTCCACATTGTCTCATTATTGGTGCTTATGTTTTATTAATGTACAGCTCTTTCCACTTCTGTGTTCATATTTGTGTTAGTATATATATATATATATANTATATATATATATATATACTTACAAATTATTCTGACCGTATTCGCGTGTAATAATATACACTCAGTACACCTTAATAAAAAAGTGAAAAGAATTCTAGAAATGGCACAAGGAAAGAACTGGAATTCAACTGAATATTTTAAATAATTTAGATAAATCACTAAATCCAAATGCAATTCTTTGAGAAATAATAAAAAATGTCATTTCAGCAAGTGAAAATACACTTTATGGACAAATTTTTGTATAGACACTTGACCATGTAGGCACCTGATTAATATGTGTTTTTGAACACCCCATTCCACATTTAGCCCACATTTGTAACAGTTTGGGAAAGGACCACATATGGTTAGAAGCCAGGTGTCCCAATGTGCATATATTGTATCTTAAATATAAAAAAACATATCTTGTAAGACTGCAAAAAAAAATAAATATAAGCGTATTCAATCTATTTTGGGACACAATTACTCATACCAAGCTTGAAGTTTTCTTAATCCAAAGGAAAATGTTTCTAAAGGCTTCTAAAATTCTTTTAATAAAGATTTTTTCAAGAAATACATGCTTAAAATGAGCAATAGAAGGTCTGAAATAAGTAAAAAAAAATAGCTTGAAATCAGTTGAATAATCTCATATTTGGTTTACTGTAATCTTATAGATGCATTTACAGGTATATGATGATACCATTCACAACTGTATCTGTTTTGTGCTCCAAATATTCTTATCTTAAAGGGATTCAAATTTAAATTGGTGTGATCTAAACTTGATATCTAACCACTCACATAAATTAAAATTTCACTTTAAAAACCTCGTCAACTTTTCCATCGCATCTAGTAAGATTCTAGTCCTTATGCACACCACTAGTCTGAACTGCGAACCTGTGATCAAAAAAAGAAAAAAAGGAAAAACTTGTATTGTCTTTTTGCCAAATAAAGTTTTTATATTTGGTTACTGTATAGTGTATATTATATAGTGTATGGTTCATACAGTAATTGGTTTATAGTTTGTTTTAAAAGTTTACAGAATTTCTTATGGTGTCTTAGTGCATGTGATTAACCACAAAATTTATATATTAAGAATTATAACTCTAAATAAAAGCTCCAAAATGGGTCAATGACAAAAAAAAGTTTTTATTGTGGCGAAAACATTTTTTTCACTTTAACTGTGAATTTTGATGAGAAATTCTTTGATAAGTTGATAAATTCTGTAAAATAAAAAAAAATACAAAAAAGGCAAAAACGGCATTCTGATGAAATGAAGTTCAGGAAAGGCTACAGTGCTTGCACAACAACTGTTCTTCTCAAACCTGGAGAACAGATCTACCTGAAATGGAAAAGAATTTCCCAACAGGGACATGCTGAGGAAAAAAAAAATCCCTGGAGCATTTACTTTGAAGAGTGAACTCTGTCTCTGAGCTAAAGTCAGTGGCTAGAGAGGTGAAACTCATCAAAACTACAAATGAAGGTACCACTCGAGCTCTGAACACGCTGACTGATGGACTGGGCGACTTTAATCTGAGCCCAGGTCTTTCTAGCTCTGTCTAATCTTTATTTTAGCCTCGGCTTAAAGGCCAGGCTGCACAGTCACTGCCACCGACTGATGGATATAAGAGATGAAAGTGTTCTAAGAGTTTGGTGGGCTTCCTGACTGAATGGGGCCAACACACAAACACACTGACACACACACACACACACACACACACACACACACACACACACACGCACGAATGTACACAAGCACACTCTAAGATGGATTAGATGTGCAGCAACAGAGAATTGAATAAATTCAATGAAAACATGTGAGGAAGCTTTAGTGCTTTTTTTCAAGACTGAAAATATGAAAAAGAGATAGAGAGGGAGAGAGACAGCATCTACGGGAATAATAGAGAGGAAAAGATTAAACGGGCGAGAGAGAGAGAGAGAGAGAGGAAGAGAGAGAGAGAGAGAGAGAGAGAGAGAGAGAGAGAGAGAGCGAGCGCATGTTGAGTGCGATATGCGTGTTGCGCTTGTGTGTGCACGTGTGCCCAGCTGTGATCAGTATTCAAGGTGAGAGTGTGCGAGTCCATAAATATTTCAGCACACTGGAACCTTCACCCACCAAGGGGGAGGGAAGATAGCAACATTCATTCCAGCACTGCATCGCAACTGTGCGAGAGAGAGAGAGAGAGAGAGAGAGAGAGAGAGAGAGAGAGAGAGAGAGAGCGAGCGCATGTTGAGTGCGATATGCGTGTTGCGCTTGTGTGTGCACGTGTGCCCAGCTGTGATCAGTATTCAAGGTGAGAGTGTGCGAGTCCATAAATATTTCAGCACACTGGAACCTTCACCCACCAAGGGGGAGGGAAGATAGCAACATTCATTCCAGCACTGCATCGCAACTGTGCGAGAGAGAGAGAGAGAGAGAGAGAGAGAGAGAGAGAGAGAGAGATGAGTAATGTCTCAGACAAAACACTGCCTCCAGAAACACACAACGCAGGAAGCCTTGAATCTGCAGAGACACACAGAGAGGCAAGGGTGAAAAGAACAAATGTGAGAGGAGACAGACGAACAAGATCCATGACATCTGCCGAGCCTTGAACAGGAGCTGTAATTCAGCAGCACGGGGCAGAGAGAGAAGAAGTCAAGAGGAGAGGAGTGTACAGCTCACTGCACACAACTGTGCTCCTGAAAAAAATTATTAAGCTATAAATACACAACAGGAAAATAGCAGCAAGCACCACTTGTATCACCCGTCCCTTGAAACATTTAAATGTATGAGTGAGAGGCCGGGAAAAACTCTTTGCATCTTCAAATGCTGACATTTTTCCTACTATTTTCTAAAAACTACATGCTTTCATGAACTATACTATAAAGACAAGTTTGTGGACACCTGACTATAAGATTAGTATGTCCTTACTGAACATCCCATTTGATATTATAGTCCACATTTGCTCTTATGATAAGCTCCACATATCTAGGATTTGCGGTCATTCAGCCTCAATGGTTTTAGTAAAGGCATGTACTGATGAAAAGTGAGGAGCCTGGAGTGCAGTCAGCATTCCAATTTATCCCAAAGATGTTTAATAGGGTTGAGGTCAAAGTTTAATGTAAAGCATATCTTCAGTAGCTCATTTTGGGCACGGGTCATTGTCAGGTTTGGGTCTTCTAGTGCATATAAAGGAAAAAATGAATGCAACCCCAGTGCAATAATTGTTACATATGCAATAACTTATATACACCAATTAGGCATATCATTATGACCACCTTCGTAATATTGTGCTGGCCTTCTTTTGCTGCCAAACAGTCATGACGCATTAATAGCATCAACATTATTAGCAGTTTGAGCTACAGGAGCTCGTCTGTTGGACTGAACCACACGGGTCAACCTTCACTCCCCCATGTGCATCAATGAACCTTGGCCGCCCACCGTAACCCTTTTGCTGGTTTACCACTATTCCTTCCTTTCACCACTTTTGATAGATACCGACCAATGCAGACCAACACCCCACAAGAACTGCAGTTTTGGAGATGCTCTGCCCTGGTTGTCTAGCCATCATAATTTGGTCCTTGCAAAAAAGACTTAAATCCTTACGCTTGCACATTTTTCCTGCTTCTAACACATCAACTTTGAGGACAAAATGTTCACTTGCTGCCAAATATATGCCACCCATTTACAGGTGCCTTGATGAAGAGATAATCAGTGTTATTCACTTGACCGGTCACAATGTTATATTGATAATGTTACGCCTGATCCTTGTAAATGTATCACAGTAGTCTGCCTTTTACTGCCATCTGTTTCACTGCTGCTACACATTTTCATACAGTATATTTTAATAAGTTTGGAACTTCATTGATTGTACAGCATCTATACTTAATATATAACCTAATATGTATGTTTTGTTTTCAATTTCTTATATTTTATTTTAATTAATTTTTACTTTAATTGTACTGTGAGCAACTAAAAATAACAACTACATCCTACACCCCCAAAACATGCTGCTATGGATTGGTGTGTGTGTGTGTGTGTGTGTGTGTGTGTGTGTGTGTGTGTGTGTGTGTGTGTGTGTGTGTGTGTGTATGGTGTCCTAATAATGTGCCGATACCTTGAATGTTTTTCTTGTTTTGCATTCAGCTTTTTCTGAATCCTATTTTCCAAATAAACAACTATTTCCCTCACAAACTCTTGCCATGTTGCTTTCTTACTTCTTTATAATCTGGTTTGGTGGTTTGGACACTTTCTCTCTTACTTTTTACAGATAATTAAATCCATTAATCAATAATCGTAATCTTAATAATCCTCATCTACCAACAGATATCACAAGATATTTTCTTAGGCTTCGGGCTAAAATTCCTTTGAACCCAAATGCTTCCATTACATTGCAAAAAAACTTCAATACATATTGAAAAGGTGCATGGTAAAACTCCTGAACAGTCAAATGAGGCAGTAGGTGGCATGAAGACATCTGGTAAATTTCCTAGATTTGTAATTAAAATTGGAATATCAACACAAAAAGACAAAGAATAAGCGCAGCATCTTGTATCCCACAGGGAACTAGGGTTACATACGTAACCTAGAGACGTTCCCTTTCAGGAACTCGAGCTGCGTCAAAACGCTTTTGGGAACGCGCCTAAGTGTTCACGGTCTAAAATAATGTGTGTAATTAGTCAAAAATTGGATGCTAGTCGTCACCGGAGGGGTGACGTCACGACCAGGAGTATAAAACGCATATGAGTGAGGGCAGTGGTAGCTTCTGTAAGGGAGAAGGAAGCGCTGCAGGGATGCCAGAGATCTGGCATAGAGATGCAGCGTCTAGTTCCCTCAGGGAACTAGGGTTACATACGTAACCTAGAGACTTTTCCTTTCAGGAACTCGAGCTGCGTAGAAACGCTTTGGGAATGAGTGTCCAATCATGTCAGACTGACCAGTCCCTGCCTAGTGTCTGTCAACACAGCTAGAGGAGGACTGAGGGGCACTGCGGTCTAGGTTATAGAACCTATAAGGTCAGCGGGGTGGACCAACCCGGCAGCTGATCAGTCCTTTTCCAAGGACCTATCCTGTGAAAGTTGGTGTCCAGTGCACACACCGTACAGAGCCGGTTCAGTTTCTCCTGGTCTGGGGCCTGGAACAGAGGAGGATAGAACGCTGATGTCATACCCAGGGTAAGCTCCAGGAAGAAGGGTGCCACAGAAAGGGCCATACCCTCTTGATAGACCAGATGGCCAACAAGAACGCAGTCTTGATTGAAAGGTGCCTCCAAAATGCCTCGGCTAAGCGGGGCTCAGACAGAGCCCCTAAAACGATGGCCAGGTCCCACCCAGGCACTCTAGGTCGTACTTAGCCTCAGCCTCTGGGTGCCACAGAGAAAACACATTACAACTGGGTCTCTGCCCAGAGATTGCCCGGTCACATGTGTGTGATAAGCTAAAATGGCGGATGCGTAGACTTTTAGGGTGGATGGAGCCAACCCCTTAGTGAACTGTCCCTGGAGGAAATACAGCACTGAACCAGTCGGGCAGTGAACTGGATCCAGCTGGAGGTGTTCACACCACGAGCAGAACAGACGCCACCTGGCAGCATACAACCTCCTTGTGGAAGGACTCTGGAGTGGAGAATAGTCTCCACCACCTCGGTGGAGAGACCAGAACCTCTGAGCTGTGCCCCCACATCTCCAGGCGGGAGTGAAATATGGCACCCCTGAGCTGCGAAAGGAGATTCTTCTCAGAGGAATCTTTCATGGAGGTTGCTTGAAGAGAGCTACCAGTTCCGCAAACCATGATTTGCCACCTTGGACCTACCAGGAAGAGATGGACTCCATACCGGCAAACTTGACGGGGGAAAGGTGTACAGATGCAGCCTTGGCCATGTCTGAGCCAGGGAGTAAGGGAAAACCTGAAGGGACAGGGCAACGTCTCTAGAGAGGCGAACAGATCCACCTGGGCTGGTGGATCTGTTCGCCTCTCTGTTCGCCCATGAGTGGTGTGGGTGTACCACTGGAACACCAACGCCTGTTTCTTATTCTTCTGAAACAGAGTCGCTGAAGAGGCCAGGAGGGGTTAGCAGGGCATCCAGCAGTACGGGCCTGTCTCTATCAGACATCTCTGACAAAGTGAGCAACAGGTGCCTTTCTGTGGACACCAGGGCAGCCATAGAATGAACAATGGCCCTAGCAGTTTCTTTAGTGCCGTACGGCAAAGCTCATCAAAATGGCTGCCTGGGGTACGTCCCACATCCAACTCATGCAGCAGGTCAACCTGATATGCCTGCAACACCGCCATGGTGTGCAAGAATGCAGCGGGTTGACCTGCCGAAGCATAGGTTTTACCTACGAGTGCTGATGTATTGTGTAGGGGCTTCGTAGGTAATGTCGGTTCTTAAGGGAGGAGGCGATTCCAGGAGGGCAATCGGTGGCAAGTGTCTCTTCAAACTGCGGCATCGCCTGATAACCATGTTCTTTCCACTCCAATCTTATTTACTAGATGAAAGCACTTTCTGCTCATGAGCCGGCCAAGTTATATCGAGCTTGGCAACGACACGCGTTACAACCTTCGTAAGCTCCTCGGCTTCCATATCGCAGGCCGCGGCCCCCTCAAGCTGTGCGTATCCCCCCGTAATATAGCGGAGGCAGGAAGGAGCGCACAGCCGGAAGTGTGCTGGTTGTGACCTCACCCCTCTGGTGACATCCAGCGTCCAGTTTTTGACTGATTACACACATTATTTCAGAGCGTGAACAACACTCGGGCGCGTTCCCAAAGCGTTTCGACGCAGCTCGAGTTCCTGAAAGGGAACCAGAAGCAGGGAACTGTTTGACCTCCAGTTTTGTCCTTGTGTATATTATTAACAATCATATCAAACCAAACAGAAAGACAGACTGAATAAATAAAGAATTCTACATTATTATAACCCTATGAGAAGCTGCCAAAATGTTTTTTTTTACTGCAATCCTATATTCCACTAATACTTTAGTCACCATAGCAACTTTTAGATTTTTCATCATAATAGCAAGCAGATAGAGGGAAAAGAGCATCTGAGACTAATAAAGAGTGAAAAGAAATGTGGTAGATAAAAAAAATAACATTGGAACAAGAAAGAAAAAAATTGTCCTGTCCTACAAACAGTAATGAAAAATTATATATAAATGTCTATAAAGGAAAAATGACTGTCAATTGGTACTGTCCATATGCCACTGTCTACATTAAATAACTTTTCAATCAGTAAAAGCAACTTAAGAGCCTTTAGTTTTGCTCAAGTTTTAACACACACAGAGGTTTACAGATGAGAAATAAAAATTCGCAAGCTGCCATGCAGTATAAAAATCATGCCGAATCCGCAAAATAGATCTAATGAAGATAGAAATATTGAAGTGAGAGGTAAAAACAAATAAAACTGGGATGCTTCTATAGACGACTCCAAAAATGAGCCCATCAATTCTAATCCCATCAATGCTGATCAGCCAACCGCATCAAGTGCTCCGCTATTAAGAGAGAGACAGCTAGCTGCTAAAGCCAGAAGCCTGAGTGCGTCACAATAATGGAAGTTTGATGAATGGCGCATAAATACAGTTTCACATTAGCAGCTCTCTGGGGTTGCCTCTCCTTCAAGGAAAGAAGTACATAAAAATAAGCTTTAATGCTTGCCATTCAAACTGTCTTATCTGCTGCAAACAAATGCTTATAGTGGATTTTTTTTATATATTATAGAACTGTCGACTATAACAATGTGCAATGTTCAGTATGATGGGGATGAAAAAACATAGCATTCACTTTATTTGGGTGAATCCAAGCATCATACCCCATGACACCGTTCAACAATAGAATTATTGACATGATGGGGTATAAATTGAACTAGTTAATGCGAAGACACAGAACAGGTAAACACAGTCAGGTAGCAGCCCACTGATGACTAGAACATAAACAGAAGCACATGGCAATGTAAAAGAAAAGCAGTGCATTAGAGCAGCACTGTTGCTTTAAGCGGAGGAATCCACATCACTGAGGAACCATTAAACTATAACGGATGAAACTCATAACTAATTTTAATTAGTACAATAGATCTTATATCCAATGAGGCTAATTTGAGTGCACATCACTGGCACATCTATAACACATCCACACTACAGCGACTGAGACGATGTGAAACACAACGGTGAATGAATAATAAAAAGAAGAATGAGCTGGATTACTTTTTCAATCATTGATTTTATTTCTTTTCTCAAAATGCCTTTCGAGGAGAAATTACAAGGTAAACAGAGCGAGTGCACATCATCCAATCAAAGTACAAATTATCCAAATGGACAAATGTCAGAAGCGTTTGACAGAACCCATTTTTCACGTGTTCCGAATAAAAGAAGCGGATAACGACGAGCACATGGGGTGATTACAGACCTGAAATTCTTGCCTGATTGAAAATTTAGAAAGCATGAAAGACGCTGCTTGTTTTTGTGTGCGAATGTGTCCATGTGTGTACGTGTAACAGTTTGATGCCTACGATAAACCTCTGTGCTATAACGCGCAACCATAATGCTTTCATTAGCCCTTTTATTCAATTTAATAGCTAGCTGTCATTGTTCATCATAAACGATGGACTATGTTCACAGCGTTATATGTGTTATGTGTAACTGCAGGTGACGGTTGGAAATTTAATCTGAGATTAATATAACTTTTAAAAATCTGCCAAACTTTCCATTGCGGTCGGTCAGCATAACCAAAAAACATACTGGAACCAAGCGTAAAATCCTGACTGCTTTATATGAGGTATTTGATTACTAAAAGACTATGATTTCATGCAGCACTGGCAATGTGTAGAACTATGCATTTAGATCTATGCCCAATTTGCTAGCAATATTGTTTGTATGGAATAATATTATTCCAGCATGGAATAATAACACCATCAGCTTGAATATTGCCGGGAAGGCAAACGACGTTAAATGTCAGCTAATAGCTAGAATTAGGGAGGTGGGAATAAATTTTCATTCTTGAATGCCTCCTGACTATTTGCAACTGCCATGAAGAAAAATTGCTTGCGGGTTTGTTGATTTTGCTGCGGAAAGAAAAGTGCACAGGGTGAGGTATTTTTCATAAACTTTAAAAGTAAATCGGGTTAAATGGGTCCATGGGACACTTGTTCTGGTGTGTGTGTGAAGATCGGATTTATGCTAACGATCTGCAATGTAGTTTTATATGTTCACCTTAGCCATAATCTGCTGTATATGTGAAAACGCATAATCAAAAGATCTATTGATGATCTGAGGCGAAGCTCTCCCATCAGAGTTAAACAGTGTGCTACAGACTGCAATAAAAGCAGTTAATCTCATAAGGACTCATCCAGTAAAATCAAGATTGCCTGCGCTGTTGTGAAATAAATAGCCTCAGAACATTAACTATTAATCATGCACACCAATGTTAGATGGCTTTAAAGATAGGAACATTTTATTGCTTCTTTGATTATACATTATATGGAGAAAATTATTAGGACTCTTGACTTTCCCAAATTGTTACCACAAAGTTGGAGGCACACACTTTTATATGATGACTTTGCAGTAATATCAAAATCTTCCTTCATTTGACTCAAACCTGTTGACAATGCCCCTGTGCTTAAAGATCCTTAAAGATATGATTTACATGGGTTGAAGTAGAAGATTCTGAGTGGTCTGCTATAGAGCTCTGACCTCAACCTTATTGAAATGAACTGGACTGCTGAAATTATCCCAGGATGCTCACCTCACCTACATCAGTACCTGAAATTAATATTACCCTTGCATCTGAATTTGCATAAAACATCCACAACCACACTCCAAAATTGTATTAACAGCAAATAAGAACTGAATGCGAAATGGCATTTTTAAAATCAAAAACATACCAATCTTATGTCATGTGTCCACAAACTTTGTGCATATGGTGAATATCCTCCTGTTTGGACCACATGACCAGTTCAAAGTGACTCACATAAATTGCATCTGTTGCAAGGGCTGAAGGTTTGCTGGAAATGCTGGGAAAATATAGATTTTGTTGTTTTCATAGATGCAAGTGACATGTATTTTAATCTTAAATGCCTCAAAGATATTCTTTTTTAAAGCTTCTTTAGACAATTTGTGCTTTTTGCTCTGTGAAATTGGCCCTTTTATAGATTTGTATGGGCACCAACAAATGCAAATCAGTTAATTTAGGACTGATTGAAAGTTGTAAAGCTGTGGCTTAATTATTTTGTTCGGTTTGGCTTACACAAAATTTATACCAGACCTTATTTGGAGTCAGATGAAAGAGGCCAATTGTCTGACAAAATCAAGGCATTCATGAGAAAACTGGAAAAAGAGCAGCGAGCAGGTTAAGAGGGAAAATGTTGACATGTTCCTGAGCTATTTACTATGAAAATTGACTGAGTGATGTTACAAAAAAAGGGAATTTATTTTGTGCTCCATCTCCAAACCTTTTTCAGAAAAAGCAGCAGCTCTAGACTAACATGACTGATAATCTTTCGTAATCATACTAACAGCATGCTCTTCGGGAACTTTAAGTGGCCACTCATTGCAAGACATACATTTTCAATGTGAACTAAGAAAGAAAATCTTGAATCTCTAAGAAATACAAACTGCTCTTTCATTTTTGCTGTGATTTTACTTTGAGGCATGGCATTTGCTCTGCTTTCCATCAAAAGCATTGAGCATAGGGTTAGTAATAACATTGTGCCTTGTTTTAAACCAAATTTACTTGAGGTGATTTTAGAAAATTCAATAGTTCCATGCATTAACAGTCCTTCTGAAATTGCATACATAATATATTTCTGGTAAACAATGCAGCTCAGCTTGACAAATGAGAGATTCCCATGTTGTTGCTGTTTCCATAGGCACATAATATTTAAATAACTGTGATGAATTTGGTTATCCTTCTTGCCAAGGTAGCAGGTGAACCTATCTGGGTCACACAGGTGGAGATAACAATAGCACAGCACATTAGCACTGCCTGGCATTGGTTCACATTCTTTCAAAAGTCTAGTTTCTACTTTTACATACTGTAAGATGTGTTAAACCACTGTTTAACTGTTTAAGGTGTTTAATTCAGTTTTTTATTTTCCCACAGTAATAAGTTTGATCGCTATTTACAGTATATAACTTTAGGATTTAGTCCAATTCCAAGACATATTCTTTACTGACTTCAAATGGATCTACTGCCATTGTACTTGGATCTTTGTTTGAAACAAAGTTTGACAGGTAGAGATTGGTTTCTTGTAGACTACTGCCTGATTATTATTGCAGTACACCAATAAAGATAAATAGTTAATAATCAATAACTAAAAATCAAGGCTTGGCTTCAACATGTAAAGAATGAAAGAATTAATGAATGAAAAAAAGGGTTTTTTTTAATTGATCTTGACTTGGTCTTGATTCATTCTCCCCACGTATTTTGTTTGACTTGTTTGAACTTTCTTTGAATTTGTTCTTGACTTGGCATCGATTACCTTAAAGCCTTGATTTCAGATATACTTAATCTAAAATTTGTTTTGTCCCATTTTATACCTCATCTTGGCCTCAAAACTCTTATACTTGGTCTTGACTCACTCTAGCTTTCATTTAGACTTGGATTTAGGCCGTTATAGCTGTTCTTGACTCAGTCTCGGTTTAATTAAACTTGGTGTTGCCTCAAACTCACATTAATTTAGACTTGATCTGGACATGTCCTCAAACCACTTAAAGACTTGATTTCAACTCAGGGTCAATTTAAACGATGCTTGATCTTGACTTGGTCTTGACCCATATAGGACATTACATGTATTTAGCTTTTATTTAGAACCAGCCTTGACTTTATCTCTGCTAGTCCTGGTCTTAGATTTAATAATGGCAGGCGTAACTACTACCTTACTATTAAACTTATATTTCTTCACTATAATTCCCAGCTTTTGATTAGTACCAATCCCAAATTGCTACTTATTAACTTTGTTTGTATTTCAAATAGAAAATGCAATTAAGCTTATATCCTCATTAATAGTTTGCATGAAGAAATGTGTGTGTGTGTGTGTGTGTGTGTGAGAGAGAGAGAGAGAGAGAGAAAGAGAGAGAGAGAGAGAGAGAGAGAGAGAGAGAGAGAAGAGAGAGAGAGAGAGAGAGAGAGAGAGAGAGAGAGAGAGAGAGAGAGAGAGCATGTGTTTTAATGTCTTTTGCAGTCAAACTTGTCTGAAATTTTACCAAAATAATGGCACCCATTGCCGTGCTTTGGCGTGTTTCCTGTCATTAAATGAAACTTTGTTCCTTTTTATTTCCACTAAACATGAATGCATTGTACTGCTTGTGACACATATGCATAAAAAAATGCTTGAGGATCTGCTGTTCTTCTGTGCTCTCGCTCTCATTATTTGTTTGTTCCCGAGCTATAGTGAGTCACGCTGATCTCTAAAAAAATTGTTAATAATGTAAAAACACACTGCATGAAATTATCCTGATGCAGATCGCAGCTGAAAGCTCAAAATCAGAGCCTTAACATCTTACTGAAAAAGAAAGGCAGCTTCACACTGTCACTGAGGAATGCTAACTATCTTAACACTCTGGCCATGCATACGCAGTCTGCTCGTTTACAGTCTTTTTTGCACTTGCAAGTTTATTCTACTTTTGGAAACCAACTGACATTTGGAAACTCACCTTGGCCAGACCTGCAAAGATGTTCTCTGACTTCCATATGTATTTGTTCCCCCCAGTAGTGACCACTGGATTTAAACAAACTGAAGATGCCTAAGGATTTTTTATGTTCATGACAGAACATTCATTATATCAGGTTTTAAAACTTCTCTTACTGTATGTGTTTTATTTTCCTATTTCTCTACTTCTCCCCATGAGATTTATAACCCCTGTTGTTCATGAATCACATTGTAACTGTATATTGATATAGTCTGTTCAACTAAATCTGCTGAGACAAAAGTATCCACAGCCATGGTTGATCTTTGTGCCCCCAAACTGTCTTTAAATTCTAGCCAGTCGGTTCATTTACCACTTGACCACTTGACCACTTAAACAGAAACAGGTTCTAAATCTATAAAGGTAATTTGCAGTTAATGGTAATGAGCTGTATTTTGAGTCAGCAACTTAACTTCAGCAGTATATATATATATATATATATATAATATATATATATATATATTGTACAGTATATTTAAGTGCATTACAGTGTATATAAAAGTGTATTTAGAGTTGGGTTATAAAGATGCTTTTAAAGTTTTCAAGTTGCTTTCCTTTCCTTAACAGATATATCTGAGATTGGGTTTTTCAGTAGCCTATAAGTAAAGCATAACTCATTGGAATACCAATGTGTATATTTTCCTCAATATTTGTGGATCACTTTGAATATCACTCAGATTTTTTCATCAGGGAATTATTTCATATATATATATATCAAGTAGCATTGGGTAAGTGTTTTCCTCTCTCTATTTCTTTACCTCTATTGTTTTAAAAATGAACTTACTTGCATATTCCTGCTAAAAAAGCATGCATATTCTTGCTAGAGGTCAACCGATTTGGATTTTACAAATAACAATAGCCAGGTTGGATCGTACTTCCCGATAAACGATTAATTAACCGATTTTTTAAATGGATACTAGATTAAAAAAAAACATAACGTTTCATATAAACTATTACAGAATTATTATAAAAAATAAAATAAAAAATAAGTAACACCGCTGAATCATGAAAATGTGCTAAATAAAAATATTAATTAATAAATATAATTATATAATAAATAAATTATAAATAATAAATATAATATAGCGCTCTTCCTGCAGTGCGACATCTAACGTAAAAACCGCACGTGGAGTTAGTGATTCGCACTCTAGAGGCCGCTTTTGGAATGACAGCAAACGGGAAGCCAGAAAAACTATTGTGTATTTTTTGTGTTTCAGCAATCAGCTATCAATGCCGCTTAATCAGCAAAACAGAATAATCGGTCGACCTCTAATCCTTACTTATAACATTAAACTATTTAGTCCGTTGATTTTGTGCCAGTGTAGTAATGAAAACATTGTGATCTGATCAACTGTATGCAAATGATCAGATTGGTAAAGCTTAGATTTGGTCACACTTGAAACATTCAAAACTTCTGAAAGAAAGCTGAGACAATGAAAGCAGAACAACAGCAGGGTTAGTAGAAAGCAGGAGGCTAACAGAAGGCGCTCATGACATGGCTGTTTCCTTTACTTCAAAGGTCGACAACTTGATGTTCACAGGAGGGCTGGGATGAAAAGTTGTGTTTCTTGCTGAGTCTTGCCATAAGCTCATCCATTTCTGCCTTTTTATTTCGCAGCATGCCGACAATTTGATCTAAGCAGAGGCTGGGGGATTCGCTGCTTGTTACTGTCTGCACAATTACCTGAAAAAGCTATAGGTATTTGAGAGAGGCTACAGAAGAGATTTGCTGCACGCATTTGCACAATTTAGGATAAAACCCTATTAGCTTTAGATGTGTGTTCCTGTGGTTTGAGAGCAGATTGAAGTCTCCATGCGCTGCCCTACTGTTAATTTGTCTCATCGTTAATCTACTTGTGTTGTGGGTTTCGTATTCATGTAGGAAAAATAAACATAGCATGAGATTGACGTCATGGCAATCTGGCTAATTTTAGCATAAACTCACAGCTTGATTCAAATACCAAGAAAACAAAAAACATATCATTTGCATACTGTGTTACTAATTTGCATGAATTTATGTAAATTACTTCATATCTGTTCTGTCACATTAATAGAAGTGGCAGAAAACCCCCATAATTCATATTTCTACCCTAATTTTGTTCATTTGTCAATTGATTTAACTATATAAACAAGCTTTTTTTTTATGTGTTCTCTTTAAATCTGGGCAGTCGTTTACTTTATAATGGTCATCCACTCTACGCAAGTCTTCTATTTGCAAAATTCGTGGACGTAGCCTGCAGTACAAACACCCGCAGGACTTCTGCCTGTATAATGTATACCATCACAGGTGGCCTAATCGTGAGAAAAGTGGATGCTCAGAGATAGATAAGATAGCAACCATGGGTATTATGTCTATCATGACTTTATAAGCTCTCTATAAAATATTTGTGCTGAAAAAGTAGTGCGGAAATTGGTGGGTGCATGTGTTTTTATCTAGCTTGGATCAACCACTTTTCCACACTCTCCACCATCTGCTATGCAACACCCCTTCTTGCATTTTCCTGTTTATTCCCCCTGCACTGATGTGTTTTTTTGGGGGGTTTTCCACATGTACAAAGTAAACTAGTGATCTATTATGATTTCTTAATATTTTCCAAACTACCTGAAAAAAATCTGCCCCACTCACTGACTGTACCACTCAGTGGAGGGAATTCTGGCTGGTTATTCAGGAATTCTGCATGTTTTACCATTTCAAATGTAAGAATATTTTAACACCTTTTTAACACCGTTAATAATTAAATTACACTTAAAATACGTTGTTAGCAACTGGCTCTAAATCAATCATTTTTTCAAGCCAAGTATCACTAAACTTGCACTTCCCCATAGCTAAAAAAAAAAATAAAAAAAAAATAAAAACACAAACAAAAAAAAAGGTTTAAATCGGTGGTACAATCCAAAGAAATTTGCGCTAATAACAGAAAGCTGATTGGCTGTTGCATGTTGGTTTAATTTCTAGTCATAATAAAGCAAACTATATTTGGGCTAGCGAAAGAAAGAACTAAAACACCACAGAAACGAACAAATATAACATTATAAAGTGGTGCGGGAGCATTTCAATGAGCATTAGAGGTAGTGTAACATGTATATAAACAAAAATTAAGCCCTGTATAAAATGATTGAGACATCTTAACACCTAAAATTTTGATCAGACCATGTGGAAACCCTGTTATTACATTTGGAGTAACTCATTTTCCATGTCCTACCATGCTTTAAGTTAACTCCAGGTATTTTGGTTACCTCCCAGTGCTAACTAGGATTTTTAAATTGTAGGTATTGTATATGTTGTGCCCTGTGATGGCTTAGCAGCCTGTCCAGAAATTCCCCAGAATAGGCTCCAGGCTCCCTGTGTGGAATAAACAGTATAGAAAATGGATGTGCCACTTACTGATGACATGCCTAAACATGCACCTGATTCAAGCCGAACATAGTAACTTCATTCGAGAACATTACAGAAAATGTTGATGGCTCACAGTGGCTCGGTGTGAAAGCTGCGAGCGCCACATGCTAATGACAGGAACAGGCAGTGTAAGTGAATCATGTCCCTTGCTACTGCTGCTAAGTCACCTCACCATCAACAAAACAACACACAGAGACCTCACACCTCTGATTAAAGTCTAGTAAGTCATGGCCTTCTCTCTCTCTCAGTACTTTATTTTGACTTCAATGCAATTAAGTTTGTGTGAGATCAGGTTTAGCGAAGACCTAATATTACAATGTTTTTTTTTTTTACTTCTACACACAAGAGGTGTGACATGAAGCCATCACAACACTGAAAAGCAGAAGGTGTTAATGGGATCACCACTCCAAAACCACTTCACACTGACACGTGGGCTTGACTGTGTGAATCATTTAAATATAGACACATTCAGATTTTCTAACAACGGAAACACTGAAAACAAACAAATGGAAGGAGAAGTGGACAGAAGAATGAAAAAAGAGACAATGAAATACCCCTCGAGCATTATTACCACTCAGAAGTGTTTTTTTATACAGGACCGGTTTTATCTTAATAAAATCTCACAGCAGCTTTGAGTAATTTTGAAAAACCAAATAATAAGGTCATGAATAATACAATTCACAAGATATAGCTTGAGCTAGAGAAGAAAATAAAATAAAAGCATTTAAAATAAAAATCTGTATAATACATACAATAAAATTAGATTTAATAATTTTCTCCTGGATTTTCTAAGTGATTTGAAAACATGTGTTCTTCCTTCAACGCAATTTACAGCTTATACTTTTGCAATCTCTTTTTTTCGTATGAATGCTGTTCAGAAGCAGCAATGCAGCAGTAAACAATCTACAAATTGTCCCCAGACTCCCTTTTTTTTGCCCTTGCTTGGTGTGAGCTGAGCCAAAGCATCTAAAGCTTTGTTGAATCTTTGCTAACACCACATTCTGCTGCATGATCCCTCTCTCTCTCTCTTTCTCTCTCTCTCTCTCTCTCTCTCTCTCTCTCTCTCTCTCTCTCTCCCTCTCTCTCACTGTGCTAGCTGCTGGTGAATGTTACTGTGACATTTACATGGCTTTAGTTATAGGGTTATGGCAATTTTAGGGCTGGAGGGAGGTGAGGAAGTGGGAGAGAAAGAATCGGTGGATTGTGTTGCTGTGACCGATTTTAATCAAACCTGTATTCATTACAGCAGCTAACGCTGCATATTTCCTTATAGAAAGAGAGGAAATAGTGTTTCGAGAACACCGACACATACAATCTCTTTTTCTCTCTCTCTTTTAATGCGGCTATGCTGTTTATTTGTGTCAGTTCTTTATGAGAAATATGTTAAAAGAACTCTCTCAGGTATCTGTGTATTTTAATGCTGCATTATTACTAACACTCTGAGTCATTCATTCCTCAGTAATCACTTTACCCTCATAAGGGTTGTGATGGATCTGAAGTGTATCCTAGGAACGCTAGGTTCAGGGAAGGAATACACCCTGGATGGGATTTCAGTCTATCATAAAGCAGCACACACATACACACACACACACACCTTGGCATGTTCTGTCAAGCTTGGGGCTATTTAGAGTAGTCAATCCACAGTCATGTTTCTGGGTGGTGAAAGAAAACCAGAAGGATCATGCTAAACTCCATACAAGGAGTAACTTTAGCTCAGGATTGAACACATGACTATGGGGTTATGGTGTGGTAACCCTGGACACCGCACCGTCATGCTGCACCAGTATTATTAGGGGTCAAAGCAAATCAGGTGTTAGAACCCTGATGAATTTTTTAGGCCTCCAAGCACTGAAGGTACTGGAATAGTTTTGTTAGTGCTTTAATTTCCCTTGTCCTTTTTAAAACCCCAAACCAAATCATGCACACCAAACCCTATTTCACAGAAATGTTCACTAAAATTCGGTCAGGGAGTACTTCATGACACTCATCGGGCAAGCTCAATGTGGCCGAGCAGCCCAATTGTGACACTATAGCGAGATGGCAAAAGTACAGCTTTAGCCCCATACTTTTTGTTGGCTTCTGCTTTGTTTATTGTTAGCTTACGCTAGCCTACGTCTGTGGTGTGTGAGAGCCAGAAAATAACACAATGGGAGTAGGTTAACAAGAAATAGGTTGATGGGCTGAAAATGCAACATGGTTTAAAAATAGTAGTAAGTAAAGTAGTAAGTACAGATATTTGTGTAACACATTTAATGAGGGAAAGTAAAATGTTGCCAAAAGAACAAATAGTGAAGTAATTTCCTGGTACCAAAAACATCAGGACGGTACTTTGTTACTTCCCATCTCTAACCATAGCATGAGATTAGAGGTCACCACATAGGGGGTTTTCTCTGGCCAATGCCGATATTTAGAAATCGGGGCAGCTAACAGTTAAGTATTAAGAGTTGATCCAGATGTTTTATATAAATATTTATTGAACACCACAAGCCAAATTTAAATACCCATGCCTACCTTTAGCCTAAACCACTAAAATTCTCTCTCCAAATGTTACTTTTAGTCTCTCTCCAAAAGTAGCATCATATTTAACTAATTAAATATATAAGTGTAGATTAAGAACAAAGAATAAGAACTAAGCCACACCGTTGGCTCTAGTCGGACGGTGTCAGCTGTTTTTTAGCCGATTCTACATGTAGAATCAGCGGCTAAACTCTGGGGTGAGAAAGAACTCCGACTGGGTATTCAGCTTAGCAAATGAGCACATGAGAAGAGTATACAGGGAGCGCACAGACACGTGTCATTCTTTCTATTTGTCTTTGCAACCTCGACCTCTAATTGTGACCCTAGTAAAAAGCGTCAAGAAGTATTTAGCCACTACCACTAAACTAATTTGCATAATATTATGCAAAGCTTACTGTTACAATCCAGTCCTAGAACTAGATCACAGAATTGGTGTCAGCGCAGTGTGAACCTCAATAATTATCATCAGGAACATCTTGAGATGTAAACATTATGGCTGCTGCATGGAAATCAAGTCTTGTAAGACTATAAGTTCCGCTTGGTTGCATAGATCTGAACAAAAGTCCAAAAATCTGTGTGTGATGAATCTCTGAGCTATCAGCATTGCCTGGCAAACAAATTCGATAAAACGCAAAACAGGATCAATGGTTCATTAGAAGGAACATGAGCATGGAAAGGCAATAATTAATTAATTCAATACTTTGTACAGTTCTTGAGGTGAGCTAGCCTATATAGCTTAGATTTAGCAAGTGGCACATGACTCAGAAGTCAGGAGACAGTACCCTCTTATGGTGTGGAGTGGGAACAGCTTTGGGGATTGTTACAGTCAAAAATATGGCTGCTGTCTTGCATATCACATGATTAGCACTAAGTTACAATCACAAAACTTGAGACACATATTTATCTATAAATCATTTATTGTTCTGTGCAAAACTTGGCCAGTGGTGACACTACAGTGAACCCCCGATAATTCACAGTTCAGAACCCACGGCTCGGAAAATTTGCGGGTTCTGATTTGGAAAATAACTAACAGCAAGTTCCGGATTATCTTAAAATTCAGATTTAAATCCGCATTGGGACTGAATGTTTAGGAACATTAAGGAATAATTTAGCTGATTTTCGGAACTCATGGGGGTCTTAGAACGTAGCCCCCGCGATTTCTGTGAACCACTGTGTTTGCAAACAGTGATTGGGCCCCGAAAAAATTGTAGTGGCCAGATAATACATTACTCTTAATTGAATTATTCTAAGATGATGATTATTGATTAATTATGATGATTATTATTATCTAGACAGTCTTTCCTCTATTGCACACATTTCTGTTCTCTCTCTCTCTCTCTTTCTCTCTCTCAAACACACACACACACACACACACACACACACACACACACACACAACTATTTATACCCAAAAGGTTTCTCCTTCAGCCTAATTAATCATCACAGGGCAAATGTGAGGTTTTAGTAGCTATGCTTTAATTACATCTATTAGGGGTGTGTGGGTGTGTGTGTGTGTGTGTGTGTGTGTGTTGTGCATGTCGACTGCCTTCACCTGAAGGACTGCAATAAAGAGTTGTGTTTCTTGCTGAGTCTGGGTATTAGCTCATCCATTTCTGCCATCTTATTTCTCAGCATGCCAACAATTGATCTAAGCAGAGACTGGGAGATTCGCTTGTTACTGTCGACACAATTACCCATAAAAGCTATGGGTTTCCGGAAGAGGCTGTAGACGAGATTTGCTGCGAGCATTTGCACAGCGTTGGCTAAATGCCATCAAATTTAAATAGGTGCTGCACTCTAAGATCAGGTTCATGTCTCTCCTATTGTTTAGTGAAGACCAGATCAGATCCAGATGAGGTCTTCAATGTAAGATGTGATTAAATATAATGTTTACTAAATTATGGTTAAAATTAGAGCATAATACACTCCTACAGTAATGTTTGGGGTAACATACAAGATTTTCAAAGATACATACAAAGCCTTTCAAATATTTAGAAATAAATGTAAAATATATTTGGACAGATGTATTGGGACAAATGACATTTCCAACCATTCAATTCGATTTAATTTGATTTCTATAGCGCTTTTAACAATGGACATTGTCTCTAAGCAGCTTTACAGAGATAAAAAGGTTATAAGTTGTATGAAAGAATGTAGAAGTTTAGTGCCTATAGGTTTTTCCTTCAGAGAAGCTTTGTTTGTACATTCATGTATTTTGAGCTTTTTTCTTATTTCTTCATATTTTCTGTCTTTTTTTCTTGTTTATTTTTTTACAGCTATTTCCTGCATTACTGTATTTGATTTTGGTTTTCTTGTTGTTTGATGTTGCTGATATTGATTTTGAGCTCCACTCTGGATAATGAATGTGATTCTTGGATTTGCTCAAATGAGCAAAGACATATTTTTTGCCAGCATGTAACAGTATGATTTAGGAATAAAACTTTCAACCTTTACATTCTCTCTTTCAATACAAAAATATATGTGAAAAATTCAACTTTCAAGAAAATGTAATAATCCAAATCAACCCCAGATTCTGTTACATCCCTATTTAATTGGTATGTGTTATATGCAGTGTTGTGCTCATTACTAAGAAATAGTAACTAGTTACAGTTACTAGTTACTTAATTTAAAAAGTAACTCAATATATCACCAGGATTTCTAAAATAAATAACAAAACAAGCTGAATAATATATTCACAATCAAAAACTAAAGTGGCTTCTGCTGTTGTGTTGAGCTCTTACAAAGGTTTCTTTCACAGGTAAAGTATGAAAACTATCAACAATGTAGAACAGAACACCGGGTTAGCTTCTAGCTTCTAGCTTCGTCGAGGCATGGAGTTTCTGGAGGAGCTTCGACAGATTGAAGTATCGCAGTAGATACGACCTTCGAACCAGAAAGACACAGCTCACATTTGACTAAAAAGTTTTTGTCTTTATGCTCAACCAAAGTGAAATAATGAGCATATTTCCACTTTGAGAAACTCGTCTTGCTCTCGCCTCGACTCGCCAATACTGCCACACAGACCTGAATAAACGGAGACACGCCCACAGTGCGTCTTCTTCGTGTTTACAGTAGTTCATCCACCAATCCTACAATGCGTCGCTGCTGTAAACTGGTTAGACTGTAGGCTACACTTCAGCCCAAATTCATTCATTTAAAAAAGTAACGGGTAACCCACCATACGGTAACGATAACCGAGTTACTTTATTTAAAAAGTAATGTGTTACAGTATTAGTTACTGTCAAAAGTAACTGCGTTACTAGTAACATGTTATTGCTTAACACTGATTATATGTAATATTTAAACAAAGACTCCAGGCCTGATACTGGATTGTTTGTTAGCTTCCTCACAAGAGGTCTGGAATGAATCTATCACAATATCAGAAAACAGAAGGTGTTAATGAGATCGCAGCTCCAGAAACACTTCTCCCTGACACGTGGTCTTCACTGTATAAATTATTCAAAACATACTGTACAGTCAGTCAGTTTCAGTTCACAGGCTTTTAAAAATAATAAATAAAAATGCTTATATGATGAAAATAGAACAACACCAAGATGTGTAAAAACAAAAAAGAATGAGGAACTAATTAAAAAATGCATGTCTAAAACATTCTATTATTGCCGCTCACTCATTCTTACATTCTTCAACATATCTCTGTTCACTCTGTTACCTCTCTCGCCCACTGTCTCCTCTTTTATTTATAGCCTAATGGGTTCACCTCCAGATTAATGAATCATCACAGGGGCAAATGTAAGGGCTTAGTAGCTGAACTTTAATTACTGCCAGTAAGTGTGTGTGTGTGTGTGTGTGTGTGTGTGTGTGTGTGTGTGTGTGTTTGTGTGTGAGCACTCACGTGTATTAGATTACATTGTAAACGCATCCGCTCTTACAAATCCAAATCTTATTGTTTCAAATGAAGGTCTGTGAAATCTGATTTGTGACTATTGGGGGAATTTTAGTCTAACTTTATTGAATTAACGATTAATCCACTCGGTTTGTAAAGCCATTATTTATTAATTCGGATTCGCTATTGAATTGATGGGGAGGAGAAATACATGCTGCAATCACTATTTAATTTGTAGAGTTGTTTTGTTTGTTTATCCCTGATTTTTCTTTCTAATTTAAGCACTGCCAATTCCCACTTCCACCCAGGTATCCACAATCACATGACAGCTTCCTTCAACTGAGGAAGGCAAAGGCTATCCGCCTCCTCGAACTGCTAGTCATAGTCCATCAGGGGGCGGTGTAACACATTTGGAGAAAAGTGCTGTCTACCCTGTTTTGCATACATGAGTGTACAGACATCTATGATAGACACGTGTCTCTCGGGTTTACATTTACAAAAGTTCCCATTATTCAGAGCGACTTACATTTATTTAATTTATACAACTGTGCAGCTATAGAAGTAAGAGCCGTCTTCAGGGGCCCAGGCATGGCAGCTTGGTGTGGTTGGGATTTGAACTCAAGACCTTCAGACCCAAAGTCCAATTCATTAATTATCAAACCACCACCTGCCCAATAACTTAGAGTGTTAATGGGGAAAGAGTGTACGCGAACAATTTTCCACTTCTACTCAGGTCTCATTCCTCATTGAAAGCACAAACAATTTTGCTCTTTAGAAATTCTATGAAAGACACATACATGAATGCATCTGCCATCTAATACTAAAGAATTAGGGGCTCCCACATCCAGACTGTGTATCAGTATCTTCCCTGGAGCCATAAGGCTCCATAATACATAAAAACTAAAAAACTGTGTTTGCAACGTTGCACATTCTGTCATAACTCTGCTGTTTATTCACTAAAATGTTATAATACAGTTTTTTATTATAATGTGGACATGGTTGGGCACTTTATTCTACGATATATCTTTGTATTCATCAATAATTTACTGTGTTATTGTTTTGTCATTGTTGTTTTTTTTGGCATGTATTGTAATGTGTTGTGTCGTTTGCAAGCATAGTTCTGTGTCCAGGCCTGCTCATGTCTTAGTTACTGTAGCTATGTGTTCTCTCTTGTAACTCATAGTTTTATTTTGATTCATGCAGCACTTTGGTCCTGGTGGAACATTGTTTCACTTTAATGTGGACTGTACCAATTGTATATGGTTGAAATAATAAAGGCCCAGCAGTGGCGGCTTGGTGATGCTCTGATTTAAATTCACAAACTCTGTTTAGAAGTCCAACGTCTTAACCACTGAGCTACCAGTTTCCATCTCTGCCCTGCCAACCTCCACCTATTCCCTGTGTGTTTGGAGTGTGTATGCTTTCCCTATGCTTCACAAGTTTCCTTCATGTAGTTTGCTTTCCTCCTTCAGTCCAAAGACACTTAATGTATCAAATGAGAAGGTTTATGGCATTTCCAAATTGTTCATAGTGTGTGAACGGGTGTGTAAATGTTGTGTACGATTGTGTCCTGTGATGGGATGCCTCTCCATCCAGGTCTTCCTGTGTTTTGTATCTTGAGTTCAATGGGATAGGCTTCAGGATGAGCAGACAGAAAAAAAAGGATGGATGATCGAACTCTATATTAAAAAGCTTTTCTATTTTGCCACTCGGGAGACTTACAGTGTAACTGAGAGTGTTTGCTGTATTTTTATTACATGTACATTATGTGTGTGTATACATCAAAAATATGCAGACAACACAGTTCCTGTAGTCAAATAGTAAAGTGCTGAGCTCAAGGGTGTTACAGGTTCCCACAGCTGTGGTGAATCCAGTTTCCCACAGTCAATTTTACTGTGAAATTACACCAGATTCACACAACCCCTTAACTATAGAGATGTACATACATGTACGAGTGTGTGTTTGGAGGTGTGTGGACTAGAAACCACACACTGCACAACTAAGAATCATTCAAGTGTGTATGGCTGGCTGGGTTGTAATAATTACTGATCACAGAGGGAGCAGCAAGGTCAAGCTGATCTGTAATACACTTATGCGCACACACTCCACATCACACATTTTAGATTGTGGGTTCTGACAGAAAACATTTTTACTTCTTACTTATTATTCTCACCTTTTAACATTGGAATAGTGATAAAATGTAATTTAGATAGTGCTGTGCGATTAATCGTGTCGCAATCGCAATGTCAGCTTGACAGCTTTTGGCTTTAAGATCACCAACACTGAGCAGAGAGAGAAACTGTGCAAGATTTGCTTAATTAAAGTTGCTAAATTACATGGCAATATGACAAATCTGCAACAGATCATACTAGACTCGGGTTGGAAGAAAGGGACGACTGGCGATGGTTCAACAGACAGAGTTTTATTTTCCTTTTCATTGTTATTCTTTTTACCCTGGCTCTTTCCTTCCCTCGTACAAACCCACTCGTAGTCCCGCACGTCTTTTCTCAACGTGGAACCCGCGCACACTCGTAGATCGGCACGCATTCACCTGGCATACCGTGTCATAATATATTCCAAACAGTACAATATCATAATTTTGCTGAATTCGTTAATTAATACACTGGTGTTCCAAAAACTCACCTGTAGGCGGCAGTGCTTCCCAAATTGCTGCAAAACCCTTATTATCTGCATTATCACAAATCTG
>MU542898.1:1258905-1343905 GCA_024362625.1 Silurus asotus
AGCATGGTTTTCATATGTTGTTATGTGTTTCTGCTTTTATTTTTCGTTCTTGTTTGTTCCCCGCCCATTGTCCTATTGTACTTTGGGTACCCTAATGTGATCACCTGCTCTGTGTCGCACTTAGATTTTGCTTATTTCTGAATTCTCAACTTTTTTGTTTGCTCATCTTTTCTTTGCTTTTGTTTTTGCTCTGTGCTCTGTGCTCTGTGCTCCAGCTACATAGTTTTTTGGCAAAGATTTTTGGATTCACCCAAACACAACAGACAATGGAACTCATTTATCAAGTTGGGTATAAACTGGTTTAGTTGTAAATAATTCAAAAGGTTTACACAACAAATTTGGTATTCATAAAATAATCTCATAAATGTAAAAATAAAAACGTGTGTGCATAAGAACCAATTATGCATATGAAGACTAACTAATATAAACCTTCGATTTCAAAACATCTCATTTGCATAAATTATAAACATTGTATGGTGTGATAGACTGCTTCCTGTACATATGATAATAAACTCATTCTGTCATCTCTAATTATTATGTTATGACATGAAAAGTGGTGCTGTATAAATAGAGTATGGACATAAATTCAACCTCATGCATTAAACAAATTCATCTCCTAAAGGAAGATTTAGGATTTATTAATATTATATAAAAAAGAATACACACTATATGGACAAAAGCATTGGGACACCTGACATTTTCAGACATATGTGATTCCTCACAAAAATGATGCCCCGAATTTGGAGCCACACAATTGCACAGAACATTAACAACTATATAGTTACATTAAAGTTTCTCTATATTATTTTCTCCATTTGTGTATTCCCAATAGAAAATGTGGACTAGATAAATCACAGGATTGTACAAAACACTCAAAGTCCATTTTAATAGGAAAACCTGTACAGTTATACAGTGAACCTATAAACCAATCAATAGCCATGATGGTACATGTTAAGGGTAGATAAACATCACGCACCATAATGAAGAAAATGTGATGTCTGTAAATTTATTGGTGGCAATGATGTTGCCAGATGTGAGATTTAAAAACTGTTGATCTCCTGGGATTTTCACACTCAACAATCTCTACAGTTTACAGACAATGGTGCAAATCTATCTATCTATCTATCTATCTATCTATCTATCTATCTATCTATCTATCTATCTATCTATCTATCTATCTATCTATCTCTGTCTGTCAATCACTTTATCTATCTATCTATCTCTGTCTGTCAATCACTTTATCTATCTATCTATCTATCTATCTATCTATCTATCTATCTATCTATCTATCTAGCTATCTAGCTATCTAGCTATCTAGCTATCTATCTATGGACCAAAGCATTGGGACACCTGACATTTTTAGACATATGTGATTCCTCACAAAAATGATGCCCCCAATGGAGCCACACAATTGTACAGAACATTAGCAACTATACAGTAGCATTAAAGTTTCTCTATATTATTTTGTGTTTTTCTAATAGAACATGGGGACTAAATGTAAAAAGAGCTGTGCAAGAAGCAAATACAAATTTTATCAGCAGGGATCCATAAACCTTTGTCTATATGCTTGGACTAAGACTTTGTATTTGTCTTCTACCTCAAACGAACAAATCATTATAACTACCATGGAGTCATGTAAACTGTTGTTTAGTTTGCCCCTGTGGTTTATAATTGTGCGTGCATAATTTGTGTTCGGTGGCTTCCTTAAGTGTGTACAGTGGGCCGCTTTACAGGTTGCAGACAGTAGCAGCTCTTTAACTCGGCTCTTCCAGGCTGGTTGCAGTTTGCATTAGTGTGTAACAGGTTTAGCGACAGGGAGGTGAGGACCTGACTGGAGTACACCACTGAATAGAATCCATTCAATCAGCCATTCCTGCGCCATTACCGTGTTAACTGAAAGATTTTAAAGCACAACTAAATTGTAAGTTCACTGAGTGAAGAATGTGTGCTGTTCCTGCTTAAAAAAGATTGCATGTAGTTTGAAAAACATATTTGAAAAATACTTGAAAATGCAAAAGTGGACCCACATTGAAAAATTATTAAACCCTTCCCTCTGTCAGACACACACACACACATCACAAACTGATTTTCTTATCTTTGAAGCACACTCGAGGCCAAATATTTGGATGGATCCGAGTGATTTTTACGTTTACATTTGCCAGCACATCATGTATGATGGAATCGACGACATCTTTGGAAAAATTCCACTTTAAACCACTTTAAACAGCATAAAAATATGCAGTATGCTATGTTGTCTTGCATTGCCTTCATGTGTTGCTTTCTCAAGGCGCTTTGAACTTTTTTTTTTTTTTTTTTACCCCTGCAAGTGTAATTGCTGCTATTGCTATTTGTGTTTATAGGTTATTTTATTAGTGGAGTTAAACGCTGATAAACAACAGCAAAATACCGTTCAATCTGCGTTTACTTTAAATTAACAGCCATACACAAGTTGCAATTTACACTTTCGGCTTCAGTGCTTTTTCGGGCTGCAGCGTTAATGAAGAAACTAAATGAATCACAGGATTGTACAAAACACTCAAAGTCCATTTTAATAGAAATACATGTACAGTTATACAGTGATCCTATAATCCAATCGATAGCCATGATGGTACATGTCAAGGGTAGATAAACATCACGCACCAGAATGAAGAGAAAGTGATGTCTGTACATTTAATGGTGGCAATGATGTTGCCAGATGTGAGTTTCAAAAACTGTTGATCTCCTGGGATTTTCACACACAATCTCTACAGTTTACACACAATGGTGCAAATCTATCTATCTATCTATCTATCTATCTGTCTATCTATCTATCTATCTATCTATCTATCTATCTATCTATCTATCTATACATCTATACATCTATCTATACATCTATACATCTATACATCTATACATCTATACATCTATGTATACAGTGGAACCCGGTTATCTTAACCTCGGTTACCTCGACAACCCTATTAAGTCGACGTTTTTGAAGTGGAACCGCATTTTTAATTTGCCATTTAACGTCGGTTATCTCGGTGCAGTTGCAGAAGAACTCGTGGAAGTGGCGGAAAAATCAAGTCTTACAGCTGCTACAGGTGTTGTATTGTATACTGGTGAATCTCTGCTGTTAGTTAGTGCACATATGCCTTTTGTTGTTAAATGTTATGCGATGAACGGGAGGCGAAAGCGAAAGTGGGATGAGCAAAAGCATAGAATGAACAGGGTCGGGGGGAATCCGCAGTGCGCTTTGGAAAGAAAAGAGCAGCCGTTGAGAGAGTGCCGGTGGGAAGACACGTACCGGAATACACATGTGCGATAACAACGACCGCCGTGAACCAACATATACCAACAATAACGGACAGTGAGAGTGTGGAAGTTTAAATAGGAGCTGGTGATGATGATAAACGAGCACCATATGTGCACGATTGAAGCCGGGAGCTTCAGAGAAAGCGGCCGAGAAAGCACCTGACACGCTTAAGGGGGCTGAAGGGGGGGTGGCAGGTGGATTCCTGACAGATAAACATGTACTGTATGTATTTTTATAGCATGCCTTCATCAAACAAATCGCGGCAATGCTGTTGTGTAAAAAAAACCTTCAAAAACACGTGCATGCACATTCTCATATATTAACGCACATCATGTACATAAAGAAATTTCAAGTACGTTAATATATTGCCGCCATTTTAATTTTTGTTTATCTCCATCATCGGTTACCTCGATGCTTTTTGGCGACCCCCTAGGACTCGACATAACCAGGTTCCACTGTATTTATGTTTGTATATGATTCCGTTTATATAAATTTTTCCCTTATTTGTTAATAAACTCCCATAGGAGGTCTCTCCACTTAAGCATGAATGTGATATCAAAATGATGACATCCATTAAAGCAAAAACAACACTTTAAAAGAGAAGACTATTCTCAGTATAGTTTTACACAGTGTGCAGCTGGCTGTAAAATTGGCTTCATCAAGTCTGAAATCTTCACACTTACAAAGTACATTTAGCTGCTTTCTGCACAAAACAGGTCAGCACAAAAAGACATTGAGTCAAGAAAAAAATTGCTCGGAGAATACGCTTAGTAAAATACTGTATTATATGTTGAAAATATATGAAAATATATCTCATGTCCCAATAAGCCACTTATATGGAAAATTCCCTAAACGTTCCTGCCTTGAGCTGCATTATTAATCACATGGGCTAATTGTCTTTTGAGTGAAATGTTTAATCAAGTGCGTGTCCTTCCCCCTGTGTGAGGTCGAGGACGCACCTTGACAAACCCTGATTTAGCATTTTTATTAGGATGTTCCTTCTGCTGAAAAAACTGTCAATGTAAGCATATGTGCGTGTGCGTGCGTGCGTGTGAGTGTGTTTGTGTGTACGCCTGCGACAGTACAAAGTGAAGATGAAAGGAGACTGCACCGAAATGCAGAACTGTGGCTTGAATTTCAATCACAGGCATGAACAGAGGCATCACAGAACACTCATTTGCCCCATCTGCCCTCCTTCTTACACACACACACACACACACACACACACACACACACACACACACACACACACACACACACACACACACAGCGCTGGTGCACGCTCACACACACACACACACACACACACACACACACACACACACACAGTGCTGGTGCAAGCTTTTTCCTATTAAACATATCCCTGCATCCTGATAGGAATAAACTGATAGGAGATAGAGGAGGATGCTAGTGCTCATTTCCTGGTCATGCTAATGGAGCCGTTTACGGCACACTAACACATTAGTGCAGGGCAATTACTGTGGGCAAAACACACTCTTAAATGAAAATCGATGCACTTGGATCCCATTGGGCTTCTTCCTATTACAGAAAATGCCACAACACTGCTCAGCAGAACTATTCCACCAGCCATTTTACATTTTAAATAGCCTGCGGGAGGCTGTCATTCTCCCTGACTCACTTTGTTTCCGGTGACTATGCGAAACTATTCCCTGCATCTAAGTGCACTGTGCTGAATCTAATATAATGGCTGGTGCACTCTGGCCTTGATTAAATGACCCTTTCTGTTGTAACACATACACACAAATGTACCTAAATTATTCTTCAATAGACATACAACATACAGTATCATTAAAGCATATTTCTTATACGGTTCTCTTTTACTATCTTTGCACAAATAAGTGCTGCCAAATTATCACCAAACATTTATACAAGCGCGGATTTAACAGGGTGGCATGGGGTGGCAACTGCCACCCTAAAAAAAGCATTGCCACCCTATCTGCCACCTCAGCACTGGTATCCTGGTGTATAAAATAATAATTGGAATCTATTTTCTCGACTCATTTACAGCAATGGCGCTTGTGAAATACATGTATTCCAAAATATGTTGTTTATAAGCTTGTGTCTTCAGGATTGCCTGAACTTTCGACAAGTGATGTCACGTGACTACGATGCATTTGGCGGTGTCCGTCCATATGCTGATTAAAATCTGGTTTCTGTGTAGTTTTTGTTTTGTGCTTTTGACAATTACTACATTGATGCTCTGTATCTATATATAATCTGCATTGTTTGTCATGCTTAGTCAATTAAACTTGGCATAGACTTGAACTCACTACAGGTTTGTGTAGAACTCAGGAAACAGAAGTTAAATATACCTTACCATCTCATTTAATTTATGGTTTTCAATCTAGATATGAGGTTCAGGTAAACTTAATTACACCCCAGTCTTCATTTCATTTCATACAGACAATATAGAAATGTGAGCTGCCCAGTGTATATACAGAATCCATATATAATTTCTTGAATCCAGAAGAACCATGTAAGAATGCGTGCTATAGTGTTTTGCCACCCCTCATAATTTTCATGTCACCGCTTTGCCAATCGATAATTAATTTTCTAGATCCGCCCCTGTATTTATATGTTTATATGTACAGCATATATTATCATAGCAACAATTTATTCACCCACAATTTTCACCCACTAATCCGTGCTCTGATCCGTTGCACATGCAATTTATGTAATTTCCTCTGTCTAGGCTTGTGTATATGCCACATATACACTACAGCACAGTTAAACTTTTTTTGCATTTGTCAGCTTGTTAGGAAACTAGGTTCAGAGTCCAGGGTCAGCCATGATACAGCATGACCTTAAGCAGAGAACGTAAGGGCCATGTTTAAGGGCCCAACAGTTTCAGTTTGGCGGTGCTTGGGGCCTAAACCTCTAACCTTCCGATCAGGAAAATCCCCTAATTTATCTTGCTTAATGCAGCACTTTGGTCATGGAGGAACATTGAACTTCACTGTATATGGTTGAAATGGTAATAAAAAGCCACGACTTGACCACAGAGAATGTTGAAATACTAAAGGTCATGGTGTGAAGAATTCTGTGTTAACATGAGCATAACAATGTCTTGCTTGTTGAATGTAATGAATTTGCAATTTGATGTGTTTTTTAATGAAGGTGCAGTCATAAATAATAAATATAGGAACAATGAAGCAGGCAGCTTCCCATCATCTCAAGTAATAATAGGATTTTAAAAGAGGTACAATAAATCAGGTATATTACCCTCACAGTCCTATTTGTAAGACACCATTTAAAGGTACAAAAGATTGGACCTTTCGACAAGCAATTCTATAGTTTATGACCCTTTTTCCTATTATTATCTATATAAGAGAACTTTGGTCCAGTCCAGTGTTTATCTCAAGCCAGTATGTAATTTTTACAACTAGTTTCAACATTGGAATATTTAATTCTATATACATAAAAAAATATTTGTATTAACCTCTTAATGTAACCTTCAGTTGGGCAAAGATATTCACCCGAAAGCTCAGAATATGTCTTAGGTAATGATTATATGCTAATAGCTTTAAACCGAAGCAACAACGATTAACAAATTACCTCAGATTAGCCGTGCATTTCAGTAGCCTTCATAATCCGCTTAGTTGTAGTCCATTAAGTCTGTTTGCAGAGGTATGCGTACTGTTTGAGCTGTACATAAGGTGTTAACTCTGTCCCAACTGACTGAATTTACAGTATGTAGTACTAGTATTATAATATGAATGGTGGATTTTTTGCAAAAAAAGTTTACAAAGCTTTATTAGTAAAATATTGCTAGAAAGTATACTGTACATATAGCGCTTTTCGGCAAAGTAAAGCTGAGATTGGCAGTTTTGCTTTATGTAAAGGGCAACTTCATAATTAGGCTGCTAATGAGTCAATTCTGAGGAAGCAAATGAGTCAATTAGCTAGCTTTTTCTACTGACACAATATCTATACAGGATTTGCTGTTCCAAAATGTGTCCTTTTAACATTTATTGACAATTACATCTATAAAGTATAAAATGAATGAGACAGGCCACAATGGCAAACATATGGGAACACTTCACCATGGGGAATGCACACATATAGGATGGTCACAGATTTAGTGTTCCAATTATCAGTGTAAACTTGCTTAGAACTGGGGCTTAAGATTTGGCTAGCTAGCAGGCAGCCAGTAAATCATTTAACCTTAAAAGGCAGAATGAAGATAAAAACTAGAGGACAAGGACATGAAAAAAAAAACAATTGTACTTAACCAAGAAAACACTGTGCATGTCTGCAATGCATTAAAATTACACTTTGACCACAAATGGATTCTATTTGTCCATATTGCAAAACATCTACAACATTGAAAAATCCAATCTAAAGACATCTGTTTAATGACACAAATGGCCTGTTGTAAATAAAACATTTGATTGTTTAAATTTTTGAATATTAACAGACAAGTACAATTCAAATTGTTGAACACTTTAGCACTGTTTAGAATTAACTTTACTTACTTATATTATAATGTGTGACATTAATGAATTTAAAGCTGGTTAATTAGTAATAATATTGTAATTTGTAATTTGTCATTAGTAGTGCTTAAAGTAATCATACAACAAACATGTTCATATTTCAATCAATCAGAAACACAATCTGGCATTAAACTGGAAATGCCATGTCCATGACTGAGTTACTGGGAAGCAAACTCTTTCTCTCAATTTAGTTATTTGTACCAAAATCCAATTAGACAGTGCTTTATAGCAAAGTAGTGGCTCAGATTATGCAGTTGTATCTATAATTGATGTGCTTGTTCTGCTCAAGCTCTCATTCAATGACCACGTTTTTGTAACAAGCCATAGCAACGAAACAAAATCTAGTGGCTCTAATTTGAATCTTCCTTAGACTGCCTTGACTGACAGAATAAAGTAGCACATTTCAGAATGCTAAATTGTTTTGAATATTTTATGATGGACCATTAACAGAAAATTAGGGCCTATGACATCACTATTGTGAACATTAGAACACATTATCATTATTCTGCCTGAGAGAAATGACTATTTTTAACATATTCTAATTTTCCTTCTATTTATATCTGCTATTATAAACAGTGCATTTCAGTGAAATAGCCATGTCTGGTGATCGTGGATGAGGTACTGAAGTTTGCCAGTAATTATTTGGTAAAAAAAAACTATTTGTAATGGTTTTAATGTTTATAATTTGAATTATTTTGGTTTAATTGAAAAATGTAGTAGGTTGGAAAAATCTCTACTGGTAATTTGTTGCCCTTTGTTAATGGCATGATTTGTCTATTGAATTCCATTAAGGACCAATAGAACCCACAAATGATAAATTGTGGATCACATGTCAGTATCTCCCAAACACCAATAAGGACTGTTAGGAAATCATTACAATTTCAATAAGTTTTTACCATGCTTTCTTTGGTTTCATAATTCTAATGTGCGTTTCATAGTTATAACGATGTGCACAAACACACTATTTAATGCAAAAAGTGGTAATAATTGTAATAATAAACTTCCAATTGGTTGTTAAAGTATATGTAATACATCTTTCGATTTTTTTCTTTTTTCGACAATTTTGAGTGTCCAATGGATTTTATTGTTAAAAAATTGTATTTGTAACAAACAAAACTTTTTTTCTCCAGTACAAAAAAGCTACATAAAACAAAATAAATTAACACAAAACTAACTAGAGCAAACAGACCGAAAAAAGTGCACGTGTGCAATGACTTTGTAACAATGCAGTACCAGTACACAGAGCTAAATGTTAGTGCACGTTTAGTAGTAAATTTTCTACATAATAATAAATCCTGTACATGTAAACATTTGGTTATGATTATCAGCAGTTATTTGTTTACGTAAATGTTTAAGCGTATATATGTGTGTGTCGGTCCATTCTCTTACTGAGGAGTCTGACAGCAAGACACTGCTACACAATCTGGCTGTGAGGGTCTGAATGCTTCGATCCTTTTTTCCAGATGGCAAGAGTGTGTGTGTGTGTGTGTGTGTGTGTGTGTGTGTGTGTGTGTGTGTGTGTGTGTGTGTGTCTAAGGAATCTGTATGTTCATCCACAATGCTCATGGTTTTCGAGATGCAGCATGTTGTATAAATGTCTATGATGGAAAGAAGAGAGAGAGAGACCACCTTAAAAACGATTTCACACGGGACCACCGATTCCGTTTGTAGTAGTCCGTGAATGCAAATGTAATGGTGAGTTACTTTTAAATTAGGCTACAATCGAGTCCTAATGGTGTATCCAAGCACTGCAAACCACTGGGGGCTAGTAATCAGAACGTCTTTATGGTCATAAAACCTTTAAAGTACACTAAAATGTAATTTTCACATATCCAAAAGTGTTCCGAGCGCAGGGTCTCCCGTGAAGCCTCACTCCAGAAGCAGAACGGGTTTGAGGCCATGTCTGATAAAGTCATTTTGGAAGTGCTGGTGATTTAACTCACCTTCTGCTCAGTAGCTCAGAGCTTAAACCACTGATCCACTACTGGTACACTAATATTCAGAGATTATAGAACATAGAAGTAGTGCTGTAATAAAGATATTACAAGATTAATGTTCATAAGTGTGGTTAAACCTAATTAAAAATAAATTCTGATTCATATCAACTCGCTGGCAGTGCAGGCAGCAGGCAGACCCACATTCAAATTCATTAAAGAATAAGATGTCACAGACAAGAACTGAGAAAGAAGGACTGATTCTGCTTCCAGTCAAGTATGACCACAATAAATTAATAAATGAATAAATAATGAGCAAGTTTATGAATTACAGTACACGATCAAACCACGTACAGTACACTGGTTTAAAGATTAGGAATTAGACTGTACTTCCATTAGCTAAACAATGGGAAACACACAACTGCAACTACCACCTTGGAGGAAATATATCACGTCTCAAGTAATGGCCAAGTGCAACCAATTATATCAGAATTAGCACCTGAGTTAACTGATCACCACATTCCAAAATATTCACACTCGCTTGCAGGCATGGCAGCATGCCTGCATTTCCGAGCCAAATTATTTTTCCCCTCACCCAAGAACTGAAAACTGGTAAAATGGCTTTCACTCATTATCTCAGGCTGCATAATTTAGACATGCTCACTAACTCGCGCTTCACTTTCTCCTGTCTTTACATGCACACCGTGATAAGTAGTCGCATATATTTGTTTGCTAATTTCTTGTTGCACTGTGTCTCCTGTCGTTGCTATGACATTTCCACGGCCGCCTTTAACCTTGATTATACCACGGACCAGGCATGATATTCACCAGAACTGAAACCCACACACACATCGAGCACACGCCAGTTCGCCTGTTTATGTATAATAAAACATGCTCTTATATACTATTCAGCACAATGCTCCTAGCCACTAACAGGAATAAACACTGTAAGATTACAGGCATTGCTTGGAAAATGAGAGGTTTTTTACCATTCTCAACAACATGTTGACAAGAGAGGTGTCATACAAAGAGGACTTGTAATTTCTCAAGACAGTCAACATCCATTTAATCCTTTCTTTATTCAACTTCTGTCTGGATGTGGATACAGGACATTAGCTAGGAAGACAGATTGGTTGTTAGGAAACGGTTTGTACGTTTTTTTTTTTTTTTTTAAATTGCTCAACAAACTAAACAAATTGCCTTACTGAATCATATGACAGGACATCATCTGTTCTTAAACACAGGGTATTAGATTCCACTTTATTTGTAAAGAACTTGTACAAAATAAGCATTGTCTCTCTAAAACGACGTAACAAAGAAAACTTGAGAGAAATCAAATGTCCAGTACCAAATGTCCAAAACCAAATCTCCAATGTAGTGGAGCAGAACCTCCTTCCATAAACCTAAACCCCTAACTCACAACCCTGAACATTTTCTCGAATCCACATCGGTATGACAAACAGTCTTTATGAATGCAGCAGCGGTTATTTATCCTGCATCCTCAATTTTGAGGCTGCAATCATATACTCATGTATTTAGGGGTTGGGGAAGGTACCAGGGGAGGGGGTAGCTCAGTGGTTAAGAAATTTGACTTTGGATCAGAAGGTCACAGGTTCAATTCCCACCACCGCCAAGCTGCCACTGCTGGGCCCTTGAGCAAAAAAGCCCTAAAAAAAAAAACCATCCCCTGCTCAGTTGTAAGTTGCTCTGGATAAGGATTTTTTTTTTGCCCACAAGCTTCATCTCAATCTATAAGTCTCAACCAGATGTTCTGTGACAAGACGCTTGGTTTCCTATTATGCCTCTTACTTTTACCACCTCTTACTGCTGCACATTTTCATTCTCTAACTCATGTTGCCTTTTTGCACTGTTCACATGGTCACTGGTCATTATATATATATATATATATATGTGTGTGTGAATTATACACAGAAGGGTATTATTTGGAATGAGGTATCTATCTATCTATCTATCTATCTATCTATCTATCTATCTATCTATCTATCTATCTATCTATCTATCCATCCATCCATCCATCCATCCATCCATCCAACACTACCATCCACTGAAGCTCGCTTTGGCAGGATGGTGATTGCACCCTCAGCCACTTGCTCCTGCTGGTCCACTGGTGAGATCTTGGAGCCCCAACTGTCTGAGCCGACCCACAGGAAGTGGCCTGTCAGGTTGTTCCTTTTGGCAGCATCTAGGACTCGTCTGCAAACGTAAAAAATGATACATGTACCAGCCATGAGAAAGAATTGCTGCTAATAGAACATCTATGTAATCCACCAAACACTGGCTATTCACAGAACATTATTTATCCCAACTTCGAGATGAAGATCAAGTACATAATCACAGGAACACATCAGAAAAGCAACACAGGGCAATTCATTTAAGGAGGACGTATAAGTATTATTATTATTAGTAATGATAAGAAGAAGAAGAAGAAGAAGAAAAAGAAGGAAGAGGATCAGAAGAATATGATGGAGAGGAAGAGGAAGAGGAAGAAAAAGACAAAGAAGTAGTAGAGGGAGAAGAAAAAGAAAAAAGGAAAATAAAGAAGTAGAAAGAGAAGAAGAAGGAGAAAAAAAAATGAAGATGAAGACGAGGACCTAGAAGGAGAAAAAGAAAATGAAGAAGAAGGACTAAAACAAGATGGAGGAGAAGAAAGAGAAGAAGGAGGAGGAGTAGAAGAAGGAGGAGTAGAAGAAAAATAGTGATAACAATGAGAAGAAAGAGAAGGAGAAAAAGAAGAAAAAAAGAAGAGGAAGAAACAGGGGTGGAAGGAGGGGAAAAGTAAAAAAAAAAAAGGAAAAGAAGGAGGGAAAAAAGGAGATAAATAGGAAAAAAAAAACCATCTTAAAGCTTAAAACTATGGAACCACACCAATTTGCATATTGCCTGAATAGGTCACCTGTGGACGCTATTTCCATGGTACTGCATTCTGCCATGACTCACCTGAACAATGCAACACTAATGCCAGGATGTTGTTGATTTAAGCTCATCTTTTAACACAGTTAGCCATTCCAAGCTAATCTTGAAGCTGAAACAGCTTGGCATCAGCACAGATCTCTGTAATCGTATCCTGGACTTCCTAGTCTCACCCTCAGCACTGGGGCTCCTCAGGGATGCGTATTGTCCCCGCTCCTATTCTCTATTTTCACCCATGACTGCGTACCTGCCTATGAATCAAACATTCCATTGGCTCTGTACGTGTACCTGGCATAATAACAATAAAGTTAAATCTATTTTAATCTAAGAAGGAGAAGAAGAAAAGGAAAAGGGAGAAGAGGAAGATAAAGGAAAAGAAGAAAGAAAAAGAGGGAAATGTTAGAAGAAGGAGGAGAATATAATAATAATAATAATAATAGTAATAATAATCCAATCCTAATTTATGTATTTGTTTCATATCTGTTAAAAACACATTATCTGTAGGTTTGCATGTAATGTCTCATAATATATTTAGATGATTGGGAAGGTGGACTCTCTAGAAATACTGAAGAAACCCTCAAAAAAAGTTTAAAAAGTGGTTGATAATAATAATAATAATAATAATAATAATAGTAATAATAATCCAATCCTAATTTATGTATTTGTTTCATATCTGTTAAAAACACATTATCTGTAGGTTTGCATGTAATGTCTCATAATATATTTAGATGATTGGGAAGGTGGACTCTCTAGAAATACTGAAGAAACCCTCAAAAAAAGTTTAAAAAGTGGTTGATCTGGGTGTTCATGCAAGACTATGATCTTAAGTACACCTTCAAAGCTGTAACAAAACAGATCTAAGAAAACAATGTGAAAGTATTGGAGCGGCCATCGCAAAGCCCTGACCTGAAACCTAATTTGTGAACTGAAATAGAGTGTCTGAGGGAAGAGGCCTACAAACCTGACTGAGATACACCAGTTCTGTCAGGGCTAATGGGCAAAACTTCCAGGAAAGTACTGCAAGAAGTGTGTGAAAGGCTAAAACGAGAGTCTGGAGTTCAAGCAATTATAAGAAAAGGCCACCAAATACTAACAAACTGCATGTATAATTGTCAAGTTTTGACTCAATAATGTCATAAATGAAAGCTTATATAAATGTCTCTTTGTTGGTATTACATTTTATGGAAATAATATAGGGTTGCGTTAGGAAGGGCATAAAAACATGCGGATCATGAATACGGATGATCCGACGTGGCGACCCCTAATGGGAGAAGCCGAAAGAAAGTTAATATGTGTAATTGACTTAATAGAGGAAAAAGATGCTAACATGACATTTGTACTGAAAAAAAAAAAGATGAAATATCTTTAGCCTAGGTGTATTTGTATTCTTAACTTTTGCCTCAGCTGCAACATGAATAATTTAATCAATTTCCATGAGTTTTTTATAAGGGGTGATAAAAAACGTTACAGGTTTTTCATTACATCCAGTTTGTTACTTGTTAAAACTAATTATATTGACACCTCTGCAATGCCAGCGTGAAGCCCTAGGGCAGGGGTGGCCAACCAGTCAGAGACGAGAGCCACAATTTTTACTGTGTTACCGCAAAGAGCCACATCATACACATGGGCACACATAAATATTACCCATCCCTTCCTCTCACACACACACACACACACACATACACACACACACACACACACACACACACACACACACCTCTGCTCAGCCAGATTTATTGTAAATGTCACACACCAACATTATAACAGAAATTGACTCTACAGTACTAAGACCACAGGACCACAGGTTCCACAGGTTCATTGTCAACAATGAACATTGTGTGCACATTGTGTCTCACACACACAAACTCTCAGTTTAACTAAGTCCACAAACAAAAATATAATAATTTACAATAGCGTTTTTCTTTTACTATGCATGTTGCATAGTGGGATTTCCGGCATTCCTTGCCTTCAACAATCCCCTTCAAATCTGGCTCGTTTTCCGTTGTTGCAACTCGAAGCAATTCTTTCACATGGGTGTCAGTCAGAACAGATGCTTTGATTTCACGTGTTTCAGGGTAAAAAACACAGACGTATGTGGACCCAAACATTGACAGTATCTTAAGCGCAGCCTGTTTGACATTGTATTTTTCCATTAGCACACTTTTCCAGAACTCAATGGTCCCTTCCCTTAAAGCAGGTTTCAGTTAGTCCTCCTCAAAAAGATCGATCATCTCCAACTCAGCCCAAGCCTCGTCTGTGACCAGCGGGGCTTTTAAACCGTCCGTCTCCGCATTAAATGGGTCGACGAGGAACGTAATCTGTGGCCTTTTTAGTTGTAGATCACGGAACCGGGTCACAAAGCTTTCATGCAGGTTTTCAACCAGTGTTGCATATCTGTCTCTTTGCTTATTCAGGCCGGCGCTGGTGACTTGCCCGCTGGCTTTTAGCAGAGTGAAAAAAATGTGTTAAATCTCCCTTTTGAATATGCGCCTGGAACAGCTTCAGTTTGTTGAAAAACGCAAACACACTTTGCACCAGGTCAGGCAGCATTTTTAATTTACCCTGCAGGGTCATGTTCAGTCTGTCCAAGTGACACAGCATGTCGACCAAAAAGGCCAGATCCATAATCCACTTGAGGTCCAAGAGCTCGGGATAGTCCTTGTCCTTCTCTTCCATTAACACTTTCTCGCCATCCAAAAGCTCAAAGAAGCGAGAGAGTACCTGGCCTTTTGTCAGCCACCTCACAGTGCAGTGCAGCGGCAGGTCACCTGGAAGCCCTTGGTCCAACTCAGCGATAAGATTCTTGAATTGCCTGTGGTTAAGCGCATGTGTGCAGATGTAGTTGACGATTTCCATCACAGGCTTCATGACGTTGTCTAAATTCAATGATTTAGACACGAGTTGCTCCCTGTGGATGATGCAGTGGAAATTCCAAAACTCAGGAAATGTTTAGTCAGCTTTGCACAGCCCCACAAGCCCGTTCAAAGATCCTATCATGGCTGGCGATCCATCCGTGGCTATTGCAGTTAGTTTCCGTATGGGCAGATTTGCTTTTGCAAATGCAGCCATCATTGTTTCTTTCACATCTATGCCACGGGTTTTTAATAGTACAATATCAAGGAGTTCCTCTTTGATCCCACAATCGTTTGACACAGACCGTGCAAATATTGCCAACTGAGGCTTGTGTTGTATATCACAACTCTTATCCAATGCGATACTGAAATACTCACATGCTTGAAGGTCAACTTGTGCAACTGTAATTCAATAGCCATGTTAATGTCCGATATTCTGTGTTCAACATTGTGGCGGGACAGTTGGACGTCTGATACCATGCGTTTTAGTTTGTCGTTTTCAGGAGACAAGATTTCAACAACGTCACTGAAGCATTTTTTTAACAAACTCCTTTTCATTGTATGGCTTTTTAGCCCGTGCAATGTTCCAAGCCAGTTGATACGATGCAAGCGTTACGTCTCCGAGCCCTTCGTAAATTTTTGGAAAAACTGGATCTCCTTTTCTGCCTGACTTTTCAAAGTGACCAACTTGTGCTTGCGAAGTTCAGTCCCTTTTGGAAATTCCTGGTCGATGTTAGCATGAAGTGAGCTAAAGTGGCGCTGAAATGTGCTAATGACGCCTGACATATAAGGCAGAATGCCTTGTCATTACATTCAACAAAAAAATATAAACTCTCCCACTCCGTTAAAAACGTCCTATGTTCATCTTCATATTTTCGTTTTGCTGTGCATTTTTTCCTGCCATTTTGAGAGTGAACTTGACACAAATAGTTTTCTTTTGATTTAAGTAAGAAATTTGCATAGCGAAGTGTTTGTGGGTTATTTTATATGCGTGTTCGCTTCGTTTGAGTTTAATACTGTATTTTCGTCACATGCACATGTGCGTGTGTAAGTTTCCCAGTAGGGGCAAGATAATTTAAGTCTTAAAAATACTGTATTGAACTCAAGCGAAGCGAACACGCACATTTAAAAAAAAAAAAAACAAACACAAACTTCAATATCAATGTAAGAGCTGCATGAAACCAGCCAAAGAGCTGCATGCGGCTCGAGAGCCGCGGGTTGGCCACCCCTGCCCTAGGGCAACCCGGAAACTTTGGTTTGTAAATTCATCTTCAGTAACGTTTTCGTCCTGGTCAGGGTCAGGTACCTGAAGAGTCTAGCTTGGAAACACCTGACCTCAAACCAAACCAACTGTTTCACATCAATGGTTATATTTCTTTAGCTTACATAAAAAAAAAAAAATCATAATTAAAAACACATAACCTGATCATAAAGAACTGTTTTTTTACATTATTAAAAGCTGCTGAACAAATGACCATCTCATGACAGATCTATATAATGATTAATGTTTGCATAATGTCGACTGCCCTGTAAAAATTCTAATTTTCTTGTATGTAACGTCTCAGTGCTTTTGTTAGAGGAATATAATATGCACTTTGTTCATTAAAAAAAGGAAGCTTACAGCAGACTATAATGGTCTATGCCATCAAATCATGTCAGAATGGCTGTAATTATAGGCTTCCAACTGGGACAAGCCCCGTCGTTCCTGAATCATAATTAAAAGTTCAGTACTAGAGAATGCCTTTTCGACATGGTGAAGTGATTGCCTTTCGTCTTTTCATTCCTTCAAGCATGGTTCCCATTTTTTTGTTTTCCTTTTCTCTTTTTTTTTTAATACTTTTCAATAGCTTTATCAGCAACCTAAATGTCACGGCATGTTCATGTGTAGAGCAGTAGGCAGTTGTGCATCCAACCATGTGACTATAATTCTGGAAGCGTAATGACAAATGATCTCGCTCCGTCTCCCCCTCTCTCTCTCTCTCTCTCTCTCTCTCACTCTTTCTCTCTCTTGCTCTTTCTCTCTCTGTGTATCCACAGCTCACAGTGAGTAGTGCATTCACACTGAGAAATCTGTCCAGTGCATGTTTAAAACCTGGATGATATATTAGAAGTGCAGTAATTGGAGAACATTGGTGCTCAATGCATTTGCACTTGCAGCCTCACCTACATAACAACTTTTTAAAATATTCGGGCTCTAATGTCTGTGGTGTCTAAATGTTAAAACATTGGAATACGCTTGTACATTCTCTGTAAAATCATCCGAGTGCATTTTTATATATAAGAACACCGGATTATGCTTGTATGTATTGTGTAAATATACTGGCGTATGCTTGTGTATATTCTGTAAATACATTGAATAATGCATTTGTATATTCTGTCCATTAACATCAAAGTATGCCTGTATATACACTTCAAAATCATCAGCATGCTCATGTATATACTCTGTAATAACTCTGGAGTATGCACATGTATATTCTGTAAAAAAAAAATCACTGGAAAATACTGGTGTATGCTCTGTAAACACATTGCTTGTGCATACTAACATCAAAGTATGCTTGATTATAATTAGTAAAAACACTGGAATACAGGCTATGCTTCGATGAGCTATCACTCAATGTTTGTAGTGTTTTACACCAATTCCAGTATTTAAGAATATAAGACAAGCAAATTAGACTGGTTTAAACACCTACAAAATATAATGTGCTTCCTGGAAGCTTCTTTCTGCCCACTAAAGAATCCATAGAGCTAGCATTAGCCGCTAACCAGGAAGTGGCTAGCGGCTAACGCCAGTGCTGTGCATTCTTTAGTGTTTTATGTCCAGCTTCTGAAGAATTTTATGTATAAGAATTTCTCTTGAAATGTTGTTTCTGTTTATTTTAACTGGCAGCCTCCTGCTAAAGAGCATTAACAATAAAATTGCCCACTATTTGAACAACCGATTCCTGAAAGGATCATTCTGAAATATTGTACATGCATTTTTTTTAAATCAGTTTACTCTGTATTACCGATGAATCACTTAAATATCCACCATTCCACTTAAATTTTCCTGATTGGCAAAGCCATTTTTGGTTCCTGTCCTGTTGAGCTTTTCAATTTATCCCATTGGTATTTACTGATTTAATTTATTACTTACTACATTAGATAAATCCTGGTAAAAGATCAAATTCAAATCAATCTAATACAGTGTTATTTACAGGGACTTTTATAATATTCAGTCTTAAATATATATATATATATATAAGGAGTCTACAGTGTCAGTGGCGAAACCTCTATAAGAGAGTTTGCAAGACTTTATGCCTCCAGGATTAACAAACATACTTGTCTTATTATTATTACTATTATTACTAGAAAGAAAGTAGGAAAGAAAGAAAGAAAGAAAGAAAGAAAGAAAGAAAGAAAGAAAGAAAGAAAGAAAGAAGATGGTGAATCGAAACCCTTATATTTGCTGTAACTTACTGTATGTAAAAACACCATCTAATTATGACTGATTAAGAAATATGATTGCATTGAATTCGATTGGAACTATTAGAGCAATAACACCTCTTTTCTAATGCATATGTTTTAGAGTGGCCTCATCATTCCACCAAGTCATTGATTCTCTCCCTATTACATCATGCTTAGTCGTGTTTTATTTCTTACACAGTTGAAATATATTTCACTTTGAAAGATATCGACTATAGTTTGCAATATATTTCATCTCCTCACCATTTTGTGTCTCAAACTTTCTATTTTCTTACATATATCTTTTTCGAGGCTAAAGAGCACAGTCTGGCCCTGCTGCAGGAAAAATTCAATAGATGATCTATCAACAGAAAACAAATAAAGGTTTGGCGACTGGCCCCATTTAGGCCTGTAAAAAAAATATAAAAATGAAAAAATAAAAAGGTTTTCTCCTTTTAGTCACTCTACAGACAGGTCACAGTCACCTCGCCATCATCTGTCAATCTCAGCTTAATTCTGTCACTCAGAGAGACAGTAACGTGCGGTAAAGGGTTCCAAAGCTGCTGGAATTAACCTCATCCAGTTATCCTTCAGCTGGAGAAAAAAGACAGAGAGAGAGAGAGAGAGAGGGGGGGGGGGGGGGGGTGCAGGTGACGACAAGATCGCAACTGGCTAATGCAAGCAGCAGATTGCCTTCCACCCACACAATGTCACCCTGATGTGTGATACACACTAGATACTATAACAGAGAAATAGATAAATAGAATTTCTGAAATTGAATGATGGATCATATCTGAGAAAGAGAGAGGAGGGAGCGAGAGAGAGAGAGAGAGAGAGAGAGAGGGAGGGAGGGAGGAAAAGAATGAGAAACAAAGCAAACGGAGCCTCTTAAAATTTGCTGATTTGTCAATTTTAAAAGAACAAAGACAACACAGTCTCTTCATTAAAAGAAATGAACAAAGGTGAGAAAGAAAAAGAAATCCAGCATGTGGTGTAAAGGAAGAAAACTCTTTAGATTTGCCATTTTGTCACAGATTGAAAGAACACCGAGCCGACAGTCTTCTTTACCTGGCGGATAGAGAGGGTGAGACAGCAACGAAGAACAGAGAGAGGAAATAGATGCAGCAAAAGAGAGAGAGACATGGGGGGAGAGAGGGAGAGAGTGAAGAGAGGGAAGAAAAAAAAGGGAGAATGAAGCGCGATAAACTTGCCTTTTTGTCACACATTTAGAGAGCACTGATAACACAGACCCATTATTATATATGACTTCATCACCTGCCAAGAGGACAGAGAAAGAGAAAAAGAGAGAGGGAACAGAGGAAGCTCTACAAATTTGCCCTTTCGGCACAAACTTAAAGAGCAAAGGTAACAGAGACGTCATTATGTGCGACTTCCATTGGCGATAGTTTATCACAGAAACTGCGCTCTTTGGCGTTTATTTTGTTTTTAATAAAAATTCAGTGAATCTTTCCTTCCATTTCTTAATGCCTCCCTCCCTCCCTCTCTCCTTCTTCCTGCCTTTCCACTTCAGTCTTTTGGCATTTAACTGAGGTTGTATTGATAAATCATCGTTTACTGTGTGTTGTGCATTTCTTTACATCAGTGGTGTGTGTCTCCCATCCCGGGACTCTATGATGTGTCATCAATCCTGATACGTAGAAGACAATTCCACTGGGAGAGGTTTTAATGCAGTATGTGACCCAGTAACAAACAAACAGGATTAGAAGGCCACACCACATTCACTGCCAAACACACAGGCCATACATCCTTTTCTTACACTTAACAAGGCCACAGTTCCTTCAGTGAGTGTTACAGGTACAGCCACACCTCAATTACATCTCCTAATGAAAGTGACAAAGAGGTTATATGTGAAGAAACAGGTACATAAGAAATGCTTAGATCATTTGTCATGTTTAGAAGCCACACCTCCATTACTGGGACATTAAAATTCTAAGGACACACTTTTATCCATGGAACTTACAAACACAGAGAGCAGATTTGCTTCAATGTGCTGATATACCTCCACACATCCCTATAAGCCACTCGATCTCTTTCATAGGGCTAGCAGAACTATAGATTACACCTAATACACATTGCTGGCAGACCCACAGGCCACACCTCCTTCAATATGCTGACAGACCTTCAGGCCACACCTCTTTAAACATACAGACAGATCCAGAGGCCACACCTGTTTTGGTATGCTAACAAATACACAGGCCACACCTCCTTCACTTTGTTGATAGACCAACAGGTCATACCTTGTTCCATATACTGAGAGATCCACAGGCCACACTACCTTAACTTTGTTGATAGACCAACAGGCCACACCTCCTTCAATTAACTAAGAGATCCACAGGCCACACCTCGTTCAATATACTGAGCGATCCACAGGCCACACCTCCTTTATTTTGTTGATAGACACACAGGCCACACCTCCTTCACAGAAGTATGAAAGAGAGCTAAATCAATTTCAGGATGTATGTAAATGACATAAATAAACAGCTTAGTATGATTGTTTGTTTGTGTGTGTGTTGTTTGGTATCAGACTTGGACCAAAACAGCGACACTTGGATCGATTTGCTAATCAATGTAGCTCTTTTGTAAATTTTGAGACTCTGCAGACTGATTTGTCAATCTTTACCCCCTGCAGTGAGCATGCATGTGTGTGTGTGTGTGTGTGTGTGTGTGTGTGTGTGTGTGTGTGTGCAAGTGCAACTATCGAACATAATGCTGTTAATCATCATGTGGGCAAGTGATTGGGTTGTGATTGGGTTGCTTGTTAATCAGCCATCTTGCTCTCTTTGATCCAATTAAAAGGAATAAGGAAAACCCACTCAAAGTGATTTGTTCTGTTCACACTGAAGCTGTTTAGACTGATTATCCAGGGGTTGAGCTCAGCTCTGTCCTTATACTTATGTGCTTTTCCTGGAAATATTTTATGTAAATCAATTCAGAGTATCAGTTTAGGCAGATGTGAAGTTTTACATACATGCATATGCACAATATGTGTGTCTGTGTGTGTGTGTGTGTGTGTGTGTGTGTGTGTGTGTGTGTGAGAGAGAGAGAGAGAGAGAGCGAGAGCGAGAGAGAGAGAGAGAGAGTGTGTGATGTGTAGAGTTACAGTAATAGGTTATTTAAATGCATCCTGCTTGGATGCAGTATTACAGTGAGGCAGTGCTTTAGGCAACTTCTGCAGAAGACCTTCATGTTTAGATTTCAGGCTCAACTGTATCTATATTAAGCAAAAGTCTAGTAGCTTCTATGCACGGAAAATAGAAAGGGCTCGGCTCTGACACACACGGAAAGACATCAAGGAGTTTAAATGTGCAGTCAAAGGCTGTAGTGACAAGCTCAGTTTCTTCAAGGTTATAATATTGTTTCCCCTCAGTTTAGGAGCTCATTCATTCGTTCCCATTTGCCCATTCGTATTTCTTCTAACCCGATGCAGCACTCCGATTAGTTTTCCATGTACTATAATGCACAACAATTTGCATTTTTTGAGAGTTTAGCACATGCATCTCATTCGCTGTGAAGTCGTTTCCTTTCATAATCCATCTTTTTTTCTCTGCTTTTAGCTGCATTCTCGGGTTGTTTCATTCTGCCCTATTTCTCCTTCTTCCCTCTATGTTTTTGTGTAGCACTAGCCCCCCAAACACACACACACACACACACACACACACACACACAAAAATAATATAAAAATTGCCCCTGGGAATCAATTAGACACGAGGAAGCATTCCTTCCACATTTTTAATTGGTTTGTGAATCTCCTTTAAAAATATACACTTGCAAGTGCACTACTTAGACACTGCTTTAGACCTGTTAGAAGTGTGTGTGTGTGTGTGTGTGTGTGTGTGTGTGTGTGTGTGTGTGTGTGTGTGTGTGTGTGTGTTGAGGAGTAGTACAATTGTAACCATTCTCCTCAACATTTCGAAAGAATAACAAAAAAAAATGCACCATTATCCTCATCCCATTATCTTATGATAGATTTCTATTTTTTTTGTTCCCCCAGACGTCCTTTCAGTGGGCTGAATCCAGCTCCTGCTCCAGCTGTGTCAGTCTCATTATCACAGACCTCTAATACTCACCTTCAAAAGTACATGTGCAATCTGCAAAATATCAAATCAAATCCCATTAATCTCTGGAGTGACTTTATACCAGATGATAAGGATAAAGCCCACTGTACTTCACCTCCCGATGCTTTCAAAGCATCCTCGGCCTGATCTACGAAACTAGACACACGAAGGCAATTTGAACAGCATACTGTAGGTAAGCAATGCACTTTGTATTAAACGTCGCCGTCAATTAGTCGATTGAAAATGTCTGCACAACACACCGAGCTCTAAAAAATCCTCAACTGATAGAAAGTTAGGGTCTGATTTTTCAAAAATAATAATGCATGATACAATGCACTATTTTCCTGGTTTGACATTAAAGTGCCTTGCAAGCACACTTCAGCAACCCCCTTACTTTCTACTACAGCTGTTAAGATTTACAAATCGCATGACTATCATGCTGAAAGCATTTTTTTTATTCATGCACATTCACCATTTCCCACATCCAAGTTGACGAACCGATTCTTAAAAAGTAGAAATCGTATTCGCCCAAATACTAGAAACTAGAACAAATACGGATGAGGATTACATTCATGCAACTATCAATATACACATTTTAAAACTCTTCACTACGAATCCCATCAGTCTAACAGGGCGGCCAGATGCCTTGCTTTGTGTTGTCCTGCACAGCATTTACGTTTTTTGTTACCCATTTCGGAACTTGACATAATGTTCAACTTGATCATTGTAAATAAACAGTCAGAGCAGTTTTTCTCAGGTTCCTATGATTATACTTTGTTTTAATTGTCTGATGTTTTCCATCAAATGCAGTTAATAACTTAACAGCCGTACTTGCGAGGCAAATCTGACTTTAATCAAAAGGTTGTGAAGTAAGTACTGAAGCCTGTGGTGTGTATCATCTTTCAAAGTGGGCACACGTCCGGATACTTCACAGAAATCATTTGACAATAACATAGATCTACTCTATGAGCCACAAAGTTGGATTCACACAGTTGTATAGGATGTCTCTGGATCGTTTAATCTTCCCTTCACTTGAATTAGGAGACCCAAACATGCTCCAGCAAGACAATGCCCCTGTACATAAAAAGAGCTCCATTAAGATATGGTTTCCAAGAGTTGGAGTGGAAGATCTTAAGAGCTCTGAACTTTAACCTGTAAGCCTTCAGCACAGATTTTTGGGACTCACAGCTGAAATGCCCTACCTAAATTTAAATGTTAACAATTCCTGATATAAGTGGGCTACATACACAATTGAAATATCTTTAAAAAGAAGACACTTTGAGCTTTACTGTCCATTATTTAAAGTCGATGTTGTTTAAAAAGATGATAAGTTATAGAAAGTTATATATGATGTAGTACCGTAAGAAAAAATAAATCCTGAATTGAATTTTTTTCCTTCATATATAAATACATGCAATCAGTCCAGGAGCAATCCAGAAGAGTACTGGGTTAAAAGCTAAACGTCTCATTAATTTATATTTTACTTTTTATAAAGATATCATAAAAAATTAGATTCCTACAAACATTTATCTGAGACTATGTCTGGTTCACCCCTCCCTGCCCCACCCAGCCCAAATTTTAGGACTCACAGCTGAAATGCCTTCCATAACTTTTCACAGTTCCTGACAAAAACATGCTACATACACAATTTAGATATCTTTGGAAAGAAGACACTGTGCTTTACTGTCAAAGTTGATGTTGCTCAAAAAGATAAGGTATAGATGATGACACGCCATGGATATACATTTCCTGCATTGAACATTATTATTATTTCATATACTGTATAAATTCAGGAAATCAGTCCTGGAGCAATCCAGAAAAGTACTGGGTTGAAAGCCGCATGTCTCATAAGTTTATATTTTAAATTTTATGAAGATTTTTTTCACCAAATGAGACAAACATTTACCCGAAGATTAACCCTTTGGAATGAATTGGAACACCAGGCCTCCTCAACTGACTACTAAAACACATGTAATCACAAGCACACTCCAAAATCTAGTGGAACATCTTCCGAGAAGAGTGGACGTTATAAAAAAAACAGGAAAGGACTATATGTATAAAAAGTATATACTGTACAAACCTTTGGTTAGGGGTCCACACACTCTTTTTCATATATGATGTGTTTGTCTGATACAAATGACATAAATATCCAAACTGTATCATTAAGGCCAAGGATAAATGTTTCTTATCATTCAGATAGAGGAGAAAATGGTATTGTAGGTTTGTCAGTGGCAGAAATGTGTCCCACGATGTCCCTGACAAACATGCTGTGGGCATTCAGTAGAAAATTTTATATATCATCATACATACACAAAGCAACTTAAAATACTTACTAACCGACTAAATTACTTGTTTAACTCGTGTCATGTAGATACACATCCTTTCTCTATGGCTCATTGATACCTCAATAACGTGCAATGTTTTGGTTTTCTCATGAATTGATATCACAACCTCCAGATGAAGGACTACTCTGATCTGAACCTTTTTTAACCAGACTTTACTACTTGAAACTCCTACAAGCAGATAGAAGACATGAAATAAAACTCGACTGGAATTCTCAGACACTAAAGCAGACACCCTGGATGCTAGTCTGCAGCCAGTCATTGAGAATTCACTCTAGGCTTCATAGTTCACACAAGACATGAGGGTTGTAGATCAAACATGCACCTTTTCATAAAGATGGTCCTGATCAATCATGCGCAGTGTCACCAGAGGCGTGACCCAACTCCGAGTGAGAATAAGTTCATGGCGATTTTCAATTGATAAAGTGGTAAATAGATTTATCAAGCGATAGAAACGTGTGAAGAAGTGGCAAAGGTTAAGATTGAAAAAAGAGAAGAAAAAGAAACATCTCAAAAGAAACTCCAGCAGTGCGTGCGCGCGTGTGTGTGTGTGTGTGTGTGTGTGTGTGTTCAGAGATAAAGTCAACATCAAGGAAGAACAACAAACAGAGACAATGCATTAATTTTCTTCTCTCTCTCTCTCTGTGTCTCTTTTCTTCTCTCAGGGATAAGATGATGGAGGGATGTCAGAAAGGATTCATGCATTCTAGAAATCATTCATCTAATGATTGATGAGCATGGAGATTATAATAATGTGTAAAATATATTTAAGATATAAAAGAATATTGACTTTTCAGGTGTCATACTGATTGTGTACTCATTGTGATAACAGTAGTAAGAGTGAATACATTATGAATCTTTATTTCTCTCTTTCTTTCTTTTCTTTGTTCTCTCTCTCTCATTTTATTTTTTTATTTCTTGAATAAAATATGACTTTTTTTCTTTCCTTCTTTCTTCTTTTCCTTTACATTGGAAGATTGAGTGTGTTATTCTATTTTGCTTTTGTTTGTTGCTTTATTTGACATTAAAGACAATATTTCTTTTATACAGCAGTAAAATGAGTTTGTGCTGAAGTTCTGAAAAGATGTTTTTGTCCCTTTCGTACGAGTTCAACAAAATCCCCCTGCACCTACAGCACCAATACTGAAACTGTTACCAGATTTTCTTGCTTTCGGATGGATTTAGGACGCAGTCCCAGCCCTGTGTCCTCTTCCCTTCCAGTCTCTCTCTCTCTCTCTCTCTCTCTCTCTCTCTCTCTTCCTCGCTCTTCCCCCGCGCGCGCAGAGGTGAGTCGTCCTTCACCTTACCTTTCCTGGAGACGACGGCTGCCGACAGCGCGAGCGCCAGGGCGACCGCGCGCGCCCACATTGACGGCGTCTTCATTCTCGCTCTTCTCCGGAGCGACTCGGAGCGGAAAAAGTCGATTCAAAAAAAGATGTTCCGATGTTTTCTCTTCTTTTTTTTCCCGCTCTCTTCTCTCACTCCCTCTCTCGTAGATTGTTCGCAGGACTGATAATAAAACGAGCTGAAGTCCGACAGACAGACAGGAAAAGAAAAGTCGTCACCGGCAGGTTAGTCGGGATCTCACCGCGCGTGCGAGCGCTCTGGAGCCGCGACCAGCCCAGGATACGCAGACCAGGCCGTGACGTCACGGGGAGGGGGGAAAATGAAGCACATGGATCATAGACACACACCTACACCTACACACACACACACACACACACACACACCGATGTCTTAATGTCCTGCTAAGGACCCATTCCACATAATTATATAATAATTAATTATCTTATTATTTTATTAATAGTAGCTTTCTGTTAAAACAGCAGCAAAATAACTTAAAATCAACCAACCGAAGAATCAGATAGATAGATAGATAGATAGATAGATAGATAGATAGATAGATAGATAGATAGATAGATAGATAGATAGATGTGGGGTCCAACCAAATCTTAGCACAAGGTCAAAACTAAGGCTTTCCTTATCCTTGTGGGGAACGCGCGCGCGCACGCCCGTACACACGCGCGCACACACACACACACACACACACACACACACACACACACACACACACACACACACACACACACACTCTGAGGAGAGACAAAAAAGCGAGAGAGGGGAGGGAGGGTGCTTCAGCACCATGGACAGCAACTCATAGCGCATTCGGCTATTTAATTAAAGTAAATTATAATAATGTTTTATTTGTTTATAATGATTATAATGATTAAAAATAATGCAGACAATCACAGCCATTTGTCTAATTGTTTGTTCGATTGTTTGTGTGTCAATAAATGACTCACATTTGTTAGATATGAATGCAGGATTTCACTTGCTTGAACAAGTAAACTTTTGTTTTCACTCTAATGTTCTGTATTCTGCTGTATTGAGTTTACAGAAAATGCTCATATTTATTAAAAGAGCCTTTGTGCTGTTTTGACTTTAGGCTTTAATCCAAGTCAAACTTTTATTATACTTTATTACTAAACATTTAGAAACAAATACACTTTCTAAACGCAATTTCTAGTATATATATATATAGTTTATCTTCTTTACACAATATTAAAAAATTAAAAAAATTTGATGATACCAAACTTTCCTTACTTGCTGCAGCTTGTCTACACTATATACACTAAATGACTAGAACACATGATTTTTCCAGCCATATGTGATTCTTCCCCAAACTGTTCAAACATGTTGGACACAATTTCATAGGATGTCCCTGGATGCAGTAGAATTAAATTTTTTTTTTTTACTTGAACTCGGACACCCAAAAGTGTTCCAGCATGACAATGCCCATGTGTAAAAAATGTCTGTTCACAAAGCCAGCTCTATGGAGATATTATTAACCTGGGTTGAAGTGGAAGATCTTGAGGGGGCTGCTATAGAGCTCTGAACTCTACCCTACTAAACACCTTTGGGATAAATTGGAACACTGACTGCACCCCAGACCTCCTCACCCTATATCAGTAGCTGACTTTATTAAAACCCTTAGGGTTGAATGAGCACAAATCCCCACAGGAAAACCCCAAGATCCAGTTGACTTGACTTGACTTGACTTGACTATTTTTAGAGAAGAGTGAAGGTTAATATCACAGCAAATGGGGACTAATTGTGGAAAGGGATATCCACAAACTATAGTGTATATTCACCTGGTTGGACTATATTTAGAGTGAAAAAGACATTTTGTTCAACATGGGATTTTCTTTCACTAAAACATTGTTGTTAAATTCTTATAAGCAAAAGTTGGAAGAAGTGTTCTGTATTGTTTACAGTGTTGTGTATTGTTTAAAGATGTATGATTACACTGTTGATATCACCCAAATGGATGGGTTCCCCTTTTGAGTCTGGTTCCTCTCAAGGTTTCTTCCTCATAACATCTAAGGGAGTTTTTCCTTGCCACAGTCACCATGGCTGCTCATCAGGGATAATTACACACCATTCACCTTAACTCTTAAATTTCTGTAAAGCTGCTTTGAGACAATGTCTGTTGTGAAATGCACTATACAAATAAACCTGACTTGACTTGAAAATTATATTTTAAAAAGATCATGTATTTCTTGTTAAATATTACGGGAAAATATTGGTTGACTGACTCTGTCTCCATCTGCTGCCAAACATAAGCATCATTTAAGATATTTGCTTTAAATACAGATATATGTATTGCAGTAGTACTCGTCCGGTACTTAGAACTTGAAGATATTTCTTAATTAGAATGTAAACTAAAGGTATTTATGTTAAGTAGTTTATTTAAAGATTCTTATTGTCATATGAACAGTTTGTTTCAACACACAATATCATTCTTATTATGTGACTCCTCCTGCCAACATAAATCATAAGAACATATAAAAAAAAATGCAACACAGTAATAGTAAAAAAATGCAAGAAGCAAAAGTCTCCAGTATGCAATGTAAACATCAGAAACATGCAGTTCCTGCAAAGATAGCTTGGGGTCCATGTTGGTAATTCATCTATTATATTGTAATTATATTCATATATAATTCATAAAAAGGTAAATAGTGGCACAGCATATAAAATAACAAACATAAAGAAAAATGGCTGTGGACAAATAAATAATGGGACAAAGAAAAAATGTTATTTGGACAAAATGCTAAATTTTGTGGAAATCCAACAATCATTGTACCTTAAAAACATCATTCAAACATTGAAGCATGGTGGTGGAACTTGAGCCTTTTAAATGTTTAAAGCCGCTATTGATTCTATGCATTGAATCAAATTCTCATCGAAATGCTGGAGGTCTGTAATATAAAACTCTTCATTTAGAATTTGACATTGTTTCTGGAACTTGTAGGATATTTGGGATGCTAAGGGTCTGTCCCACTTGTAAAAACATACTAAAGGTGTGACTGTGTGTGTTTGCATTTGCGTGTATTCTCACCCCAAATCACAAGATGCACCATAACCCAGACCGCGATACAGTAACTGATAATAAAAAAAAAATAGATGAATGATGTGCCAAGCTGCAAGCAGGTTTTGAAAAAGTACAGTAGGAAAAGTCTAAGAAAAAAAACGAACAAATTGACATTTCTAACACTGTATGTACAACAAATCTATCTACTGCTGCATCATCACGTCAGGCATTTGTAAATCTGTTTAGCTAGAACTGTCAGTTCTCAGTGTCTCAATTTTGCCTTCGTTAGAGCAGACAGAACAATCTTCTGCTCCAGTAGTCTCAAACAGGCTTGAAGTGAACATTTTGATCTCAGAACAGCACAGCATTTGGCTCCGATTGGTTACTCAGAAAAAAGTTCTGCATCTTTTTCAGCATCATCTGTTTAAACTCATAACAACCGAACAGCAAACTGAAGCTGAGTATGTCCAAAATTTTTTGAGAAATATGTTTGAGCATATTTTAGAGCAGAGACTCTGATTGTAGCTTGAGAAAGAAAAAAACAATACAGTCATTATCACTATCCAATCACAGGATGTGGCCACCAGATCTGCCTTGGTAGATCATTAATGTCCTGGCCATCTGCTCGGTTTTAGGGTCAACAGCCGTGAGCCATTGTGTTAAACTTGGCTGCAAGCCTGGAATCACAAAAGGCACAGAGTTCTTAATATGATTGATGCGATCGCCAACATGCATAAAGAAAAAATTTCAAGAATTCTGAGAAAACATTAATCAAGTGACATTTTTGTAAAACAAACAGACAATAAAACATAATGTGGAATACTAAATAACTCACACACCACAATGTACAGGTTTGTAATTACATCATTTTGGACCAACCCAATTCACCTTTACTGCAATCACCATAGTGTTATTTGGGTTCTGATGAAGGATTTGATGCAGCAGTGAAGAAATATCATTACTCAGCTTGCTATATTTGAAGTATCAGGTCATCATGGTGTGAATCTCACTTTATGTGCTAGCTTCACCATGCTGTTCTTGGACCATACATTTTAGTTTCATGCCAACTCAACAGCATTTAATCAGGAACAAAACAAACGGGTACTGGGCATTTTCCTGCCATTAAAAGCTGCTGGATTGTTTATGACCACAATCCTTATGGTTTTTGTTTGGTACCAAATAAATTCATTACTCAAAAAATTCATTAAATGGAATTTCTATTCTTTGTTTTTAGGAGGTGAAAGAAGATAAACTGTGTTTGTCTGAAAGGTCGTCTATACACTGCTGCCATCTGCTGCTCAAGTATGGCACTACAGCAGAAACCTAAAAGGAACCTTGAGTCATAATATTCGTCATTTTCGTCCCTGTGTTTTAATAGTCAGTAACCACAATTAGCCAATCAACAAACAAATTAACCAATCAATCAGTAATATACAAATACATAAATAAACAGGAATGGCTATTTAATTAGAGTTTCAAAATCCAGGCAGTAGAAATGAAAATCTTTTTACTTTTACTGCCAAAAATGTGACAAAAATACAAAAGTGACTTCTAAAGCGAGCCTCTTACCACTGACCCACTACTGTTATGCCCCAATGTAATCCTACTCCACATTTCGAGACATAGCCAGGCCATGTAAAATGAAGTGGCCAAGCTTGACCCAGTGACATCATTGTGGTGGGGTAACCTGGCATAGAAACGAAATACCAACAGTGTGCTTCAGGAGAGGCCACTAGAGCAGATGGTTCACCATCATGCATGGAGGAAATTAGGACTGAGGCATTAGGAGTTGCTGTCTAATGCTTCTTTCATTATGATGAACCATAGCCAGGATGTTGCAGTGACCTTCCTAATCCCTCTCAGTGTGTGGACACTTTGGTTCTTACAGCAAAAAAAAATTTCAGTTCTGCATCAAACCAGTGGTTCGTTTATTTTAATTTGTTGCATTGTTCTCTTTCTATCCATTCTCATGACGTCTATTCCTGGCCAAGACAACACAGAGAGAGAAACTAGATGAGATGATCATTTATTTTTAATAAGAAATAATTCGCTAATTAACCAAGAATGAAGGAAGTATTACTGAATCCAGGCTTTAATACCTGCTGGTTTATAAGAGGCACTTCTCACTAAGATCATTTGGTAATATTTCTCTTAAATACATCACATTCAGTATCCACATTTTGATTTGCACAATTAAAAAAGAGAGTTGGTTTACTTCACAATATGTGCGGTGTGTTTGTTTCCCTCAGTCTTTGATGCTCCAGACGTATGAAGATTTTAAAAGAATCATTGCTTCTTTGAACAAAATAAGTCAATAATTTGATGGTAAATTTCCTCACTCAGGACTGATTCAAATGTTTTTGAGAATGTTGTGTGCAACAGTGATTCAGACCGAAAGACTTCATAAAGAGCAAAACAAAGATTCCAGCAATCTGACAATGAAGCATACATGAAGCCACACTAGTAAATCTACCATCAGCCTCACTGATCACATACCTGTATTTATGTTGTATTTATGTCTTCCCGTGCACCAGACTCTTTGTCTCATATATCTCTTCTGTGCTTGAAGCTTTTAGGTGTTTCCTTGCTTTGGATTCCACACTTCAGGTTTCGCTTCTTTATCTTTTTTTGTTATTTTTTAATTTTTTTTTTATTTATTAATCATTATTATTATATTATTATCATCATTATCAATATACTCAATATATATATTTATATATATTGAATTGTATAAAATGGTGTGATCAGTTATAGATGATTACAAGTTGATGTTGATATGAAGGGAAAAAGTAAAGATATTTTTCACTCAGTTATTTTAAGTGTTTTATCCCCCACAGTGCATCCAGAGCTTATTACTATATATATACAGGTCAGGCATAACATTATTACAATAAAACAAAACATTATGATCAGTGAAGTGAATACCACTGATTCTCTCTTCATCATGGCACCTGTTAGTGAGTGGGGTATATCTGGCAGCAAGTAAACATTTTGTCCTCAAAGTTGATGTGTTAGAAGCAGGAAAATTGGCGAGCATAATGATTTGAGTGAGTTTGACAAGAGCTGTTTGACAAACTGTGATGGCTAGACGACTGGGTCAAAACATCTCCAAAACTGCAGCTCTTATGGGATGTCTCCAGTCTGCAGTGCTCGGTATTATCTAAAAGTGGTCCAAGGAAGGAACACTGGCCAAGGATCATTGAAGAAAGTGGAGAGTAAAAGCAGGTCCATGAGGTCCAATCCAACAGATGAGCTCCTGTAGCTCAGATTGCTGAAGAAGTTAATGCTGTTAAGGTTAGATGTGTCAGGACTGTTTTGGCAGCAAAAGGCATATATATATATATATATATATATATATATATTCAACAACAGTTTTTTCAGTCTCACACACACACACACACACACACACACACACACACGTTAAGGGAGGTCAACAGTTTTTCCTACTTTTAGCTTCTCTGTTGTGAAATGTAAGATGTCAGCATGAGGTTTATTATGAATTTCTGGTTAATGTGAATAAAAAATGGTGTCCAGAAATGCTTTAGCCGAATACGCATTATATCCTGGTTTGGTGGAGTAATTGGTAAAAAAAAAGTAAACACGGTTCATTTTAAACATGCTGTAAAAAATAAATAAAATGGGATAAGCACCTGAATTAATATCTCCCTCTGGGGGAACTTTACATGCATAACATTTACAATACTGTATGCACCAAAAGCCTGAGGCTACAGTGGGTACAGGTCTAACAAAACTAGAAGGAGGATATTGAAAACTGACCAGAAACTCTGGATTAGATCTTCTACTGTCAAGTTTCTGTGAATCTGTGCCAACTGTATCCTCAGATTCTTATTCTTTAGTAAAAAAAAAAAAAAGGGCTTTTAGGACATACAGTCCTGTTAATGTTATGCCAGTAAATTACACACAGGAGGGATTTTAAGGCAAGATAGATAGATAGATAGATAGATAGATAGATAGATAGATAGATAGATAGATAGATAGATAGATAGATAGACACTATAGATAGATAGATAGATAGATAGATAGATAGATAGATAGTATCTATCTATCTATCTATCTATCTATCTATCTATGACAAAATCTTACAAAGCTAAAACTTGTATATTTGCAAGTACTAATGCATGTGACAAAAATATCTCATATTCTTCAGGTCTGAGCTATGAAGAAGCAGATCTACTGTTATAGAAAATGATTTAGAAACATCTGACCTCTAGGACTGAGAATTTAAGAGCACTGCAGTATAAAGTGAAATATGTTTTGCCTGTACTTTTGGCATTCGCTCACACTAGTGGTTGTGTAATAGGTTCCCGCTGTCTTCCTGCCCCCTTCCGATTCCTGATTCTGTAACAAAAAATGATCCAAGCCTATATGAATCACTCTGAACCATATGGTAAAGTGTGTTATGGTCTAACAAGAGATAGGTAGATGTTTTTGGGTTTAAAGATAGAAGAACAAAAACACGATAGCATGTCAGCCAAAGCATGTAGGGAGATACAGCTTTGGGAGAGAGGGTTTTAATCAATGTCTTATTTGTCAGATTATGTTTATATACAATGAACAAACACCATCTGACATTCCAGAGGATTTACAAAAGGGAACATGTTTGCACTTATTTTTGTTATTAGCTCACAGTAGTAGTTTTGTGTCATTGGTTTCTGTTGTTTTCCGGTTTCCTATTCATAATTCCTGCTTGTGCCTATATATAAGAATTCTATAGAATATATATAATATAGTCTAGTGTTGATTACATTCCCTCTTTTGCATGTTAAAGCACATTGCTTTCAATTTGATTTTACAACCTTGTACTATCATGACCGAGACGATAGCCCCATGTCTGACCACCTCAGACTACTATTATTGTGATTGAATGGGCTGCAACGTGTTATACGATCATAGTTTATGTCTGACAAAGTGACATCCACCTCCCAGTTGGTTTTGTAGGTCATTTGTAATTTTTATTAACATTTTAATGTAAGTACAATCAGCCAAACCAGTTCTCAGATAGATTGCTTGAACAATATAATCCCAATTAGTTCCATTTAGAAATACAGCAAATCAGTGAACCTTTCAATTGCATCCAGGAACATGTCTTTGGCGAAAAAAATAAAAATAAATAAAAACAAAAATTTAAATACAGCTTATTGTTTCGGGAATTGAATCACAACCGACGCTCTTGAAAAGTCAAAGCTCTGGTTCACCAAAGGTTTCAAATCAATATACAGTTTTACCAACACAATTAATTTTACAAGTGATGCTTTCTGTCATATTTTTATTATATCCTTTAAACTATTCAAACAGATGCCAATTAGACATTCTACACATCTTTGACGATCTTTTAGAAAAAAAAAGTGACATTTTTTGAACTGTGAACTGTTCTTATGAGTACATGAGAAGGAAACAATTTGAATGCACTTGTGCTTAGTTTATTTTTTATAGCCCAGGTTAAAATGTTAATTTCAATTTTACAGCAAACCACATCCTTGGGATATGAGATGAAATCCAGGGCAAAAAGCACCGATACGTATTTTATCGAATCTGTTGATTTATTCGTGTGTTCCGTGAGCAAAGTAGCATGACCCGAACTTTAACTGAGAATGACATAAATAAAAACACATAATTACAACCAGAAAAAACACAGCATTTAAAAAGGCAATAATGCAGCAATTAAAATCTCCGTTACAATGTTTACATTTCCATTGGGTTGGGAGAAGAAGGAAATAGTCATGAGGAGAACTATACAAATTTTCCGTTGAATCACTACAGAATACACTGTTCTAACTCTGCTAAATGCTGGTAAAAAACGGACGATTTAGCTAAAGGATCCTAAACCAGGACATCGAAACACATTCATAAGACAGCTCTATCCAGGCGATGGTTGAACATTCATTAATCTTTATGCAAACAGTTGGATGTATTTGACCGATTTTCCACTATGAGTTTCACATCACATAGATGGTGGTCACATTGTGACTTGACACGATCAAACCCGTGAATGAGATTTATTGTTAAGGTTTGCCTTATAAATGTGCGTTATGCCTCGAGTTGCATCCTTGTAACGCAGTGTTACTGACGAGTGAACACTTTGAGGGGCTAAACAAGCAGGTGGGTTCTCACCTTTGAGATTTCACTACATTAAATGGATAAAGAGTGTCGTACTATTCCCATCTCCTGAATGGACTATACAGTCTATATAGGAAACTCAGGCTACTTTCTACATATCATAATGCAGCCACAGCGATGCTCTCTACGTAAAACGCCTGATAGTCAAATATTCAAACCCAAACTTATAATCTGTTTTTTAATTTAAATTATATGGACTCGATCCTGTTGAAGTGTGTGGAAAAAAAAATCCATGAAAAACGGAAAAAAAATTGGGGGATATTTTTGGGGCAATTTGTTGGGGATGATGTGTTTGATCAATTGATTTAAAAGTGCTAATCTAAAGTTTTCTGTGAATAGTTTTAGGGAATTTGAGGGCAAAGTCAGATTTAGATCTTACAGAACGTTGCAAAATTACGACGAAGAAAATCGAAAGAAAACAAAATGGTGCAGATTTTTCGTTTTTTTCCCCCAACGCAATTCTGAGGTCATTTCCGTTACAGACACCGTTTCTCGCAATCCTACTGGAATTGAAATGTGACATCAAACAAATTATTCCTGTTAAGTGTCTGAGGATTGGAGCTACACGACCCTGATCTCTCCAACAGTGCGGATCCACATAACGCCTTCCTCTCCCCTAGCGTTAAAACGTACTTTTCCAACAAAACGATCCCTTCCACATCGGTGTTTAGTATGAAAACAGAACCTGTAAAGTCCAACTACTCACACACAAGTGTTAGCAGACCATGTAACGTGTGTGTCGGGGAGAAAAGAAAATCAATAGAAAAGCCTATGAAGTCGATGTCGACCTAAATATACATTCAGTCAAGTTACGGTGTCGTTGTCTTGTGCTGGTTTATACAACAGTCCGTTTTCATTCAGCCATGTTAGGATTTTTTTTTTCTTTTTATTATTAATATTATTATTATTATTATTATTTTACTCTCTCTGTGTGAGCAGCACAAAGTCATCTTTTGAACGTTTTTGACATTCCACATAGCGAGTCGATACAAATTAACAACAGAAACGTCTATTGTAGATACCTTTTCAGTGATACACGCAATTTTTTTTTTTTTGTCTGTGACATTTTAGTTTCAAAAAAGCATTAAAAACAGGAACAACACAAGTACGTTTATAGCATAATACACCAAATTCAGCATGCTCTTCTTTACGTTAGTGGACTGCAGATCACCGATTTTTTTTTTTTTTCTCCCTAAGAAGCAGTACAATGAATAATAGTCATTAAAAATAAGCACTAATTGATTAAGTCTGTGTTATATTTGGAACGATGATTGGATTCCTGTGATTCGATTCCTTTTTCACATGAAAGAGTATTCATGATGTGGTGAAGTGAAAGATGTCTGAGAGGGATCACCAGGCTCTTTTTTCCCCTCATGTATTAAGCAGTAGAGCTTCGAAATGCAATTAGTTGAGTGTTATTTCTGCATTCCGGCAGACAGGGTTTGCATGTTATAAGGGCTACAGTGATTCTTTTCCCCCCTCGGTTATGTTTACATGCTGAAATATAAACTATGACTTCACGCACATCACAGTTTAAAAAAAAAAAAGTTTCAAATGAAAGGTATGATGATTATTTTTTTTTTTTTTAGATATTCCATAAAAAAAATAAAAACAGAATGCAATGCTGAACCCAGAGCAGTAGCAGAAACTACTGATATGGTTTTAGCATTTTCCAAAGCAAAAAGGAATCATTTTAGAGAGACCAGCCGCATAGATCTACTCCTTGCCTCTCTTTGATTTGTTTCCGAGAGCATCTGAGTGAAAACTCTGTATTTGCCTGCCATGTTGTTTGGGTTTAATCATTGGGCATGGAAACGTACATACAGTGTTGAGAAGGGGACAGGGGTTGCTATGGAAACCCCTGTTGGTAAACAGGAAGTGAGTGAAAAAAGGGGGTATGATTATTATTATTAATTTTTTTTTAAACTTTAGTTCATTTGCTCAAAGAATTTGTAGGTGGGGTTTTCATATCCGTGATTCTGCATCTTACTGAGCTGCCTTTCCTCTGGGCTCAGCATGGGGTCCACCTGCAGAGAGAATAATGAGAGTGTTTTGTGCATTTTTGCAGATAACAGTGCATCATACACACAAGCATGACGAATCTGTTTGAGATTCTAAACAACCAAATCTGCAAGTGCACCTGTCCCTGGGAAACTTGTTACTACAAACCCAATAACATTAGAATGAGTGAATTACGATAAACCTATGATTTCCCTTGCAGCCCGACCTGTCTGCTGAAGTGTCTGCTACAGAACATGAATCATATCTCTCTGAATTCCTAAATACCCATTTAAAACAAGTACAGATACACTTACTTCCACGATGCCATGGCTGATAGTGCCATATGGCTTACGACGCACCAGCAGCAAACTGATCACCATCACCATGGCAATTGCCACGGCAACCACCAGAAGCCCCACCATGGCACCACGGTTAAACGTCTCAAGAACGTCTGGCTGCTGAGGAACGAAACAAGAAAACAAGAAAAAGATGGATGGATAAATGGATTGATGGATGAATAGATGGAAGGATAGAGGAATGGACAAATGTATGAATATGTGGACAAATAAATGCATGGATAGATAGAAGATGGATGGATGGATGGATGGATAGATAGATGAATAGACAGTTGGATGGTCAGATAGTTCGAGAAATACATAGACCGGTGGATGAATGGATGGATGGATAGATAAATGGATGGATGGATAGATGGATGGATGGATAGATGGATGGGTAAATGAATGGGCAGATGGATGGATGGATGGATGGATGGATGGATGGATGGATGGACAAATGATTGAATGGTTGAATAGATTAAGTTAGTTTGATGCAGTTCCCCAAAAGATATCCAACATTATCATAATTGTTGATCTCCATGTTCTAATCATTGTGCCTGTTATAGTTACACAATATTACTTCTATCATGTCATGCTTTAAAAACACTAACCAGCTCATCCCGCTGGATTCCTGGAGACTTGTAGACCACCTGCTTCAGCTCCACAGAAGTGTTAAACTGTAAACCACAGAAAAAAACCCTCTCAATACAAAAGAAGAAAGCATTCAAAATCATCATTCTAATTCCTTAATCCCATTTTTCACATATTTAATGTTACTTATCTAATGTAACTATGTCTACTGACTTCTAGCTGACTTGAAGACAGCAGTCACATCCGGCAGTAAAAACAACACCACATGCCATAAATACACTGGTAGACTAAACTGCCCACTAAGGCTTTTCTGCCGGTATTAGGTTACTGATACATGTGTCACCTTCTCCTCATATTCATAGGTGGGAGCTCTTTCAGACGTGCTGTAATCGTACTCGTCTACAGCAGACGCTGTGGGGAGAGAATTCAATTAGCTGCAGAAGAGGGCAGACTAAATATGGAGGCTGATAGAGCACCTAGACAGAGAGCTTACCTTTCTTGCTGCTTGGCTGAGAATCTTTATGGCATGAGGTAGAGAGAGAGAAAACGATAAACATTAAGCTTTGAGAGACTAATAACTGTTTATTTACAGTCTAAAACCATAAAAAACTGAGGGAAATTCACTTTAATTTTTTTCCATTAAACATTTTTTCAGGTGTTAAAACTTCTAGAATTAGATGAGCTGGGGTGCAATTAGCGTTCCAGTTCATCCAAAAGGGGTTCAAAAGGATTGAGGTCAGAGCTCTACAGCAGGCCACTCAAGATCTTCCCCTCAAATCTGAAATCGAATGGTGCAAAAAGTCATTCCATACAATTGTGTGTCTCCAACTTTGTGGTAACATTTTTCGGAAGAACCGCATATGGCTGGAAAAATCAGGTGTCCAATTACTTTTGGCTACAACGTATAGTCTATGATGTAAATAGGGTAATAGGTCATTTTAGTTGTTTAGATAATTTTGTCGTGAGTTTGGAAATTCATATAATAATATTAAAGCAACAGCTACAGAATTCTAATAAAAGACAGAATTATATGAAATGAGTTCAACACATCTTTCTTCATGCATCAGATTCCAAAAATAACTGGTGAGCACCTATGCGAGGTGGATACGGACGGTTCTGGAAAGCTCTCTCCTCTTCCTCTTCATCCTCCTTCTCTTCCTCGCTCTCGGCAGGAAGCAGCTCCTCTGTGGTGCGCGTCTCCGAGAACGACGTGGTCATGAGTTCGCTGATGTCACCTCTCTCCGTCCGCACCAACTCCTCTGCATGGAAGCAGACACAACGTGTGTGAAGACGCAATGCGGATTCAGTATCTGTACTCGCAATGCTATTATATGAATCGTTTCTAAGAGGTCTCGTTACTAAGACAAGATTTAGGGCATGTCAGATCTTACGGATCTCATCGTGAAGCTCTTCAGCCAGAGTGGGAACCTTATAGAGCAAAGCCAAACTCTGGTTCATCCTCTCCTCGATCACGTGAAGGTGAGTATAGACCTGAAATCATCAAAACACACTTATTGAGCGGAAAGTAAGAATGCAAGTTTCAAAATTGTAACATTTTAATTAAATTGTGTCATGTTTTAGCAACATGGCTTCCATTTCAAAAAGTATGTAACAGGTTAGACCATAAGTGTCCAACTCAAGTCAATTACATCTGGCCCACGAGATCATTTTATATACATCTATTATTATTGTTATTAATGGCCCGATATAAAACGCTGATTACACACAAACTACAGATCCCATAATGCAGCACTTCAGCTGTCTTTCCCGCATCAATCAAGTCAAGCTTCTGTTGATGTATACAACGCTATTGGAAAGTTATTGCGGAGCCCCACAATGATTTGTTGTTACTTTAACTTAAAGCTGAAAAGCAAAAAATGTATTTGTTAAAAAATGTATGAGTTTAAAAGCACAAATTTTGTTTAGATTTCCAGGTTGTTGTTTTTTTTGCAGCATGTTCATATTCTGAATTTGTTTAATTTCGACAGCTAATATTTTTTTGGAGAGCAAAATATTTTAAGTTATTCAAAGTTCAAGTTTATTTCTTTATTAAATTGCATAAAAGCAAAGAAATTGGATTATTTTGATTTGTTGTTATTTTAACGTTTACTTAAAAGCACAATTTTAATTTATTTTATTTAATTTTTTTTTGCAGCATGTTCATATTTCTAACTCGTATAATTTTGACAGGAGATATTTTTATGGAGAGCGAAATATTTTAAGTTATTAAATTTATTATTTATTCTGGAATAATATTCCTGTCTGTTTTTATTCATATTTATGTTAAAAAAAAAATTTAGTTTTAATGTGTTCAATAAATGTTTATCCTGAATTGTGTTTTAAGTTTTGGCCCCCTGTGCAATTGAGTTTGACAGCCCTGGTTTAGACAGTTAAATGACCTTAAGGGTAATGAGGTCGTATGGATTTTACACAAATGTGACACCAGTTCACCTCTGGTAAATGAAGGTAAAATTTGATTTAAGTGTAAGTGTAACCCTACTGAAGTGACAAGGAATACAAAGTTTCCTCATTTAGAGTGAAACATTTGGAATCAGGAATAAAAAACAAGGAGTGCTGTTTTATTTTATTTCAGATTAATTTTTCAGCAAAACTTTTATTCCTCTTTCAACACATTAACCTGATGACACCTTTTATTAATTATTTAAATGACAACATCCTTTTCTAGTTACATTTTTCATTTCTGTTCATTCCTGTTCAATCCTTTTTCTCATTTTAACTTACTGTAACTGTAGCTTTTTATCTATAAAAGACACTATAAAGTGTAAGCTGACACTGGAGACTCCTTCCATAAAGCTTTAAAAAAATTATCATTAAGTTTCTCTGATGAATAGCATGCATTTTTTTTTATCTTTCTTGTTATATAGACCATACCCTGTACACCTTACATGTTGAGTTATTAACATTAACCTGGTATATGAATTACACAATGCACTACTGTCAGAGGAGCTGAAAAAAAACAACTTAACCTTCTGACAAAACAGATTCAAGAATCCTGAGGTATATTAACAGGAACTTTGCTGTACTATGCGATTGTTCTGCGAGTAGGTAAGCAGCCAGGTCTTCATGTAAAGCTTTATTAAAAGCTCACAAGCTGAACAAAATCCATCGACTACAAATATTTTGTAAAAATTGTTATTTTAATTAGGTTGTGTTATTTTTATGATTTCTAATTGACTTGTTAGAGCATGTCCGAGTAGTATGTGTAGTCACGTGCACCCACAGCTGGATCGTTTTCTGCATTCAGATTCCCTGTACTTTAATTACTTTGCTTATATTTGGGCTGTTAATGAGAAAATACTGCAATGAGGAAGAGGTATAGAGCTGTAGAAGTGGTGAGTGTATAAATCAGAATCAGTGCGTAAATGCACATTTCTATTATTTACATTAAAAATCTTAATGGACAGAAGAATGACTTAATTTTGGAAAAAAGTGGATGGATGGATGGATGGATGGATGGATGGATGGAGAGAAAAAATGGTTAATGAATTGACAAATGAACAGATGGGTGAATATACAATAGATAAATGGTTAGATGGATAAAAAGATGGATGAATGGATGGGTGGATCAATTGCTTGATAAATGGAGGATTATGAATAAATTGAGAATAGATGGATTGATAAATGGTTAGATGTATAAAAAAAAAAGACGAATAGACAAATGGTTGATGGATGGATGGATGGATGGCTGGCTGGCTGGCTGGATAGATGAATGGATGGATGGATGGATGGATGGATGGAACAATAATTTTCAAATATTATATTTATTTAGCGTTTCACTATTTATAAGTGTTGATCTTTTTTTAAATATAATTGTTGTTCTGATATTTACATAATATTACTTCTATAATATAATATAATATAATATAATATAATATAATATAATATAATATAATATAATATAATATAATATATACAATTATACATATGGGAACAAACTGAGGTAACTGTGGAAGTGGTGAGTGTATAAATAGCAGAAAGTGATAAGTGATCACTAATAGGTTGGTCGAAGCGACTGGATTTTTGGTAGACGGAAAGAAGACAGACTGACAAAAACCCGTAAAGAGTGAGCACCTGGAACTTCATCTGCTCAGCCTTCTGAGGGTCTACAGACTCGATGTGCTGGTAGTGACGCAGTGTATGTCGCCGATCCTTCTGCTCGGCAGCCAAGTAACGCTTCAGAGCCTGCAGCACTCGATCTGGCTATATGTGGGAAACGTTTGTGTGTGGTGTGTGTGTGTGTGTGTGTGTGTGTGTGTGTGTGTGTGAGAGAGTGAGAGAGAGAAAGTTAGAGATTAGTACATGAATTTCTGAGTCATTTTAGCAAATATTATGTGTGTATAGTGTAAACTAATAGTAGAGGTTCAATAAAAAGCAGACATTCAATCAAAACATAAGTAAATTAGTAAGATTATGGTGTTGTTAGGAAGTCTGCAGTGGCTCGCAAAACTATTCACCCCTTTAAAATTCCACATTTTATAACGTTACTACCGGAGGTGCACTTAACTGGGATTTAATGTCATGGAAGTAGAAAAAATCTCATAATGAGAAAGTGGGAGTAAAAATCAATATAATTTGCACAAATTATTCACTATTGTTTACAAACAGTGAACAAAAGCTTGCAGTCGTTTACGTTTTTTACCCTTGTTGCTGCATTTCATGCATTACATTAGTTAATCAGTTCCCATATAAAGTAACAACATTTGTTGAATAAGTGGACATAATTTATAGGCTAAATATAAGCTTCATGACACATGAGCCTATTAAATCCACTTCAGTTCCAGGTTGCAAGTCAGTGAATAACTACGGTTTAAAATGAGCTTAAAGCTTAAAGAGTACAGTATGTGCATGCGTGGGTATGAGGCTTAAATTTGCTGTGTGTGTCAAGTCAAGTCAAGTTTATTTCTATAGCGCTTTTCACAACAGACATTGTCTCAAAGCAGCTCAAAGCAGCTTTACAGAAAGCAACAGTCAAGGTGAATGGTGTGCATTTATCCCTGATGAGCGAACCGTGGCAACTGTGGCAATATATATACATACACACACACACACACACACACACATTACCTGTGGTGGATCGCTCTGCACAGCACTGAGATAGCTCTCGAGTGCCAGGCGGCGGTTGTTGTTCAGTGTGGCTACGACGCGGGCAAGATGAGTCTCCACAAGCCTCTGCCTCTCACCTGCTACCTGCTCCTCCAAAGTCTGTAACACGGCCTGGAAATGCTGAGAGACACAAATGCAGAAAGAGTTGATGTCAGTTTTTGAATTTTAGTGTCAGCTTATGTGCATGTCAAATATTTTGTCTCTATATATATGTGTGTGTGTGTGTGTGTATATATATATATATATATATATATATTGTGTCTCACAAAGGTAAGTACACCCCTCATATTTAAGCAACCATTTCATTACTTGTTCTCAACCAACAATACTACAGAAATCAAAATTTGATATACTTTAGAGTAGTCAATGTGCAGATTTACTGTCCTCTGTAAATAACTCAACATACAGCCATTATTGTTTAAATACCTGGCAACAAAAGTGAGTACACCCTGAGTGAACATGTCAAAACTGTGTCCAAAGTGTCAACATTTGTTGTGAGCGCCATTGTTATCTAACACTGCCTTAATCCTCCTGTGCATGGAATTCACCAGAGCTGCACAGGTTGTTGCTGGGATCCTCTTCCAGTCCTCCATAATGGCATCACAGAGCTGCTGGATGTTAGACACATGGCACTTCTTGTGAGACAGCTTTAGAAGAGGCTTCCTCTGGGACGACAGCCATGCAAACAGACTAGCATTGTGTGGCGTATGGTCTGAACACTGAAAAGCGAACCTTCTGCTTCTGCAACCTCTAAAGCAATGCTGCAGCACTCATGCATCCGTTTTTTTTTTAAACGGCTTCTGCACCTGATGCACAGAATGAGGACTCAACTACTTTGATGGACCCTAGCGAGGTCTGTTCAGAGTGGAACGTGTCTTGAAAAAACCTCTTAATGACCCTGGCAGTCTTTACCATGAGGTGCCATATTAAACATCCAGTGGTCAGTATAAGTAAATTATACTCAAAGCACCAAATTGTAACTGCTCTAATACAAGATGAACAATATGTACGCTCCTGTCAAGAAGACAAAAACATGAACATTATGAATAGGATTTGTGGCTTTGCATGGTTACAAGATGTACAGCTGTTATCACTTAGGGTGTACTACCCATTTTTTTGGAAGCTATCAAGACAATAATGGCTGTAAGTTGAGTTATTTTTAGAGGGCAGTAAATCTATGCTGCTATATACGCTGCACAATGACTATCAAATACAGTACAGACCAAAAGTTTGGACACACCTTATCATTCAAAGAGTTTCCTTTATTTTCATGACTATGAAAATTGTAGAGTCACACTGAAGGCATCAAGGGCTATTTGACCAAGAAGGAGAGTGATGAGGTGCTGCGCCAGATGACCTGGCCTCCACAGTCACCGGACCTGAACCCAATCGAGATGGTTTAGGGGTGAGCTGGACCGCAGTGTGACGGCAAAAGGGCCAACAAGTGCCAAGCTTCTCTCTGGGAACTCCTTCAAGACTGTTGGAAGACTATTTCAGGTGACTCCCTCTTGAAGCTCATCAAGAGAATGCCAAGAGTGTGCAAAGCAGTAATCAAAGCAAAAGGTGGCGACATTGAAGAACCTACAATATGACATTTTTCAGTTGTTTCACACTTTTTTGTTATGTATATAATTCCATATATAATTCCACATGTGTTAATTCATAGTTGTGATGCCTTCAGTGTGAATCTACAATTTTCATAGTCATGAAAATAAAGAAAAATCTTTGAATGAGAAGGTGTGTCCAAACTTTTGGTCTGTACTGTATATCTTGCAAGAAATAAGTTTTATTTCTATTGTATTGTCACTTGAGAAGGTGTAGTACAATGGTTGCTGAAATGTGAGGGGTGTACTCACTTTTGTTAGATTATTCAAAACGTTAAAATATTCACTGCTTGCCCTACCTCATTCAGTGCCTGGCGGTCTGATTTCGGGAGGTTCTTCGACTGGTTATCAGCTTCGGCCCACTCCTTCATAATCTGATCCGACACACACAAACATCTTAGAGTCATACGAATCGACACTATTGCTGACACGCAAAAAAATACAACCCTAACGTGAAGTACAAAATGCGTTTTTTCCACACCTCGTTGATACGTTTCATCCGTCGCTCCTCCAGATCCATCTTGGCGCGGAGGAAGTTTGCGTGTTCACTGTCATCACTGGGCATCTCGAAGTAGACGTCTACGCCGTCTGTAGGACGCACCGTGGGCACTGGGAGAGAAGAACATGATCAATCAAGCAGCCGGTTAATGAGCGATTGATGATTTAGAGTCAACTGCATTTAACTAATTACACTTGTGTCTAGACATTGAATGAAACACTACAGAAAAATCGAAAACATGGACTGATTATGCTGATTATGTGCGTATCAATATAATGTGCATTCAAAATACTCAATAATGAAGAAACAAAACTGGCATGTAAGTGCACTTTTGGTTCATTTAGTTCTCCTTAAAAAGACTTTCATAAATAAGACGCATTTACGGTACTCTACTCTGGTTTCAGCACGCTTTAAATAAGTGAATTTCATTATTATATCCAAATAACTAACATGATATATAAAGCAAATCTGTCTTGATGAAAGGTGTAGTGTCTGATAATGTAAGGAAGGACAAAGAAACCTGACAGTGAAGACTGAAAGTGGAGGCTAGGAGGAAGAGTATCAATCAATACAGATATAATGTCAGACTACTCAGCATTATTGAGTTAGAGATGAAGCCGAGATGGAGGCACTGCATTTGCACTATCCAGTATACTCTCTGGTGTGTGTGTGTGTATGTGTGTTATGAACAGTAGAGTATGGGACACCCCACCACAGCCCTCAACCAGCCTCCATTGGGAAGTAAGATCCAATGAAATTCTCTTATAAGAAATGTACAGCATTTGAAATTAACTCCATGTAAGAATGATATTGAAATTTGTGCTAAACAATAAAGACAATCTTGGGCAAATGAAGTAAGCTAATTCTCACTCGCTTCACTAAACCGATTAGCATGCTAGTGAGTGGCATTGTTTGAATTTTACCTAATAATAATTTACTTTTCTCAAGACTTATTATATTGAGGATTGGGCACAGGGGACACACACTAATTGAGTGGAATACTAAAATATTTTATATTATATACCTTATATACCACTGCACTGTTAAATGTGCAAATGTGGCTAATTCCTTTTCTAAGACAAAAGCTCAGACTCAGGCGGCAGGTTGATCAAGTAACAGGTTTGTATCAATCGTTCGTTTTTAATGTGTTTCCATGGTAAATCATGAAGACTTGCATTAATGGATGTACCACAAATAAAGTCTAATAACAACAACATAAAAAAAAGTGCAATTTATGGAGCGGTTATGTTTGTTTAACATTTAAAAAAGTCTCTGTAGGCAGACATCTTTACAGTGGAACCTACAGAACACTGAGCTGCCACTATGCTATGGGTTTAATGGTGATTTCTAAAAGTTTTGTCTAGCATAAAAATGAAAATACATCACGTCTCTGTAACACTATAGGTTGTTTCGATATTATTTGCAAGTTTGGAAGGATGAGTGAGCTGCTTTCGGTTTTCAAGTCGATCTTTTCTCTCACCAAATGCAAATAACATCATAAACTACTGAGTCTACCTCTTAATACTTTAATATATGTACAGCCTAAACACTAAACACACATACATACACTATATGGATAAAAGTTTGTCGATAACAGACCATAAGATGTTTTTGAACATCCTATTCCACATTCAGTCCCTATTTTCTGTTATAAGAACCCCCACTTTTCTGGGAAGACGTTTCACCAGATTATGGAGTGTGATTATGGAAATTTGTGCTCAATCAGCATTTTATTAAAAAGGTATACAATAGATCAGAGCAACATTAAACGCCACTCCGACCTGTGTAAAGGTATAGCTTCATGGAGCTGGCTTTGTGCACAGAGGCATTGTCATGCTGGAGACTTCAATTCTACTGCATTAAAAGACACGCTGAACAATTGCGTGCCTTGGTAACGGTTTGAGGAAGAACTTTATATGGCTGCAAAAGTCATTTTGTCCATAAAGTGTACACAGCATCAAAACACTTATTTTAGAATGGGTAAGAACAGAACTCATTAGTCTCACAACTGACAAAATAAAAGTTCAACTTTTGTTACACACTGCTGACTAGACAAATTGGAATTCCGAGTTCTTTAATATAGCCAGATGGCGATTAACTGACGATGCAGAACACTTGTGATGAAGAAGAGCCCAATACCTCTTCCACATTTACTGCGATCTGGCTACAAAGAGAAAATGAGGAACATTACAAATACAAAGATATAGCCTTTATTTAGAATGCAAAGCCTTTTCAAAATCTTTCACAGAGGCTTTATGACACATTGCCAGACTAAGTGTGTAAAGCATTAAAAAAAAATGCAGGGGCATTTCTAGAATCCCACAGCCTCACTGCATTAATTCGTGAATCTGTATTTAGAGTTTGAATTACAGTTTGATGTCAAAGCCACTCACCGTCTCCACGTGGCAGAGGTTGTTGTGTCGGGGTCTTGGCACCCTGAGAGTTCTTCTCATAGTAGAAGTTCTCCAGATAATCGGAAGCCTGATAGGTGCCTGAGTCGATGGAGTACTCGTACTCCTCCGGATCCTTCACCGTTGTGGGTGCTGCCTCTTCGTCTTCTTCGTCATCTTCATCTTCTTCGATTTCTTCTTCCTCCACGGCTTCTTCTTCCTCCTCCATGTCATCCTCCTCTATGTCTGTTTCAGGGGAGGGGCTTGGTGTGGATGGAGTCACCTTCACGCTGCAGAGCAAAATATTGTTATTAAAGTGAGAGAATTCTATTTATGTCTATGTTGATCACAAAACTGTTGGAGATCATGGAATGTTAGCATATTAATACAATTGCTGCTGATCCATTTTGCTGATCCGAGTTGAATATATATATATATATATAAAAAAATACAGTATAAAATCTTTTAACCATTATTAAACATACCACATAACACACTGTTATTATTCTTTGTGATATGTCCATAACACATAACATTGCCCTAAAATAAGTGTTCTGCTCTTGATAAAGTGCAACTTTATCTGGTAACAAACACACACTTTAGTTTTTGCTTGACCAATACATGTATTTTTAACTGTCTTCATTACGGCACTGACGTTGGTGTAAGCGGAAAAATACAACCAACCTATTTCCTAAACTCTAGCAAATGGCCTTGTAAGATAATGGCCACTGAAGGATCCAGATACGTGAAAATCAATCTGCTTTACACAATGGCCTCCAGCTATTCATGAGTTTTCTAACAGATATCTTATTTAATCTTCATTATGCATTATTTATTATTCTTTAGTTTCGTGTTCACACACATGGTATATTTACTGTTTCACATCATACCACATGTACATTCCTAATACTGCTCTTTTATGATTTAATGACTAAAAATTATTCTATACCGTCTTCTTCTTCTTCTTCTTCTTCTTTCGGCTTCTCGCAATAGGGTTCACCACAGCGGATCATCCGTCTTCATACCCCCCCTGTCCTCTACATCTGCCTCTTTCAAACCAACTACCTGCATGTCCTCCCTCACCACATCCATAAACCTCCTCCTTGGTCTTCCTCTTTTCCTCCTTCCTAATCACTAAAAGCACTTTTACTGATACGAGGAAATGACAGCAAAATCTTTGTACTGGGTTTTCACTCATAGATCATGTGTATGTTTTAAATATGAAATAAATATATTTTTATTGCCATTCTAGCACTTTTAAAATAAAGGATGGCCACAATGCATGATATTGTAATATACATTGTAAATATACACTATATGGACAAAAGTATTGGGACACCTGGCTTTTCCAGCTATATGTGTTTTTCCCGAACTGAAACAATAAAGTTAGATGCACATAATTGTACAGGGTGTCACTGGATATGGTAGCATTACATTTTCCTTTCACTTGAACTAGGAGACCTAAACCTGTTCCAGCTGGACAAAACCCGTGTACACAAAGCCAGCTCCAGGAAGACATAGGTTGAAGTGTAAGATCTTGAGTAGTCTGTTATAGAGCTCTGACCTCAACCCTATTGAACGACTCTGGAGTGAATTGTTTACTAACACCCAAAATCCTTTCAGAAGTGTGTAGATTGTTACAACAGCAAATGTGGAATTGCTTTGAATAGCACATATGACTCTTATAGTCAGATATACACACTTACATGCAATAAGTGCATTGCATCTATAGAGAATGGAGGTAAATGCTCCTACCTTGTGGTCTCTTTCTCACCGGCCAGTGATATTAAAGGCGGAGTTGCTCCCTGTGCACTGTCTCCACCTTCGTATTCACCACGCCCACTAGCCCCGCCTCTTCCTGGGCAGCAGACGTACTCTACACCCCGGAAACGATCGCCACATTGTAACAGCATCCCGTAACTATGGAGCTCAAGGCTGTCTGCCGCACATGCCTACAGAGAGCCAGGGAATACAGAGCAGAAAGAATGAAGGTCACAACTTTTACTGTATCTACTGAAGTTCAATAGAATTCCAAGCTGCATTCCGAGACTAAAAGCCACATGATGTAAATGTATCAGTTAAATTAACACAATTGAGACAGTTGTTCATTCTAAGGAGGGAAAAAGTTATCTTTTAATTTTGGGATTTTCAAGATTTACAGCAATAACTGATTACCAACATGTTGAAAATATTAACAGCTACCATTGTTATTTTTCAAAGTAAAATGGGTGTGACGACTGATAAAAACATTTCAATGTTCAATATTTCAATATCAATGAGATTGGATTTCAATGTTAAAGTCACATTAATGTTCTCAATGCCATGGCATGATCATATTTTAAATTGCTTAATTATTTAAAAATTATTAATTTAGAAATTATATAATTTAGAAATTATTTGTTGTCAAAATTGGAAAAACAGCAGTTAAGCAATAAACATGACTTTTACTCAATGAGCAAAATATTTCTTATTCATTAATTATTCAAGGTGGATAATTCAAGTTGTAGCTATACTATAACTATACCACCTTTTAGACCAATCCTACATTCTCTTACTCTGCTTTTACTTTAACAAAAACTGGATTTAAAAAATTGCCTCATGATCTCAAGTTCAAGTGAACATGGGTTACGCAGCAGGACAACAATCCAAACCACAACAGCAAGTCCACCTCTGAATATATATATATATATATATATATAAAAATAAAAAAAAAAGGTATTAAATTGGCCTAGTCAATGTAAGGATTTAAATCTGATTGAGTTGCTGTGGCAAGTCAAGTCAAGTGGCTTTTATTGATATTTCTACTATACACATTGGTACACAGTAAAACTTACTTTCAGCTTCTCCCATTAGGGGTCGCTACAGCGGATCATCCGTATTCATAAACCGCATGTTCGATTTGGCACATATTTTTACGCTGGATGCCCTTCCTAACGCAACCCTACCAATTTATCCGGGCTTGGGACCGGCACTAAGAGTGCACTGGCTTATGCAACCCTAATGGCTGGGGTTGGTTCCCTGACCGGGGATCGAACCTGGGCCGCAGCGGTACACAGTACACAGTAAAAATTATACAACGTTCCTCCAGAACCCTGGTGGCATAAAACAGGCAGTTTATGCTTGAAAACCAATGTTGCTGTATTTAAACAATTAAAACAGCAAGAGTTGGTCAAATTTCTTCCACAGCGAGTTATTAGGTTTTGGCGTCATTTCTTTTTTTTTACATAAAGCTAGGCAGGTTTGTTCAGTTTTATTTCCTTAATAAATGAAATCACTGGATTTTGTATTTACTCGGGCTATCTTTGTGTACTATTATACTTTGCTTGATGAAAGGAAAAATTTAAGTGTGACAAATATGAGAAGAATAAAAGAGATCAGGCAAATACTTTACACAACACTGTATATACAGTAGACAGACGAACAGATGGACAGACAGACTCCTGCACAGGACTGAGGTCATTTAAGTCCAGTGCAGTATAAAAATGAGAAAAAAAAAACTGAAAAAGAGGCCAAACAAATGAACACCAAAGAGGAGAGCAGGCCTGGGATCAGGCAGAAAAAGGAAATGATGGAATTAGGATAACAGAATGTTCCGGAAGATGCCAAAGTAAATGTCATGACATTAAAACAACATTCCATTCCCTCGCTCTTAAACTGATTTTCCACATAAAAGTGTCACAACTAAATACACTGCTTGAGATTTTATACAGGATTGAAAAATCCTTTTTGAATAAAAGACTCTGCCAGGCGCTGCTCATTTGGTTAATGTCATGTTAGAATGTCATGTCATGGTCATGTCATGTTCATATGATGCCACGTTATATGCGATGTCATTAACTGGCTCCATATATGGACTTTAATTCACTCTTGCAGGTCTCCTGCTGTTCTCTTTAGCGATGTTCCCGTGTTTATGGCAATTACATTTCTGAATTATGATTGTCCTTGTTGTTTATGGTCTCCCTTAACGCTTTGGTATGTTTATATCCTGTTCTCAACTCTATAAAAGGTCAATCAGTTCGGTTTTAAAGGCTGTGACGGGTGTTCTTATGGATTATACGATTTATGGCGTGTATTTTTGATAGTCCAATTGCAAAGCAGTGCTTCTTTACGTGCAAATATATTAGTTTATTAGCTGTGGTGTGATTTGCTGCATTTGGAAAGTCATTTCAGGAATGACATTTTGTGTGTAAATGAATTCTTCCAATGGGCAGGTATTACCTTTCTATTTAATATGATGGTTAAAAAACCTTAATTTTTAAAACAAATCTTAAATATCTCTCATTAGCTCAAAAATAATTCAATTAAGTTATGGCTTTTAATGACTGTGGTAAAGTTTTATCACCAATTACAATCACCATTTTATTAGAAATGTGGCACAAGCTTTAGATCCACTTGTTTGAGTATCTCTCAAGCTTTCTGAGTATTAATAATCATTCCTGTACATACATGTAACATAGTTCATGTGTTTTTTCACTGGGAAATCACCCACTAAGTTCCTGAGCAATTTACCAACCGATTTATAAACAATTATTGATGCCAATTCTTTGTATCTCACTACTACATTTATGAGTTCATTCTACCAACCAAATGATATCTGGTCAGAAGCCAGAAGGTGTTTCTCTTCTACTAATTTTAACCAACAAACAAATTTAGATTTTATAGGCAAAGTTGTTAATCTTCTTCTTCTTCCTTATTTTGGCTTCTCCCATTATGGGTGGTCACAGCGGAGTATCCGTCTTCATACTACTCTGTCCTCTACATCTGCCTCTTTCAAACCAACTACCTGCATGTATTCCCTCACCACATCCATAAACCTCCTCCTTGGTCTTCATTGTTTCGTCCTTCCTGGTGGCTCCATCTTCAGCATTCTTCTACCAATATACCCCATGTTCCACCTCTACAAACCATCTCAATCGGGCCTCTCTTACCTTGTCCCCGAAAGGCACATGCGCTGTCCCTCTAATAAACAAATTTTTAATCCTGTCCATCCTCATCACTTCAACATCTTCAGCTCTGCTACCTCCAGCTCCACCTCCTGAATTTTACTCAATGCCACTGTCTCTAATACATACAACATCGCAGGTCTCACCACAAACCTATAAACTTTCCCTTTCACTCTTGCAGATACTCTTCTATCACAAATCACTCCTGCCACTCTTCTTCACCCACTTCACCCTACCTGCACTCTTTTCTTTACTTCTCTAGCACACTCTCCATTACTTTGCACTGTTGACCCCAGGTAACTGAACCCCTCCACCTTCTCCACTTCTTCTCCCTGCAACCGCACCACTCCACTACCTTCCCTCTCATTCACACACACGTACTCTGTCCTACTCCTACTGACTTTTATTTCACTTCTCTCCAGCATGTACCTCCACCTCTCCAGGCTCTTCTCAACCTGCTCCCTGCTCTCACCACAAATAACAATATTATCTGCAAACATCATAATAAACGGAGACTCCTGTCTGACCTTGCTTGTCAACCTGTCCATCACCACTGCAAACAGAAAAGGGCTCAGAGCTGATCCTTGATACAGTCCAACCTTCACATTGAACCAGCCTGTCGTTTCTACTACACACTTCACTGCTGTCACACTGTCCTCATACATGTCCTGCACCACCCTCACATACTTGACACAACTGACTTCCTCATACAGTACCGCAACTCCTCTCTCGGCACCCTGTCGTACGCTTTCTCTAAATCCACAAACACACAATGCAACTCCTTCTGACCTTCTCTATGCATCTGTGGTGCTCTATGCATCTGTGGTGCTCTTCCTCGGCATGAAACCATACTGTTGCTCACAGATGGTCACCTCTTCTTTCAGCCTGGATTCCACTACTCCTTCCCATAACTTCATGGTGTTACTGATCAACTTTATTCTTAAAAATCGGCATCATCCAACCTTCTCTCTCTCATTTTCCTCATTCATTAGCTGCTCAAAATACTCTCTTCACCTTCTCAACACACTCTCCTCAAAAGTCAATACACTTCCATTTGCATCCTTTATTGCTCTAACTTGCAGCCAGTCCTGGAATTTAGTCTTATGGGGGGGGTCCCCAGTTGTTGTGTAATTCATATATTTTTTACTAAAATTATCTTGGGGATCTGCCAAAGTCTACTTTTTACTTGTCATGGGGGTCCCTAATGTCCCAGATCCCCCCTACCCCCTCAATTTAAGCACTGCTTGCAGCACATCCTTCCCAGTTCGGTTCCTCTGCCTGGCCGATAGATACAAATCCTAAACTGGTAAATAAACTAGTAAATCTGATTTTAAGGGGAAAAAAGCCTCCCACCTCTTTAGCAATGTTATGCCAGTAGATGTAGCTCTCACAGGAGTCCATCTGCTCCTGATGCAAGAAACGACAGCGGTCTGGAACCAGAAGAGCCTCACTCACGTACTCGCCTACTGTCCAGAAAGAGCAAGAATTAGTGATTGTGAAGGGGATCGCAAAACAAGAGCGACAGCAAAGAGACACAAATATAAATGGTCAGAAAAATTGATGTGTCAGTATGACAGGGGAAGAGTGTAAAACTAAATATCAGTTGGCAGGTGAAATCGCTGTCAAAAAGAAATCTCACTTTTAGTTCATGTCAGATAACAGAGGAGTATAAAAACCTCAGAAATGGCGAACAGAGTTATCAATGCTCGTTTTTAGGGTGATGCAGAACACTTAGAACAGAAATTATGATGTGTGTGTTGTTCAGGAATAAAGGACAAGGCCAACTAGAGTGAAACAGCTGCGAGTGCAAATTCTGCTTGTTCATCATAATTAACAGCTTTGCACTGCAATCTAGCAATCTGTTTTTGTATTGCAATCTCAGTTTTCTCTACGGGATAAAGGGGTTCAGGCTTTAACTGCATATGAAATTTTACATAAATTATGGAAAGCGGTACATGCAATGCATCTGTCCCTTTGTAACTGTCAGCATGGCAGGAGAAAATGTACAGTGATTAAATGTACAGTATTGGTGGGCTGGAACAGTAAACATGAGTTGGCTGTGGGTGACTGAAATGTCTCAAAAAGGTGGGAAATTGCTGCTGATGGGGACTGGTGGGGGGTCTGTGACTAGGATTGGATTGAATGTGAAAATGACCTACAAGCAGACACAGTAAATGACTAGGTTTTGAATGACTGCTTTGTCACATATGGCAGCTTATGAGGTTGAGTAGTTAGGTGTGGTCTGCTCACAAGTTGTCTACGTCTTGTTTTGGAGTGGCCAGGAGCATGTTTGCGAAGACTAGGAAGTGGGAATATAGACTCTAGAAGGGTAACAGCAACTGTAGATAGGACTATAGGTGGTACGAGGAAGAAACCTTGAGAGGAACCAGATTTAAAACCCATCCTCATCTGGGTGGTGCAGACTTTTATGTAAAAATCCAAATGCTGGTATGAGTTAGGATTAATTTTGGGCTGATTAAGTTTGGTGTTACCAAGGATTGAATACATAGCTTTGTAATGGCTACAAGTTAGAGTTGATATGGGTTTGCTGAGGCTACGAGTGTCTGTGGGTTGGATTCAATAGTATTGAAGGGACTGGTGATGGACTGATTAGGGTAGGAGTTGCTACTGACTGTGACTAAAGTGATCGAAGGAACATTAAATGTGTTGGAATGATTGTGAATATGTACAGAGTGATCGAGGTGGAGAGGCTAGGTTTGGATAGGAAATTTGTCAACTGATTTGAAATGGAGCAAATAGGTGTTGTAGTACTGTGCTAGAGCTGAAAACTAATGTTACTTCAACCCCATTAAAAAGAAAAACAAAAAGCAATGTTTTGCAAATCTCATAAACCTATATTAGATTTACAATTCACTTGTATACCGATTTATATGGGAACTAAGGAGACCAATTGCTGAAGTTTTCAAAAATAAATATTTATCCATATGTGTCTGAAACAAGATTCCAGCAGCTCAACAGTTCTGGATGCCCTTTACTGTATTTCCTGTTTCCTGATGCACCAAATGATTTTAAATGGTGAAAGGTCTAGACTGCAGGCAGGCCAGCTCAGCACCTGGACTCTTCCACTACGAAGTCATGCAATTGTAATAGATGCAGTTTTCAGTTAGCATTGCAATCTTATGTTGAGGAACATTATTCTAAAAATGTTCCACAATTTGTAGACGCAGTCTTTCACAGATTAGTGAAGCTCTGCCCATCTTTACTTCTGAGATGATGAGTTCTGATGAGTTGCAAAATGATTAATTTTTAATAACACTTACTATTGTTGCCCCGTCCCAACTTTTTAAAAATGTGGTGCAGCCATCAATTTAAAAATTACTTAATTTTTCATTTAAATGGTACATTTCCTCAGTTTAAACATTTTATATGTTTTCTATGTTCTATTGTGAATAAAATATAGGCTTATGATATTAGCAAATTATTCCATTCTGTTTTTATTGACATTTTACACATTGTCCCATTTTTGGAATTGGGAATGTACAAATTAGAAAGTTCGCTGAGTTACTAGGGTAATCATGTAGACAAGTAGTGCTGTAGGGTGGACTAATTAAAAATGGGGTGGCTAACGGCCTACAGATTGGGGCTGCTATATGCAGGGTGCCTATAGGCCAAATTGTCTAAAGGTGGTGTATTATTTATGGGTGGTGTGGCTTGGGATGCGGTGCTCAATGTAGTAGCGCCTGATTTAGGACTTACCCAAACAGCGATAAGGAACGACGATAAAAGGTCGTGTCTGGCAGTGACCCCATCCTTTCTTACACCATGCTGGGATGGTAACAGGAGTAGAAGCTTCTTCAACATGGGAAATCTGTAAACCGGGGTACATCTAAAATACACACAAACAGACAGAGGAATAGAAGTCAGGTTCTGGATTGATATGAACTGAGATAGGAAAGATACGTTAAAGATGGACGGAAACAGTAGAGGTACAGCGGGTGGGGTTGGCAAAGTTAAAAAGTGAACGATGAAGAAGAAAAAAGTTTCCAAGCTCTTTATGGAGTCCTTACACTTTATGCCCTATGAAGTATTGTCTGGCTTTTAATTATTTAGTGCACATCCTAACCATTTTTATTATCTATATATCTAGTCATGAATTGAAAGTTAGATTCGAGTACCTTTACATTAAACCATTAAATCCTTGAAATGACCTTGCCGAAAGGTGTAGCATTTGCTATGGAGGCATATTATTCCTGTGTTAAGTCTCCTGGTTTTTGAAGGATTTTCTATCTTTAGAGCTCATAGGTTAGAGTTGTTAGAGACCATATAGTGAAAATCTGAACAAACGAACTAAATATATACATATGAACACAATTGCGTGTTATATAATGTTATCATGATATAACACAAAGTCCCAGGTGAGCCATAAGTGTCACATTAAAAAAAGTGAATATAAAATTGTTTTATATACTACCTAACTATCATCTAACCAGACACATGAATGCTGAAAACATCCTGAGTAATAAGTTAAGCTAGCTAGCATATATTTTAAAAACCTTTTTATAGATAAAGAAGTTTAGCAAAACTATGCAACAAACTGTTCTTTTAGGATTATGCATTAACAATTTCCTGAGATTTGTTGTTACATTTCTTAACAAAAGCAATCTGAATGAATGAAAATGACTCTCTGAATAAAAACTACACTAAAATTAGTCCAAACTGCAATCCCAAATCATGGCTACTGCTGCTGTATACCGGAAAATGTAAACAACACAGGCAATAAGAATAAACTGACAATTTTAAAGTCATAAATACCACCAAAATGAGGCTGTTTATTTGGAATATTGGCATACACGTAATAAACACGACCCATTTGAACACGTCGTGTGGCGTAATTGTACTGCGGTTTTGTTATCGTATTGCCTATAGAGTAGCCGAGGTAGTCACAATGCGTTTTGCAGATAAAATGCGGCTCTCATTCCTGTTTAAGCTCTTTCCCTCGTTAATGTGGCGTGATAAGCACTCCTGCTCCCGGCTCATTTGGGAATACACACCTCAAGCTTACTCTGCAATGTTGCACTCACATCATGCATTTTTATATGCTGCAGCCAGCAGGTTATGTTTTAGCTTCTTTACGGATGCTTTACACGTGCCCTCTGCAGCCCTCAGAATACTAATCTAAGCACTCATACTGTACAGACTACGTTTCAATACTGTTAAATGTATATTTAATATACAATTGTTTGGTATAGGACATAACAAAAACGTCATTACATTACAAACGGATTACCCTGATGTATTTGATGATGTAGGAAAAGGGTGGGAAATATGAAAAACCACAACAATAGAACATAATTATAAGTAATGACACCCCACATTCTTGGTTTTTATTTAGAGTATCATATCGTCACTATATAACTTCACTAGGAGCCTTTGCATCATATAATGCACCCGAAACTGTAAAATATGATTATTTAATGCGGTCACGAGATCTAATCATTTCTGTCAATATTGATTACATTTAAGATGGAAAACTTGCCACATCTTATACTGCATCTCACAAAAGTAAATACACCCCTCACATTTCAGCAACAATTTTATTATATCTTCTCAAAGGACAATAATACAGAAATGAAACTTGGATATTTTAGAGTAGTCAATGTGCAGCTTGTATAGCATTTATTGGCCTCTTAAAAAACAGCCATTATTGTCTAAATAGCTAGCAACAAAAGTTACTACACCCTAAGTAAACATGTCAGAACTTGTGTGCAAAGTGTCGATATTTTGTCTGAGCACCATTTTTATTTAGTGCTGCCTTAATCCTCCTGGGCATTACATTCACCAGAGCTGCACAGGTGGTTGCTGGGATCCTTTTCCACTCCTCCATAATGACATCAAGGGGCTGGATCTGAGCCAAACAAGTTTTTCTTAGTCTCATCAGACCACAGGACGAGTAATTTATGCTCTTAGCCATGTTGTCTTCGGCAAACTGCTTTTTTGTGAGCACAAACTTTTGTGTACTTAAAGCACCACATATTAATTGTTTTAATACAAGATACACAAATATGTATGCTCCTGTCAAGCAGACAAAAACATGAACATGATGAATAGGACTTGTGGCTTTGCATGGCTACATGACAAACAGCTGTTATCACTTCGGGTGTACTCACTTTTGCTGCCAGTTATATAGACAATCATTATTTTTAGAGGACAGTAAATCAGTAATGCTATACAAGCTGCATACTGACTATTATATATCCAAGGTACATTTCTATAGTATTGTTCCTTAAGAACAGTAAAACAGCTGCTGAAATGTGAGGGGTGAAGTCACTTTCGTGAGATACTGTATTTTTCCTTTGCCTGGGGGTCCGGGATGATGTTCTACTTTCATCCTTGTGAATCCAAAATCCAGTTATTAATGACATCATTGTTAAGCATTATATCGTTTTTCATATGACTAGGCAAACAATTCTATAATTATTGTTGTGGCTTTGGGACATATAGCAACTACTCTCCAAGATTTACTACCAATGTTAATACCCTTTGATTTCCATTTGGTTTCCATTTCGGTTTCTATTAAAAAATGTCAATCTTTTGTAACTAAACCACAGGAAATCCAATCACTCAATCTGTGGCAATGGTGGACGACGAGTCCACAAATCATGTACTTGAAATGAGTACAGACTCACTAAGTAAAATATTATTCCAGAAAAAGTCAAAGTGCTCCCTTTAAACTTTCACTTGAATAAAAGTACAAAGATATTTGTCAACAAATGTACTTAAGTATCCAAAGTAGTATGATTTATTATGGCTATAATGTCCTATTACAGCCATAATAATACTACATACTTCAAACCTCTCTCTCTCTCTCTCTCTCTCTCTCTCTCTCTCTCTTAGATGTTATGAGGAAGAAACCTTGAGAGGAACCAGACTCAAAAGGGGAACCCATCCTCATTTGGGTGACATCAAGAGTTTGATCATAAATTTTTCAACAATACATAATTTTAGTTTATAATGATTTTTTCTTATTTTGACAACAGGAGTTTTGAGAAAAAAAATAAGTAATGGAGTGGGTGATGAGATGAAGCCTGACAATTGACAGTGACAATTTTCCTGTAAAAATAACTGTTTAAAAAAAAAATTCTGTTAATCTTATACTACAGCAATGTGCCAGCAATTGAAATGTTTATCTTATAAACGATCAGTTTATTACACTTAGGAACTGTATCTCATTACATTTAATGTTAAAAATCTTTCCAATACCAGTTTCTTTTTTTCTCTCACTTAAATAAAAGAGAAGAAACTCAGCAGTAAATGCTCCACTGAGATCCAGCTAGATTTACCTTATTATAGGCTCCATTTGTATGAAGAATACAAAAGAGAGCTTTGAGAAATTCCCGTCAGTGCGAAGGCATATGGTGTGGGATTATTCTGTCTGGCTTTGTGAAAGCCCTCGGCTGGTGTGCAGCCTTCTACAGTGTCCAGCAAGGAAATGACATATTCTTTGGCTTTATCACTTCATTAAGTCTATAATGTGATAGGTCTCAGTGGGATGAGTGCTCATACCAACCATGTGTGTGTGTGTGTGTGTGTGTGTGTGTGTACAGTTTGGGGTACTATGCCAGCACCAGACATGGCCAGCATTAGACATTAGCACATTAGCATTGCTTGGTTAAGTATTTGAGCTTGGCTATGTAACAGTAGCTGGAGAAGCAGTGCTCTATTTAAGGAATGCTCATAAGGAAGTGTGCCTGCCTTGGACAACCCCACCCCCCCCACACACACCACGCTCATTAAACCCCCCCCAAAAAAAAAAAAAAAACATGCCATGTCTTAGCAAATTCAGACATAAATTAAATCATATAATTTTTTTTACTAATAAAAACATATAATACATAAAGACAGAATATAAGTGTATAACTCATATCAGAGCTGCACAGCTGTGTTCCCAAAGGCTAACATGGCTGTGGCGGTTAGGGTTTGACACCCCTGGCTATAAATAAAGGGAAATGAAAGCAATCTGGCTCTACAGTATAATACCCAAAAATTGGTTTTCATATTTTTTTTTATTTTTAAGCATGTGAAATTACATGTAAGGAAAAACAAATGCGTACAAATGCAAATACAGCTTTAACTGTTCCCAAATTATTCAGCTAGCTTGCTTCTGCTTCTAAAAGAAAAGGAATCTAATAATATCCCATGCCTTTTTTTTTTTTTAATAATAAGCACGTTCAAACACAAATGTGGCACCAATATTGTTCACGTTTTGTATAAATGGCGATACAATAATGCACCAGATTCCACTGTGAGAAAACCCCCCCCAAAAAACCCAACACAGCATCATCTTTCGTCTATATGAGATCAGGGCAGAACACAAATCTTCTTAAGGGAGAGAAACTACTGTAGCTACGCAATATTCCTCCCCCTGAGGGCCACGCTGAAAATAAACCTCTGCGGCTGATTGATGGTGAAAATCATCATCATTTTATTGCACATCTAATTCACCGTCGCTTATTTGCAGCAGACTGAAACGATGAATAAACGGAGCAATGCAAGATAGTGTAGTACGCTCAGAATAATAATACCGTCGTGTGTCTGTCGTGTGATGAGGGTTTGAACTGCACTGCTTCGCAGCGATTTGGTCGACGCGAATGCTCAAAGTTTACTGTAATAAAATCTGACTGATAAAATGCAATTAAATATATTTTCTTAAGGTTTATTTGGCTACATGGGGTTTAAAGCAGTCACGCAAGGTTAACACAAAGATTGACTCATCAGTGATCGATTTAATTTCTAAGATGGGCTTCACTGCACAAACTTCTGTACTGTACTGGTCAGTGCTACTGTATTACTGTTTTTCCTTGTCCCATGTTGTCTTTTTTGCACTTAATGCTGTGCACTTTGTGTTGTTACTGTAGTGAACTGAAATGACAAAAATGTGTACCGTAATTTCCATGCTATTGAGCGCACCCAAATACAAGCTGCACACACAGTGAATTTTTTTAACTAATTTTTGACTACATTGAAACTAATGAACTTTACACAGGCTTTAACGAAAGACAGTGTCTGTTACACGGCTTGTATCTAAACAGTAGCCTACCAAGAAAGTCATTGTTCACTGTCTTCCTCCTTCCTTTCACAACAATTTCTCTCGGGAGTTTTTCTTTTGGCATCGTTGTGCGTTTAAAAATCACCATCAGTGAAGCTTTTCTCCTGATGCCGTGCAGCTCAGAACACAGGTGAAGTGCGTTTTTTTCATGCCCGGTTGTTTTCAGCGTGATGAATAATTCGCTTTCCTGTAGACAGTCCGAGTGAGCGGCAGATCAAACGTCAGAGGAACATCATCCATATTTATGATGTGGCGCGGCCCGATTCAGTGGGAGCGCATCTGATTTAATATAAAGAGTTTCATTGGTTCACCTGAACCCGTTCTGCAATTTCATTGGTCTAATGTTATGGGGTTCAGTTTTTTGGCTTGAAGTTTGTGAAACCGGGAAAAACCCAGGAAAAATCCATAAATTTGCCGCTTCATTGTTTAAGCCGCGGGGTTCAAAGCGTGGGAAAAAAGTAGCGGCTTATAATCCGGAAAATACGGTACTTGAACTGAAATCTGGTAAATATGAAGTTGCATCATATAAAGTGGATTAGAACATTTTTACTTCTTTGTCATATTTGATTGGTCAGCTTAGGTTCACTTGGCTTATTCATTGGCTAAGTATGTTTGCGGAACTAACTAGGATTAGAGTCATTGGCTTGTTGGTTTTTAATGGGTAGTTAATTGATTATTTAGGTCTTTATTAGTTGCAATGGTTTGATCAACTTGGGTATTTATATTTAATTTATATCTTCTATCTACTGTATATATGTGGAGTTTAATTTTAACTATCTGCAGTTTTTAATTGATTCAACTCTCATATTTATTTAAGTGTCTCGGATTTTGGAATAATGTATTGTGTTCAGCTGAAATGAGATCTGAGTGGTGAGGGGGGGGGGGGGGCTAAAAATGTTTTTTTTTTTAATAATACATTTTATTTGTATCCCTTTTTATTTGGTTTATGATATACACCTTGCCAAGTGTGAGGAAACCAAGGAAAAGCAAGGAAAATAATGCATGATATGACAAAAACACCAACAGTTATTCAAATATAGTGTTATATAGAGTTTGTTACTGTACCTCTTGACAGTAGGACAGGATCTTGTTGGGTTGGGTAAAGCAGCCTTGACGGCCCTGAGGGTCTGGTTCCCACTGACCTGTCCCAGTGTTTAGGTGCAGAAGCTGACGGCCACAAAACATTGCAATCTGAGGCTCAACCACTAGGGGGCCTCCCACTGGTCCATTCACCTCAGTCATAGCCAGACCCTGACAGGGAGAAGCAGAGACAATTAGCATTCTGAGTGTTTGAGTGTTAGAATGTGAGTATAAGATCCCATTGCTTTAGAGATGTTTCATCTAAACAAGATTAAACATTCTTCCTTTACTCAGATATAAAAAAAATAAATAAACTCCACCGAAATCATTTTTAATCGCATGATGCACACATCCGGCAACTAAAACCGTCCGTGTGAAAACATAGCAAAAGACCCGCCTGGTGTCCTGATAATATACGCAATTCAAAACACCGTAATTACTTTGAAACATTTACAAGAATATTTTGTTTTCGTGCTCTGTTGAGTTTAGTTTAATTAATAATTAACATACATTTGCATAAAGCGTCCATATTTGTCCACGCCCATGTTGACAGATAAAATTGTGCGATTAAGTTAAAAAATAATCTATAATAATAATAAGAGTTCACTCATGACAATCATTTGATAAATCGTGATTAAATATTTTAACCGATTAACAGCCCCATATATATATATATAAAATCACTCTTTCTTTTGGAACTGGTAAAATAGCAATCAAACAAAACACAGCATAGCAAGCCTTCCTTAATTTCATCAATTTCCTCTTGTTCTGTCTTCATTCTTTAATCATTGCCTATTATCTTCTGTTATCTCTAGTCCACACATGCCCTTCCCCAGAGATACAACTTGCATCCTCAAATAGTTATTGAAGAATGGACTGATTATTAAGCTGAGATAATTTACCAAAACATCCAGTATGGTTTTGTGATGGCAGTAGGAGATTCAGTGATTAGCTGAGAAACTAGTAATTGTCCAGTGAGCTTTAAAGCTACAGTGACTTTTAATTCTGGTTCTCAACCTTTAAAGATGTTGCCCTCTTTTATGCTCCTCTGTGGTTCCTCCAAATGCAATTCCATGATGGAGTAGAATGTTTTAATACCCCCCCTTATTCCTGCCCTATTTTGTCCTTTTTTTAAAAGGATTTTCTAATTTGTCCCTTTTTCGTCCTCTGTTAATTCGTACTCCCTCTCAGACACTACCCCCATCTTGACTGTAGCATGTTGGTATTGATCTGGGATGTGTTTCTTGTTCCTGGGTAAAAGCCCATGGGACCATCATACAGCTGGAGTGAGCAGTAATTCAGGGCTACAGTCAGGTGTTAATACAAGCTCATCGACTGTTCGGCCACTTAAGTACTTCAAAATCACAGACGGGATAAGAGAAAAAGTGCAGTGAAAACCAAAGCTGTGCGCTAGATTGATTAGCGGAGTTTGATTGATTTGTTCGATCTGACTGGTTTGTTGGGTTGTATTTGTGAGATGTTGTTTGATGAACTGGTTAGCTCGGGCTAAATGGGTATTGTTTATGTTTAAGGGTAAAGTGAAGAGCTGGATTTTAATGGTTATTTGAATTGGATTATTTTTATTAGTTAGTTCAGTGACTGAATTTGATTGGTAAGGTGTGTATATTTGATTAAATGGGTTTGGTAGGTTATGTGGAGTTGTTGGTTTAGATGTTTTTTCCTGGTTAGTTTGCATTGAGTCTGTCTGTAACCAATATATTATCTAAAGTTGTTAATACCAAAATAGTATCTAATATTGAAAATACTAATTCATTATCGAAAATTGATAATGTCAATGTAATATCTAAACTCATCTTATTGCCCAATCTAACTTAATCATTGCAATATATTATGTAAACTGGATAATATCAACATATTATCTTATTTTGAAAATAAATACATTATCTTATAATTGGCAAATTATTATTTAAACTTAATTATACTAATATTTTATCCAAACTTGATTATACCATTATATTATCTAAAATGCAAGGATGGAAGATTAATGAGAAGATGTCGCACTCAAGCCACCATTGAGACAGCAGATGTTGGGGGGAAACAGATAATAGATAAAAAAAAAAATAGATGAATGAAGAAGTGTCTCTACTGGTCTGGGTAAAAAATCTTTAAAGTCCTACTTAAAATGTATGAGGGGAAAACTATTATATATATATATATATATATATATATATATATAGAGAGAGAGAGAGAGAGAGAGAGAGAGAGAGAGAGAGAGAGAGAGAATTTTCCACACACACATACATATATCTATACAAAGAAATTTTCCCCTCTGTGTGACAAATAAAGGTTATCTTATCTTGTATGTATATATATATATATATATATGAGTTTTTTTCTCATTTGCATAAATACATACATAGCGAAATATACACCCACCCAGTAAACCAAATGAGAAAACCCATTAGCACATGAGCAGAGAGATACAATATGCGTAAAGAGCACCATTAGAGCTGCTAGATAAAACATGGAGATGAAAAAAATAAAAAAGATCCCCTCCAAAATCCCCTCCTCTTTCCTGAACTGCTGAGTCTGCATTTGTATTGGACCACTTCCCATGATGCAGTGCTGTCTAAAGGTACAAAAAGATCCGGCTAGGAATTCTCTAAAGGCATTAAGCTTATTTTCTATCTGTAAATTAAAGGCATGTCCTAACATAGCTCTTTACTCTCAACTCCGTAGAGCTCATGTAAAACATGGTGGGATTATTAGAGCTGAATCGTAACTGACCACTGGGAGCAAAGTGAATTACATCAGGAGATTAACTATACCCCTGCCTTCTATTAGCTGTAAATATGATATGTAGTTTTATTACGATGACACATTAGTAGTTTTACACACCTATAACACATTTTTTTAAAGACAACGTAAAACTGTTGTAAGCACTGTCATAATTATTGATGAAAACAAGATTCATAAAAAGCATTGTAGTAACTCTAGAGACACAATAAAATCTGGTTTACTCATAAAAGCCTATTTTGAAGAAAGACAAAAACACACAGCTGTACAGAAGAAGAAAAAAGATGTGCACCATGTCAATGGTGCTAATATGTTAATAACCTTAAGGCTTTGAATGCATAAGGATTGGTTTGTTTTGGATAATGTGCTTCTGTGGTCTCTGGAGAGCCAAGATAACGGCATGCTACTCTAGCTAATCAAGCATATCTGGTTGCTCAGCTAATGGCTAAATGGATGGCTTCTTTTTTTTTCCCCCTCTCCTTTTCTTTTCTTTTTTTTCTACGCAGGAGGAAAGTCAATGCCGCACAACTGACTTCCGGACATCTGAGAAGATAACTCTTTTGTTCGCCCTCTGATACGGCGTACCCCTCCTCATACACGTCGGCATACGCGCATACACACAGACACACGTTGCACGCATGCACTCGCATTCCCCGAGTGCTTCAATACTTAAACTTGCTGATTTATGACAGCATTCCTGTTATTGATCACTACATCAGGAGCCCGAGGGTCTGCCTTAATGATTGCATGCACACACACGCATACAACAGTAAACGTGCACATGCACGACCTGTTTCAAATCAAGGCTCAGATTACATCGGTCAAGGACAAATACATGGTCCTGTGATACATAATATATCATTCGTTTTACTTTTTTTTTTCACAACACTCTTGTATGCTTATTGATATTGATATATTAATGTAGTGCACTTCATCGCATAGACTATTGTTGCTATAGTAACAATTTCAAGACACCTTTTTAATTTGCATATTTTTGTCAAATATTTTTATGTACACATGTACGATGGCAATTTACTGTTTTAAAAAAAGGAATAAAACCCTTCAGGAAGTGCTGCTATCAGAAACGAATCATCTTCAGGGTAAAAACTGTCAACTGTACTTTTTCACATATTTATTCCATTAATATATGCAAATAATAATAACACGTAAAACACCCCAACATACACACGATAACATAATACAACACAGAATCTCTTTTCCTCACCATGATCCTTTGACATTCATTTGTATCTGCAATTATATGTACTGTATTTTCATCTGACCCAATCAGGAACTTAAAGAAAGCTAACTGACTGGTTAGCATTCAGCAGTCCTACGGGCTTTCAATTAGCATTCCGATCAGGACTTTTTTTTTTTCTTCATACGGAAAATGAAGCGTATCGACTCTAGCATTTCACAATATTCAAACAAGCCACTGCATTAGCAGTTAAATGTTATTAACAATCATAACGTTATTAGCCGAACTCTTTAACAGCTTAATCATTATAGGCATGTAGGCATTTATAATCAAATAAGGGGCTAATTACACTTAAAGTGTTTCTCAAGACTTCAGAATATGGCCGAAATGAAATGAAATAAACAAATGGATGCTGGAGGATTAAACCGCAAAGTAAAAAAAAAAATTGGGATAAACAAATCGTGACTCTAAGATGACTGCTGTGAACGTATTCACTCTGCTACATTCTTTTCTCCATTTTGTTGGTCTCTCTCTTTCTCTCTCTCTCTGTCTCTCAACAGACAGACAGACAGACAGACAGACAGACAGACAGACAGATAGATTAGAGCCATATATGGTTCTTTCCAAACTGTTACCACAAAGATGGAGGCACACATTTGTATAGGAGGTCTTTAATTGTGGTAGCATTACATTTTTCCCTTCACTTGAACTAGGAGACCCAAACCTGTTCCATGCCTCTCTATCAGCATATGGTTTACATGGGTTGGAGTGGAAAATCTTGAGCGGCCTGCTATAAAGCTCTGACTTCAACTTTATAAAAACTTTGGGATGTTGGGCCTCCTCATCCTACATCAGCACCTGACTTTACAAACACCCTCGTGGCTGAATGAGCAAATATCTCCACAGTTACACTCCAAATCCCAGATTAGCATCTTCTCAGAATAGTGAAGGTTAATGTAAATGCAAATGAGGACTATACAAGGACTAAATGAGGACTAAACAAGTCTATTGATGCTGAAACAATAATCAGCCAACTCAATGGCAAATTAAACATTAGACCAGCAACAGATTTGCCATCGAGGGAAATGGCGAAAGGGGTGTTAAAACAATGTTGGAAAAATAATAACTACAGATTCATTGTTATCGACATATAAATAAGCATAAACAAATTCTGATGCTTTAATCTATAAGAAAAAAATATCCTATTTTCCACTCAGTGTTCTGTTATATAAATGCCATAAATGCTTCTAAACGTAATGAGTAGAGTGTAGGCTTTTGAGCCGTCATTGCATGTTTGGACGTTGTGATCTTTTATTATTCACATAGACTGACGAGAGAGCGCGAGAGAAAGAGAGAGAGAGAGAAAGAAAGAGAGAGAGAAAGAGGTGGACTGAGTGAGATGCTCAGCAATCTGTCCACCCACGCTTGTCCTGTTCTGTTTCCAAGAAGAGTTGCTTAATTTGACAGCTAGATCTTGTTGTATCCTTACCAACTACTGCACGAAAAAAGTGGCGTGATAATGAAGCACACACACACACACACACACACACACACACACACACACACACACACACACACACACACAGGCCAATATGCTGAAAACCATCAGCGCCAATATGTCAGAATACAAGTACACTAGTACCTTTAGGAGGTAGAACTTCAGCTCCAATACCCAAAACTTCATATCAAAATTCCCAGAAGACAAACTTCATTCTTTAGTTGATTATGAAAGGGATTTTATAGAATCCAAAATACCAAGAAACTGTCATTTGAACAGAAATGACAGTAATATTTGCATAACCATATTTTGTAGTTTTGCTCATATTTTGCCTGAAGTTTTTTTTTCCTTCATATTTTGGCTGTTCACATAAACTCAGTGTGCATCAATACATGACAAGCTATAACAGATAAAAAAATCTGTTAATGCTGACGCGAACTTCGCCCCGAGACAGACGCTCTTCTGACAGGTCACAAAACAGGCTAATCGTATTACAACCAATAAAAATACGATATCAAGGTTGATGCAATGTCATGAAAGATAAGTGCGAGTTCAAAACATGGAGTTTTCTTTCAGCGTTTCTGAAAGTTTCACAAAGTCAAATTTAAAACTATTATTAATTCAATTTAAAATTTAAATCACAACATCAAAAACAAACAAATACATTATTAGCAAAAGGCCTTAACTAAACCCTAAATTATGATTTTCTTAAGAAGAGTGTTGCTAAGTACAGACCAAAAGTTTGGACACACCTCATCATTCAAAGAGTTTTCTTTATTTTCATGACTATAAAAATTGTAGAGTCACACTGAAGGCATCAAGGGCTATTTGACCAAGAAGGAGAGTGATGGGGTGCTGCGCCAGATGACCTGGCCTCCACAGTCACCGGACCTGAACCCAATCGAGATGGTTTAGGGGTGAGCTGGACCGCAGAGTGAGGGCAAAAGGGCCAACAAGTGCCAAGCATCTCTCGGGGAACTCCTTCAAGACTGTTGGAAGACCATTTCAGGTGACTACCTCTTGAAGCTCATCAAGAGAATGCCAAGAGTGTGCAAAGCAGTAATCAAAGCAAAAGGTGGCTACTTTGAAGAATCTAGAATATGACATTTTTCAGTTGTTTCACACTTTTTTGTTATGTATATAATTCCATATATAATTCCACATGTGTTAATTCATAGTTTTGATGCCTTTTAGTGTGAATATACAATTTTCATAGTCATGAAAATAAAGAAAACTCTTTGAATGAGAAGGTGTGTCTTTTGGTCTGTACTGTATATTTTCTTTATATAAATGAATTTAAAGAAAAACTATGGAAAATAAACAAAAATATCCTAAAGCTATAGAAGCATTTCAATCAGCATTAGAAGTTACATGGACAAAAATTAATACCTGACATTTCAAGAAAACCCTGCCTTATTATAGTTTCTATGTTAATTTGAGAGTTGAGATTTCTAAATGTTTAATACTGCAATCTGTCAATCAAAATAATAATTAAACTAATACTACTACTAATAACAATAATAATAAAATGTCAACTTTTATACCTTCATTTTATTAAAAAAAAACAACAAAAAAAACAAACAATTGCAAGTATATTAAGCGTTGAGCACAACTTATTTGCCATTAGCCAGATAGCAAGCCTGATATACTGCAGTTCAGCTTCATCAGTAACAATGGCACGCCATTAATCAAACAGCACTGCAAATAGCACGGTCATTATTCCTCTCTATAAGAGCTCTTCGCCGAACTAGTGTAGGACACACACAGAGATTCAGACGCACATTCTGCTGCATAACTCTGCGAATGGTACTGTAAATGCCTGTACACCGTACCACGACCAGTGTGGTACTGTCACTGCCTGGCCTTGTCGAGTTCTGCTTCATTAAGCATTCACTCCCCCTCTTGCCTTTTTTTTTTTTTTTTTTTTTTTGTGCGATTTTTTTTGTAGCAGGATGACCTCATGTTTAGCGTTGACGTAACCGTGAATCCCTGCCGACTAAGCTAGTGTAGCGACCGGGGAGCTGACGTTATTCTGTCATGTGTCACAAATCTTTTAACTAATCCAAGCTGGTTTAATCAATCAGGTTGCCCTGCAGTAAATACACAGTGCTTGTGTGGGGCAATGCAGCTTCACATGCACTCATCGCCATTTGGACACAAGCTTCAGGGATGATCTCATGCACTATGTGTCATTCTAGACAGCCGTTGTCAACGTTACACTGTGAAACATTTCAATTTAGGGGGAAAAAAACAACAACAACAACAACAAAAAAAACATTTCGGTTGTGATGATGCGTTTCCGCACTTCATTCGCACTTCTACATCTTGGTTGCTAAGTGAATAATCTAAACTAATTTGCTAGTGTTTATATGTGCACTGATTTGAACGTGATCTACCACAACTGAAGCTGATTCATGTTATTTTAAGATATGATGTTAATAAATGTAGAGGTTAAACAATTAGAGGAATGCTGCAAGATAAAAATAATCAATAATGAGGTGGTTTGATGAGTTTTTTAATCACTGAGAAAGAATGGCTATGTACAGCATTGCCACTGTACTGCATCACTTTTTCTAATACAAATGTGTATAAATATACACATATTACACTTTATTCTCGTAGAAAAATCAAATAACACATGCTTAGCATTTGTTCTTCACTACTAGAGATTTCATTCTGACCTTGCAATCCAATTTATCCCAAGCAGTTCAATAGGATTTAGATGAGGTGACTGGGCAGGTCATACCACAATAGTCAAGTCAAGTCAAGTTCATTTCTATAACGCTTTTTACAACAGACATTGTCTCAAAGCAGCTTTACAGAATTTAAGAGTTAAGGTGAACGGTGTGTATTTATCTCTGATGAGCAGCCATGGCGACTGTGGCGAGGAAAAACTCCCTTAGATGTTATGAGGAAGAAACCTTGAGGGGAACCAGACACAAAAGGGAAACCCATCATCATTTGGGTGACATCAAGAGTGTGATTTTAGTCTTGCTCAAGGACCCAGCAGTAGTAGCTTGGTTGTGCTGGGATTTGAGCTCATGACCATCTGATCCAACGTCCAATACCTTAATGAGTGAGTTACCACCTCCACACTACTACAACTACTACTACTAAAAAAATTGTAAAGTAGCAGTATAAATACCAACCCATCATCATTTGGGTGACATCAAGAGTGTGATTTTAGTTTTTAAAACAATACAAAACACTGGAGAGTGAGAACTAACATGAGCACTGGGATGTATTATGGTAATGATCTTTCTACCGTCTTTTAGTCATTTGTGGTTATAAAACTAGGAGCTACTGAGCAACTCATAAAATAGCTCAACATTTACATTAGCTTTCACTTCCAGGTTTGACTGTGGGTTTCAGGCAGTCTGCTAACATCTTCTCTGTTCTCTGTTTTACATAAGTTCTTCTGTTAGACAATAATAAGGGTCACGGTATACAGGAGAAAAGTTTGTGTTAGACCTTATATCACGGCTGTTTTCAATCCAAGGTTTTTTTGGCAAGCAAAAAAAAATAATAGTAAATAATACTACCACTACCTTTACGGCATTCGTCAGATAGCCTTATCCAGAGAGCAGTTGAGGGTTAAAGGCCTTGCTCAAGGACCCAGCAGTAGTAGCTTGGTTGTGCTGGGATTTGAGCTCATGACCATCTGATCCAACGTCCAATACCTTAATGAGTGAGTTACCACCTCCACACTACTACAACTACTACTACTAAAAAAATTGTAAAGTAGCAGTATAAATACCCTGTAATGTTCCTCACTCATCACATTCATATTGTCAGAGCTGCTGTTATGAAAAATTATAAAAAAAACAACACCAATCATAAGTGTGCATTAAACTGCACTGAATGGGGTGGGAGAATATTTCTTCTATCGTGTGCACATTACTAAATCACATCTAGCATCATATCTGAGAACAACGCAATATATTTATTTAGGCAGCTTTAATTTAATAAAATGTAAGTGAATTTTTCACACATCTAATGAGGTGCCATATCAAAATGACAGCTATAACAACACCTCGAACATACGCGCATATGGCGTCTCATGACCCTGGTGCAATGCTGACACACCATCCGTCTTCATGACCGGAACAAGGGTAGTATGTAGGTTTGTAATGAGGCTTTGTTTCGCAGTTGAGATATATGGATGTGGGGAAAGGTTCTGCCTTTGAGAGTTCAAACCCCTTCTGACAGTCTGAATCTGGGTGAGTTCAGCTATTTTTAACCTCTGCTACCAGCTCTGTGGCATTGGGGTGTCATACATTATGTTCTGTTCTGTAATAGAGGTTTTGGGCCATCAGTGTTCCACATTACTCATCTATATTTAATTGCATTAGGAACAAAATACAATGCGGTGTACGGATGCATAATTGGGAATAAACTGACACACACACGCACATAAATGTGCCTGCATGTGCTGTGTTTTTGCAGCACAGATGGCCTGATAGCGGGTGGCTGCCCAATTCTCTTAACCCTTTAGCCTTCCTACTATCCCATTTTCTCTCTCTTTTTTGCTCATTCTTTGCATTCTCTCATCTTTTCTACTCTCTCTCTATTTTTCCCTCCTGTTAATCCCCACCTCCCCCATCTGCACTCCTCATTTCCTGCCTCTCGTTCTCCCCCGTCCCCAACCGGTGCTGCGACGATTGGCGCATTCATCATTGTAATCACATTAATTAATTATTCAGCGCTCGGCTTCGTTTGCCTGCCGGGCCTTGATTAGGCGAGCCGAGCCGCAGCAGAACCCGATAAAAGAGCTCAGCACTCGGCTTGGGTCAAAGCGACGAGTCCTCTTAGTACAAAGTTGTTAATTACACACCACATCCTAATAGCACTTCGTAATTAGTGCTTCACGTCCGGCCACCAAAACTCATCGGCAAGCCAACGGGCTCTTGGATGCGACGTGTTCCATATCACTAATTTCGGGTGGTGACCCCAGCTGAGGTGAAGAGGCTTTACAAGGGATTCCTGGAGTGGCAGCCGAACCGCCTGCTCTCAGAACATATTATCATAGTGCATTAGCCGAGCCAGCTGGGTGGATGGGGCAACAGATGGCAGATGATCTCCACATGGGTTGATTTAGGACAGAGTCTCCACTTCACACACAGCAGCACCTGTTGAACTTGATTTTATAGCCAAGAATGGTGTTTATGAAAACTAGTCATCGTTGAGCTTTATTAGGATTAATATGGTAAATGCTGCTGTTTTGATGAACAAAAAAAACAGTAGTTAGAACCATAATTTTGGCTTCTACTCATATATTTATGACAAGCTATGAATAAATGCAATTGCAGTTAGTTTTAGCAGTGCTAGCACCAGTCTTTACTAACAAGTAAAGGAGACTCATAACACTCGTATATTGTATTATACAATGAACAAAGATAATACAATATATACACACCGACCAGCATATATACACCGCATTCATCCATTTCTCTCAAAGAATAGCAAACATTGGAAAAAAAAAGCTGAACAGCTGTTACTGTTGCTCATATTCCAGCTTGAGGCGATGTCAGTAGCCAGGTAAGCAGGCTTTGTATACCATTTCACTTTATTTATGAGCAAATTTATGAGTAAAATTAGCGGTTCGCTTACGACTCTAATTGCCAGAAGTGTTTTGTTTTTGTTTTTTTACACAGGAAATGCGGTCTTGTGTGCCGCAAAGAGGCTCTGAGTGCATGTTCAGCAATGAATTACATTGACATGACGTTTTTAAAATCTACAACGTGTCATGAGTAATTACAAATACGCTCATAAAGAAAGATGATATATGGCTGTAAGATATATGGCTGTATAACATGTTTCCTCAACTAGAGTTTTATTAATAGTGGGGGAAAACGCTATCTAGCACGTCACTTGAAAATCACGTACAGATGTTCAAATGGTTTGTGTGAGGGTCATAGGATATGATTTATCTGCACTCTAGAACAGTGGTCCCCAACCCCCGGGCCGTGGACCGGCACCGGTCTGTGGGTCAATTGGTACCGGGCCGCACAGAAAGAATACATAACTTACATTTTTTTCGTTTTATTTATTATCTAATTTTGAACGATGTTTTATTTTGGAAAATTACCGGATTGTCTTCACCACATCTGTCTATGACTCACTCTTGATGCATGTCATGATGCCTCCATCCGCTACCTTCTTAAAGGGGCTGATCTGGCCGCTAACACATAATACATTACCGCCCAAGCGAGCAAAATAAACAAAAAACAACACAGTGGATTCGTGTTTATTATTATATTTATAAAATACCAGTTTTTATGAAGGTCGTATCATTTTATTTTGATGTATTTATCCGCCACACCTTTAAGGCCGATCCTTGAAAATATTGTCTGACATTGTACCGGTCCGTGGCGCAAAAAAGGTTGTGGACCGCCGCTCTAGAGTACAAAAAATGGTGTAGAAATGTCTTCGTAATGGGAGACATCAGAGAAGAATGGCTAGACTCGAAGTTACAGCAACTCAAATATAATCTCTCTTTCAGAGTAAGCAGAAAAAAAACACCTCAGAATGCACACCATGTTGATTCTTAAATCTAATGGGTTACATCTACATATCAAATCGGGTTCCACACATCCAAAGTCCTTCTGGCCAGAAATCTGAACCGTACCATGTGTGTGGACTGAGTGTGTGAGTAATGTCTGAGTACCATTTTCTGCATAAATTTCTGTATGTGTGTGTTTGAGGGTCGTGACGGAAAAAGTACACGTAGACTCCGATGCTTCCGTTTGCAGAGCATCACGATGTTGCTGTGCTGAGAAGCAGGATTTTCCCACGTAGCTGTTTTTACACCACCCTTCCTAGCAAATGCATTCCTCCTCCGCACTGGGATCTCTCTCCTTCCTACACTCTGCCGTGTCCACATGGCGTGACGCATTAATAAAGCGGTGTTCTCACTGGATGAGCTGTGTGCTTGTTTGCGCTAAGTAAATTACTCAAAATTCACCACGGATTTTCAAATATATCCGCAAAATATTTATCATGCGTATATTGTGTGAAGACACGTTTCACCGTACTTCTTCTACCTTCTTTTAGTTTTTTTGCAGAACGCCATCCATTGCTCGGTCATAAGCGTTCATTATAGGCTGTGTCACTTGTCCTGCATAAATGTAATCTACTTCCTTTTTATAGACATAATTGCGAGTACATCAAGGACGGCAGCAGCGAGCCTCTATTTCTTTCTATAGACGTGCACAAAGGGGCTTTTTCATTTTGGAAATTCAATTACTTCCATTCAGATTGAGACATGGTTTGTATCGCTGCTGCTTGATTACACACTCGGTCTGCTTCAGAGGTCTTTCCGCCAGAGCAGAATGTCAAATGAAGCCGCAATCAAGCGCTACAGATTGGACAACAAGTACAGCGAAGCCCCGGGTTGCAAACCCAAAGGGTGAATAGAAAGATACATGGATAATAAGAAGAGAGAGAGAGTGTGTTTGTTTGTGTGTTTGTGTGTGTGTGTGTGTGTGTGTGTGTGTGTGTGTGTGTGTGTGTGTGTGTGCGTGATTTAATAATCTATCATAGCACCTGGGAGGCTGAATCTCCACTTAATGACAAGGGCACAAAGTCTAGTTTACTTTATTGAGTTACAACAACATCTGTGGATTTAAATGAGCAGAATATTGACGTATTTGAAGCCAGAAGATGAACTCAAATTATTTTTGTTTTGTTGCCTAATGAAGAATGCACTCCCTATAGTTGGCTGTTGTGATAAAGAGCCATATGACGCCATATTGACATTTTTGTTTTGTTTTGTTTAATGACTAAAACCATATGCAGTATACAGCAATGTGTGCAAAAAAGTGTCACCTTTTCTGTGGCTGAATCTCCAAAAAATAATAAATGTTCTAAGTTTCATAAATACTGTGCATACTGTATTTAATGAACAATGAAGTCTACACAAAGGCACTATGTTACAACCTATGTAATGGCTATGCAGCATAGTGACAAAGATTTAGGATTCAGCCTGTACATTATGCATTCCAGGAAATTGAGCTAAACATAAGGAGTTAATATTATTAATTTAATAACCAAATCCTATTGATATTGATCTAGAACTTTACCCTAAACTTTGCTGCCCCATTCAATAGTATAGGCTCTTTTATATAAATCTAAGGCAATCGGGTTTACTTTTAGGCAAGTGGAAAGATTCAGGCAGGAGCAAATAATTATGCATACTCCTGGATTTCATGTTCGTACTACAACGTTTTCAGTTCCTCGCTAGAAACTCTCGCAGACATAAAATATTAGTTCGAGTAAACACATCATGTCGTTGTTAACCATTTTATTCATAAATAGATTAAATGGTAGTTTTCTTATGGATCCAATATTCTAAATGTATCCAACATAATATACAGATAAATGTACATTCAATATGCAGTTTGGGGAAACGCTGCTGGGGTGAGAGATGATAGATCCCTGCATTGCAGAACTCACGCTCTCTCTCAGTCTCTCTCACCAGGATGATAGTGTGGAAGCTGTGACTCACTAAAGTTCGTCATAAACGTAGTGGGCCTGATATCGCCTGCTGCTCCTGTTTACATGAAGGATGTTTTCTGACCTTCTGATATTTCCCACATTTCTCCGCTCACAAGCAGTTTTGAGTCGCAAATGGTCGCTCGTTTCTTTTCAATGACAGCTAATGGAAATCTGCAAACTTTACACATCAGTGGTGGTGCTTTAAAATATAATCGTATTCGTCTTGTCTCTGATATATCATTACCGCTACATTTTTTTTTGCTTACGTGCCATTTTCTTCCATTCCATTTGGGATTAGACGAATCGTAGCTTGTCCCTGCTTGGCAAAAAAACTTATGTTTTTGTTACAAAACCCTAGTGAGCACTCGAGCGAGCGCCGTTTCTCAGTTTACTGTTTTGGTTGAGGTCCAGCTGCTTGCTGAATCGCACCTCAAAAGGAAAAAAACCCCGTTGAGCTGAAGACGACGAAAAAAGTTGCGAACTGTACTGTTCTTACGAGCGAAAAGGGAGAACGTGAGTTGGATGCGGGCTATGAAATATTGATAAGCATGTCAAGTAAACAAGCTTTTTTATCAGCCGATGAAAGGGAATTGCTAAACATAGGCTGACGATAACCACAAAGATGATTCTGATTACTGTAGATGAGTCACCCTCGTTGCATTTCCAATGTCAGTGAGGGGAACAAAAGAAGCCCGTTGTTTTCAACGCGCAGCCATGTTCTATAAGCGAATAGGGCTGAGGACAATTATGGAAATACAAAGGCATTCGCTCTTCAAGCAGAAGAGCTAAACAACCGGTCAGCTCCGATTCAGCCTTCGAGAATTATTGCACACATAAACACATGAGTAACTGACAGTTATCGTGCTTGTTTGATAAAATCTATGTCCATCCCTTCAAAGTCTAAACAACATCTAGCACCCTTGGGTATTCCAGCACCCTGCAAGCTGCAACCCCGACCCCCTATTTATAAGCATCAAGTTTGACCCAGTCACAGGGTTCTTCAGCTGCTTTGCCAGCTGTGCTTGTATAGCTTGTGTTTGCTGAGTGGAGAAATCGATCACAAGTCTATGTGAACTTGTGATAGAACCAATACTGCCAGTGGGTAAACACTGCTAAGTGAGATTAGCGTGTTGTCTTTATGTAAGCCCTGGGTGGATATGCTATCTGCATGCGGCAGGTGCCTCGAGGGCTTTTATTGAGTTCTTTGTGTTTTTACCTAGTCATTGAGTCACTGTAATCCTGTACCTACAGTATAATCCCTTTGACAATGTTTATAAAGGACCCACTTTAAACGAGCGCAAAGTGTATGCCTTCTCAAATCACCAAATATATACACCTTAGCCACCAGTCCAAAACTATGTACTGAACCTGTACTTACACTGGAAATGATTTTTTTTACCCTGTTGGCCTTCCTATCCATTTGCCAAGGCAACAATGATAACGCCAGGATCATGTCATATTCATACAAGCACCAGATATAAAACCACCCATTTAATTAGAAATGTTATGCCATCCAGTTGAACAGAAAATTCCTGTGTATAAAATACGTCAGTGCATCATTGTGTACTGGTGTCCATGTACTCTCTGCCTTTTACAATATAATCACGTCTTTTTTTCAGGAAAGGCCATGCATATTGCAGCAAGAGAGTGCTAAACTGCATACTCCATCAATTACAACAGCGTTGCTTTATAGTCCAGATGCTGAACTGCCCTGCCTGCAGTCCAGACTTTCACCAATGGAAAACATTTGATCATGAAATAAAAAACACAACAAAGAAGACCCAGGAATATTGAACACTGAGAATCCTTTATCAGAAACAAATGGGACAATATTACTTTCCCAAAACTTCAGCAACTGGTCTGCTCAGTTCTCAGACATACAGTACAGTGAAGAAAAAGGGGATGTACGCTCTAAACAATGCAAAGTCTCAACTTTTCTTTTGAGACAAGTTACAGCCATCCAATTCAAAATGACCTTATTGTTTCCCTTAACATTTTACATTTCCTCAGTTGAAACATTTGATATGTTCTCTATGTTCTACTGTGAATAAAACATGGGTTTATCAGATTTGCATATCGTTAAATTTTTTCCCAATTTTTGGGGAACTGCGGTTGCAATAATATAGATTGTTGAGAACTCTGTGCTGTAAAGGATCCCACAATTACTGCACTTACATAAAGATAAAAATTGCTTACATTTTTCCTGCCACTCGCCCCACCCATTCCGAGCTGCTTTTAGCCGCTCTGCCTACCGTCACCAGACCATTCAAAATGCAAGATGTTGTCTTTGACAATTTTTTATAAAGGGTCTGGAATGGTGTTTGAAAAAAGAAACCAAACATTGCAAGGTCCTGGCATGTGGTATAAACCAAAAAACGATTCACCAAACAACATTTTTCTACCAATTTCAGTGTGACCATTTACAGTGCCCTCCACAATTATTGGCACCCCTGTTTAAGATGTGGTCGTGGACTTCTAAAAATTCTTCCTTTTTTTTTTTAAAACAACATAGAACCCAAATGCAAAAAAAAGAGAAAAATCCAACCTTTCTTTTAAGTAACTTTTAACATAACTTTGGTGGTAAAAAAACTCATACATTCATAAAAAAATAAAAACTTGAAATCATGTGTTCCACGATTATTGGCACCCCTAACAAATAACCCCTTACCTCTGAAAAATGTAATTGTTTTTTTTTTATATATATTTTTCTGGGTATCTAGGGACTTTTAATTAGTAATTCATGATTTCCTGTTTCCCTAGGGTATAAATATGACGTGACAAAGAGGCCTAACTCTCTTACCCATTTGTCAACATGGCAAAGACAAGAGAACACACCATTCAAGTAAGGCAGATGTGTGTCGACCTTCATAAGTCAGGCAATGGCTACAAGAAAATAGCCACTTGCCGTAACTTGCCGGTATCTACAGTCAGAGGAATCATTAAGAAGTTTAAAACAACTGGAACAGTGACAAACAAGGCTGGAAGAGGTCCCAAGTTTATCTTGCCACAACGCACAGTAAGGAGGATGGTAAGAGAAGTAAAAAAAATTTCCCAAGCTTACCGTCACAGAATTGCATCAAAGAGTGGCATCTTGGGGTCACAGAGTCTCCAAAACAACCATCAGACGCTCTCTACATGCCAACAAGCTGTTTGGGAGGCATGCAAGGAAAAAGCCTTTTCTCACTAACACTCACAAATGTAAACGTCTGGAGTTTGCTAAGCTGTACTGGGACTTCAACTGGGATTGTGTGCTTTGGTCAGATGAGACTAAGATTGAGCTTTTTGGCAACAAACACTCTAAGTGGGTTTGGCGTAAAACAAAAGATGAGTATGCCGAAAAGCACCTCATGCCCACCGTGAAGTATGGTGGAGGATCTGTGATGCTGTGGGCCTGTTTCTCTTCCAAAGGCCCTGGGAACCTTGTTAGGGTGCATGGCATTATGAACGCTTTGAAGTACCAGGATATTTTAAATAAAAACCTGATGGCCTCTGCCAGAAAGCTGAAGATGGGTCGTCATTGGGTCTTTCAGCAGGATAATGATCCAAAACATCTGGCAAAATCTACACAAAAGTGGTTTAGCAGTCACAAACTCAAGGTCCTCCCATGGCCATCTCAGTCCCCAGACCTCAACCCAATCGAAAACCTGTGGGGCGAGCTAAAGAGAAGAGTGCATAAGAGAGGACCCAGGACACTGGATGATCTAGAAAGATTGTGCAAAGAAGAATGGTCAAAAATCCCTCTCTTTGTGTTCTCCAATCTTGTGAAATGTTATAGGAGGAGATTAAGTGCTGTCTTGTTGGCAAAATTAGGTTGTACAAAGTATTAACATCAGGGGTGCCAATAATTGTGGCACACATGATTAAAAGTTTTTTTTTTTCTAAATGTGTGATTTTTTTTTTTTACCACCAAAGTAATGTACTTAAATAAAAGGTTGGATTTTTCTCTTTTTTTTGCATTTGAGTTCTATGTTGTTTTAAAAAAAAAAGGAAAATTTTTTGAAGTCCACGACCACATCTTAAACAGGGGTGCCAATAATTGTGGAGGGCACTGTATGCATTTGTAGGGACTTCTGTAAAGACGAATGAATTTACATTACAAGGACAAGCACGCAAACATAATCAGAGCTGTTGTTATAGAAAATAAATCAGCTCCCTGACCATTTTGAGAAAATTGCAGCTCTATTTTGGTATACATAATGCCAGGTTTGGTCGAAGATAAATTAAAATGTATTTTAGAATAAACTATAAGTGTATCAAAATAAACTACAAAATACAGCAGCCACACCATGTCTCAAAATAAACTAATGTATTTTTGTATTTTAAAAATACTAAAAAAAAACTTTTACAAAAAGAAGGAAATTTCTTCGTGAACCTTCCATCAATTGGCCTGTTTGATCTGTTCCTTCACCTTTACAGCGACTCAGCTGATTAAGCAATTTTCGATAGCAACAGGTTTTCTCTGGTAGATTCAACCGGTTTACAGATCATATATTCACATATATAATCCCTGTGATCTCCCAGAGGAAAGTTAGTTTTAAAGTAACCAACGGTTTAATGTTGAACAGTTTGCGAATGACTCATAAATGTATCCTAATTTAGTTACTAGGTGTTTGGTAACGAAGGGCCTCTTTGCATCAGCAACACTGAGTCATTCAACACAAACAAGTCATTCAAAAGAAAACAACTGATGGCACCTCCAGATACATTTTCTGTTCTAATCTTAACAAGTTTGGGCAAACTACTAAGTAAGCACCAATCAGAGGCCGTGTTTTTATGACGTCATCATCTAGACTGCTTACAAAGTATTTTACTGTATTTTAAAATACAAAAATACAATTGACTGAAGTATTTTGATGCAAAACATGAAGCCATTTTCCTAGACCCTATCAAATACAAATTACAAAATTCTATTTTTTGTTTTTAAATACGTATTGAAATACATGCATAATAAATACCGCCCATCCCTGCATAATGCAATAAATAGAAATGGGTATTGTACCTATATCTGATTTACCTCTTAAACAGATTTTTACCTGTATACTGAAAATAAAAACAAATGCTCAAAACAAATAGAGGCATACCCTCAATGGTACATTGCAAAGGACAGAACTTTCAAATCAAAACTAAGAGAATATCAGACCTCCTCCGATACTTAACCTCCTTTCATGCTAATCACACTGCCTAGCTTGCGCTTCTAACTGTTATTAACCCCGAGGCTTGAAAAAGCAATTTGCAGGCAAATTATAATGTATCTGACAATGACCAGACATGAACCAGTCATGTTAGCATGACCCCCTTAGCTAGTGGATTTCACACCCTGCTAGCTTTAATATTCCGTTAGCCATTTAGCGATTCTTTTTCGAATGAGTGGACACAGCAGCACTGGCATCTCGGCATCCGTGAATATTCCCTCCAAGCTATTTCATTTTTAGACAAATCACTGTCCCTGAGCCCATATGCATTCTCTCTCTCTCTATCTCTCTCTCTCTCTCTCTTGCTCTCTCTCTGTGTTGTCAAATCACTAATCTTGGAGTGGATTTGCCTCCCGTTCCTTCCACGCTATTACAGATTAGTGCATTGCATGAGATTGGATTTGAGAAGATTAAATTCATTTCCAAGCATTTTTTCTCCCTTTCCACACTCTTTTCTTTCCTCTTTCGCATTTTCTGTCACGCTAAACAAGCAGGTGTGTCGGATGTTATTGGTGCATTTAGGATATGGATTTTATGGTTGGTTATTTGATTAAAAAGAGCTAAACCCCCATCAAATGATTTCCCTTTTATCCGTGCGTTAGATATGCAGTAAGTAATCAGGCTAGTCCCAGCTGCGCAGCTCGCTTGTACACTGTGCGGCTTTCTGCTCCATTGGCTTCGGTTTCCTTTGGAGATTTTTGCAAGATGGCACCCGTCTGCACCTCATCTCGCATATGTTTGTTTCTTGTTTCTTCGCTGCACTCGGAGGCTCTGTTCCTGTCCCTGACTTGTTTTTTTAGCGTGCATCAAAGTGACAGCTGCATTTCCTCCTGAGACGTTTCACATCTTCTCTTTAAAATGTACTGATGCACTGTGTAACCCACATTTCTAGTTATATATTTCTTTTTTTCTTTCTTTCTTACATTTGCTTCAGTGCAGGACCGATGCACATGATGCATTTTAATATTAGAACAGGTTTATTTTCTACCGCTGCATGAAGCCACATTATAAAAACGTTTACGCCTAGGGGTTTTTTAGAATAGCTTTTGGGAAGATGGAGGACACCGGTGAACCCAGTGGAAACCCATGAAGACACTGGGAGAACATTTGAAACTCTGCCCAGACGGTAAACTTAGATCAGGATCAGACTGGGTATCCTGGAGCTGTGAAGTTATCATGCAACCCACTGTACCACCCTGTGACATATAACTAAAGAAATTGAGTTCAAATTGTTTTTTAATAGATATAAATGTATTTCTATGCTACAAGTAACCTCTTTTTGTCCTATTCACCCTAAATTTGTAAAACTCTTATGCACTTTTGTTCCTACATGCATTTTTAGTTTTGAACAATGGAAAATTGTAGGATGTTAACAACAACAATGTTTTTAACACTCATTAAACAAAAAGTTTGAAATATCAGATTACAGGGTTAAGATAAATTTGGTGCTAAGGAATTCTCCAGTATGTCAGATCACACAAATGGCAGCAATCAGCAATAATAATAATAATAATAATAATAATAATAATATTAATAATAATAATAATAATGTTGAATGTTGTAAACTAAATATATCATGAAAACAAAGAATAAAAGCCATTGTTCTGATGTCTTTGTCTACGTGGGTGTGTACAAATGCTGCATATATTTGTGTGGGGGAGTGTGGGCAAGTGGGTTTGCCCCTTCTTGTCAAGCGTGACACCCCTTGCTTTGTTCCCTCACACCTCCAGCATGCCTAATTAGCGACAGCCTGCGTCATGACAGGCATGATGACACACGTACTTCTCGCCCAGTCATCCTTCCTTCTCTCTCTCTCTCTTTCTCTCTCTCTATTTCCATGTCTCTTCCAGTCTGCCTCCTTCCTCTCAGCTCTTTCACTTTAAGTATTTATGCACACATTTTATGCCCCTTGACCCCCCCCTCCATCTAACATCACTCTACAGCAGCATCATTTGCCCACAGAGGCCAGTTGCTGTAGCAACGCCTCCCTCCGGAGGTGGCTACCTTCCCTGTTGCCGTAGCAACCGGTTCCCAGTAGGATTCCAAATGAGCCATCGTTCACTTGCTCTTGCTTTCATTTTCTGGCTCTCTTTCTCTCTCTGCATCTCCCTTTCTCTTTCTCTCTCTCTCTCTCTCTCTCTCTCTCTCTCTCTTACATACACTCACATACTCCTTTTTTTCATCCTAGGAGTGAATGAGAATGAGGTTTTTGTGTCCTATTTTCATCGAATGTGTGTTTCGCTGGTTATTTGATTTTATTTGCATAATAAACCACAGACTGCATCTGAGGCGTGATTTATAGCACCAAAGTCGTGAGTCACACCGTTTTTAAT
>MU542898.1:1348905-1371338 GCA_024362625.1 Silurus asotus
GAGCTTGAGACCAGTATTACAAGTGCAACCCCCTAGTGTCTGGTTGGTTCCCTGCCCAGGATTTAAACCCTGGCCACTAAGGTGAGACCAATGGATCCTTACCTGCTAGACCATTAGGAAGTATGTCATCTAACAAAATGAATATTTTGAGTAAGTAAGAATTCGAAAACTGTTGTCATCTGTACTTAACTGAAGTAAACTTCAAAGTAAAGTATAACTTCAGTACATTTCAAAGTCAATTATATTACTTTTGACTCAACACCACACAAAATCAGTCATTTTTTTGATGGAGTGGAATAAAATTTAACTGGTCATGCAGCAAGCCACCAATCAGGGTAGAGCGCACGCTTTGTTCGAACTTGTTTTGATTGTCCCTCGATGGTATCTACTCAACATGAACATACAGTTCAGCATCAGTCCAACAGCAAGCAGAACATTCTGAGAGTAACCAATGATGGAAGAAACTCCAGACTCTAACTTTTCACAACACCTGTGGCCTCATTCATGCAAAAATGTTTAAAGTAGTTGAAAAAAGAGTTTTTGGGCTCATGATCATTTTGATTGATATCAATCAGTGTTTGGGAAAAAAAAAATATTTATTACAAAAAAAAAATAATAATAATGCTTAAAAATAATAATAGGAACATTATAGCCAAAATAAATCATAGTACTTTTGATACTAAAGTACATTTGAAAGCAAAGTACTTTTACTCAAGTGAAAAAAGGGACTTTTACTTTTACTAGACTAATATTTTACAGTGTTTATCTTTTAACTCAAGTACAGGGTTTGTGTATTTCATCCAACATAAAATATACATAGTCATCATCTTTTAAATATAAGCAAGACAGAATGAGACCATTTATTATACAGTAATTCCTGTTTTTAACGTGGTGGTGAAGTACCAAAACCGTCTGCGATAAACAGACGCCACCCAAAAAAGCGTTTTCTGTATACGGTACTGTACTTTATTAACATGTTACTTCATTTCATAATTATGAATTATATTTTTATTAAGAAATGTCTTTATTTTAACATAAAACTCATTCCCTATATGTTTTTTGGTCTATCGTGCTATCCATGAGAGACTGGGAAAATTAGCAAAACAAATTAGTTATGTGGCAAATGCAATTCCGTGATAAACCGGGGCGCCAGATTCGAACCGCAGTAAAGCGGGGAATCACTGTACATCACAAGTGAACAAGTGTGAAGACATGCTGTGATATAAATGTAACAGTATTATTAATGTATATACTGTAATTATCTTCCATAATTATCTCTGCTAAAAAAGTGATACAGCATCCACCCTTTTCACATTCTGCTATAAAAAAAATACAGTTAATATCCCAGTGCTTAAAGTCTAAATCTGCTAAATGATTTCAATTTCTCACTTGTAAAAGCTATTTAAGAACCCCTACTAACTCCTCAACAGCAAACCTGGGTTTTGTCAACCTGTGAATTTCTAATGGATAACATACTGTCAAGGGAGCCACCAGGGGTTTTGGGAAATTTACATGCCAGTCAATGGAAGGTGTTCACAGACACCTTAGATTACTCCATGCGGCTTACTGGGTCCATGCTGAGAGCCGTACTTCAGAGAGCTGGCAACCAAGAACATAATTAAATAATCATGAATAAAGCGACATGTTGTGGAAACTCGGCAGACTGTTTGTATTGATATTTGCTTGAAACAATTAAACTGCTCATGGGAGTCTATTGCAGGTTCTTGCCTGTAGCATTGACAGCGATTGGGGAAAATTTGCATAGAACAGAAGTGAATACAGACGCATGAATCGAGCGAGTGAAGACCTGAGGGAAAAATCGAAAAGCTGTATATACAGCTGAAAAAAAAAAATCTAATGGCAAAGGAGATAGAAAGAAAAACTAGAGAAAGAGTACCAGATGAGTAATTACTGTATGGCAGGCTACAAGAACCAAAGACAAACACACCAGTGTCTGGAATGACATCATCGAGCATCTTGAAAATGGAGCAGTTTCACCTGACCATGACCTCTGACATCTACGACTTCATAGAAAATTTAGAAAGACTGAGTTTTCCATTTTAACAATGTGAAGAAGCAACAAGTCATTTTGTTACCTTCTCACCTATATAGTACAACAACAAAAAATAATATATAGTTGTTGTTTTGTTCTACCTGCACCTTGACGAACTTTGTCAGCTGAGAACCAATTAAAATGCAAATAACCAAAATTCATTTGCATACTTATACAGTATGTGTAATGCATAACCCACCTGAAGCTGGGGGTATAAAAGCAAAACATTTCTTCTATTCAAATTAGACTGATAATCGGCGCGAGTGCTCGTTAGCGCTAACCGGCAGCGGTTCATGGTAATTGTATTTAAATCTCACTGGTGTATCCCACTGTTATTAACTTAAGACGGTGTTCATCCTACAACAGGCATCACGAGTTGGTCTGCAGACATCTTCAGACATCTTTCCAGGCTACAGTAATTAACACCTGACAGAGATATTTTAAGAATTGTTTTTACCATATCGCTTGATCTGCAGTATTTACATTACATTTTAAAATTTTTATCCAGAGTTTTCATCTTAACCAGCTATCTCAGTTTTACAGATGAGCAATTGAGGATTAAGGGCCTTGCTCAGGGGGCCCAGCAGTGGCAGCTAGGTGGTGTGGTGCTTGGATTTGCCACAGCATGTGTACAATATGTGCATATTTGGACTATCAAATTCTTCTATACATTATTCCTGACACAAAACAAGCAGATGTGCGGCAGTCCACACTCCTTAAGCATAGCGCTGCTCAATTCTTCATTACGATTGGCTGGAAAGTGCTATGACAGTGGTTCCAGTTTCAAGGAAAATTGCCGGAATGTACACTACTAATCTAATTCCGTATTGCTTCTACAGCAGCAGCTTATTCACAGGGACAGCAAAAGAAAAAGGTTTCTGTAAGTTTCTGTAAGTCGATGTTTATTTAACATTTATGAAAGTAGTCTCTAGGATTAGCATTCTGTAAGATCTAAGCCCCTAAGGGAAAGCCTGGCTCGAGGGTAGTTTTCTCAGCAAAATCTACTCTGGGATTTTAATTGTAATAACTATAAACGGATAAAAAAAAAGCATAGTGTTATTTTTGTTAAGTTGTTCAATAGTTTATTTCATGTAAGTAAATCTGCCACTGGCATTTGACAGTTGTTCTTATTCACAGCGACCTACATGTTACCTCATTCATGAGCAGCTATGGAGTTAAGGTCCCTGCTCAGGAGCCCAGAAGTGGCAGCTGGGTGTGGCTGTGATCTGAATTCACAACCTTTGGAACCATAGTCCAATGCCTCAACCACTAAGCTACAACCCTTAAAATTTACTGGAACACATAAGCTGGAATCACAATAATGGCGTATCATACAGAAGGAGCTTCCACATTTCAGCCCAGCAGAAGCAAGCTGTGAAAAACAGAGCGGTACGACAATCATAATTCCTTTTGACAGCCTTAACATTTGACACGCCTGTAAGTGATTACACTTTAGTGTTCTTATAAATAACGAGTGTCATGCATGTATACTGTTGTATTCCAGAAGCAGAAATAATAGCTTTAATGCCAAAAAGATATTTTACACATATCTGTAATAGGGAACAGGGTCACAATGAACGATACACTAAAAGGTAGTTTTCATAAAAATGAAAATGAGTTAAATAAAAATAAAAAAAGAAACTAAACAGTTAAGTAGAGGTCCATTAGTCTCCTTGCAGCATGCAGTATTCCAAATCATCTGTTAAACATCTATTATAGAAAGCCTATCTAATATCTCCTGACATGTAAATGTTCCACTTCACTGTCATGAGTGCTGAGTGTAATGCTATCGCTGGATAATCAATGTGTGCTGTACAGACAGCACATCTCCAGACATTTCTTCCCTCAGGCCTGTTATCTCCCAGCAGCCCCCCTGTGAATGCACAGAAATCTCTGACAGTGATGAAATGGGTCACGTCCCCCGCCCCAGGCCTTGGGGTTTAGGATTTCTGTAATGCTCCGGCTTGCGCTTCTCTCTTTCCGTATCTCTTCCTTGCTCCATCTTTCAAGTAAACTCCCGGAATGTACTTATTTGTAAGAAGAGGAAGATCCTAAAGATCAAGATCAGGATTAGCACCAGGCTTAGTGGTCATAGCTGTTAACGGTTCCACCATGGGTGCAATAATGCCATATATTTTACAATTTCAAAAATAAAAAAAAAATGTCTAAGTTTGGCCTTCATTTTGAATACCCTGTCTCACACCTCGGTCAGCTTCTGTTCCATGAAATCTTATCTACTCGGTACAGAACTTCCAACGCCTGTCTGGTTGGGGCTTCCTACAGGGAATGAGGCAAAGCTTTGATAGGCTCCTCGGTTTCACCCCCACGGCTCCACAAACCCAGAGCTGGAACAGCTGCCAATTAAGCTTAATCCGGCAAGGCGTACAGGACTGAAGCGTGCATTGTGTACAGCGCCTCGCCCCGCCGAAAACTGCCTGCACCTGATAAACACTGTACCCGAAAGATGAATGAAGACACACTCCGCCTGGAGCAGAAGCCTGCTGCCGGCCTGAGCGCTTTCATTTACGCAAACCGTCACATTTGACTGGTAAATCCCTTGTTCTGAATTCTAAATAAACACACAGAGCTTTGGTATGTCAAAGTCAGAGCTGAGCATGTGCACAGGATTATTTTTCATATCACTATATTTGCTTAACCTTTTATCAAACGGGGCAGAAAGACTCGTTTGGCTAATGTCTTGTGTAAGTTTTCCACTGTTAAATAAATACATAGAACAAAAGAAAGGGACTAAGCTTTATATATATATATATATATATATATATATATACACACATACAACAATCTCTATTTGTGAGACCATTTTGCTTGGCATTAGCTCAGCTGCGGAGCAGTATTGGTTTTAGTACCACTGCCAATATTTCATGTTAAAATAGATTGCATTAAAATATATCATTACAACAGTAATAATAATAAACTATGCAAAGGCAATCGAAGCCCATACCTAAATATGAGAGTATATATCAATTAATGTTATTGTCTTTTGTTAATGCTTTTAATTAACTACGTAATTCATTAGTTTCTTTCATGAAACACATAAAATTTGACTTGGAATGTTTGCTTCAACTAATACAATTCCTAATAGCTGAATTTATGAAATACATTATGAACTACACTACAAGTAAAAAAGATGAGTGACTTTGCTTGGGTTAACTGTAAACTATCAAACATTTCTCTTGTTGTTTTGCCAAAACAGAACAAAGACAGTGACGATATTTCATTTGTAGTCACACAAAGATTCAAATTTCCATGACCTCAGTTTAGTATCTCGCTGTTTCATTCAGTGGTGCACTTAAATAGCTGATATACAGTTTATCGTTCAGCATAATGTACTGAAACAATGCAAATGAAGATGTGCTGCATCAAGTGCTATTTTATAAGCTCAATAATGAGGAGGGATTTCAAAGCAGAATACAGCCCAGTGTTTGTGTTTAAAACATAATTATCCTGTATTAATCTTTCATACAGAAATTAGAGGGACTTCATTGTAAGAATAAAATATTACAAATATATAAATTTGCAACAGCTGCCGAGACTTATTTCAATACATAATTCAGATTTAATACTATTGGAAAGTTTGAAATGCATGTTAGTCTTCTCTTTGGTCTCTTCTATTAAACCTCATTGCCTATATATTTTTAAATATATATAAAAAATTATAAATTATGTTTTATTGTTATATATTAAAAGTGTTAAAAAAGTGTAAGACTGAGAAATCAGCAACAAAAACCCTCATTTAATTAGTCCAGGCATCACCGTTTTTCCTCGAAACGTCAACAAATGAGTGCTGTCATGATAAGCCGTCTTGCTTCTTCATTATCGCCCTGAGAATGCAGAAGCAAGAAAGTCGAGAAAGAAAGAGAAGGGAGGGGAGACAATGAGCCGAGTCGGCGTGTTTCGTGCCCCGTGGCCCGTGCGTGCAGCAGAGCACAGTACACTGAAAAACATTAGCGAAAACTTGATTATCCCCCAGCTCAGAAATTAATTAAATGAGAAAGAGGAGATCTGGTGGGGCTCCTGCACTCCTATCTGTCTCAACAAATACTCTGGCTTCCAGCTACAGCTGCCAGGGACAGCAAAGTGCTGAGAAAGTATTGCACAAGCAGGACAATTTAGCAATTTAACCCTTCAGCCACAATTCTTCCTGCTGCTGAGTACCAAGACATTACCCCAATGCATCTTTCCAGCTACAGTGTCTAGACCTGAGCAAGCTTTCCTGTAATGCCTCGGATTTGCTGATTCTTGCTCTGTTTAGTGCTCGCTGTGTTCATTAAGCTTTCTCAATATCAGTATTATACAGTATATCAAGAAATAACAGCAACTTGTTTTGTAATAATGTATATACAGACAATCGTGGTTGTAATGTTCATTTGAAATAAAGGCAACACAGCAGTCTTTCTATAAAAGCTCAGCTTTTCACTATCCAGGCTCTATTCATTTCAAAGAAGCATCAAGCATCAAAAAGCATCTTAAAACCTTAGCACAGAAAACCATAATATTCTGTAAAACTGTGTTGCTTTTAGTGTATATATCCTTGAGAACTGAAGTAGGCAGCAAAAAGCCAGTAACCTAGCTAACATGACTACCTAGCTAGCATAGATTCTCGCTAAAATGGAAATCAATCTAAATCGTAAAATATTACTAGAGAGTGTACAAATTAACCTCGAACTATAATTGTCCTTCTCATTTGTTATTTTTCTTACTCAGAGCTCAACTTCCACTGTTCCTTCAAGTGCATCCAGTTGGGTTGCAATTACATCCGTGCTAGATTTAGCATAGTTTCATCCAAAATAGGAAAAAACAAAATTGATATAGATTTTTCAGTGTTCATTCCATTTTCTATTCTTAAAATCATAGGATCTCTTTGCGTAAATAATCATTTTGGTATGAAATACAGTGGGTATCGGCATCAAAGTCAAAATCCTGGTATAGTTTTTTACACAATGTTTTACTGACTTGAGGTTACAAGTTAGTTAAAACAATGCACATGACACATAGACATTGACTGCTCAAACAAAAGTGAGCGGAACCACACAAAGTACGCAGCCTTAACAGGCCTTAACAGTGCTCCGGCATGTACCTCCTGAAGAGACCGATTAAATAAATGTGCTATTAGAATAAAACTCTTCCCTGTGTGTCAAAATCTTAAAAGATTAAACATCTTCATGTGGACATTTGTAGAACCATAAGCTACAGCATGATTGTTCTTCATGACCTTCATCTAATATCACAATTGTCCCTCCTGTGTATACGGCTACTGTTTTCCTCTTCCCCTCTAACTAATGTGTGCTTCAGTGAATTTCCACACTCTTCTCTTTTACACCGTACCAAGTTCTCTGTGTTACGAAACGAATTCTTGTTTGCAGAGAGAACAAAAAGTGTATGGTGCTCACCCACTCATTTATTAAGCTCCAGTTTGTTAGAATGGATGTTCTAGTTTAATGGTTCATACACTCGGAGGGGGGAAACGGCCTCATGGAGCTTCTGATTATTGACATATCTGTGTTACTACAATAACAGGAAACAGGATATGTACAAATTCCTATTTGATATTAATATTTTCTATGTTATTTTATTTTATATTAAACCCTGGCATTATTTATCTACAGTGGGTTTTTTTTTTCATTTTACTGAAAATATCTAGCTTCATTTGAATAAATTGATCTGTTGATGATATATTTAGTAGATTTTCCGCCAAAATCTATTCAGAAAAGATTTCTTTCACTGTGGTTCTCAATTGACTCTCAGAACCCAAGGGTTTGCTATAAGGAAAATGCCAATAGGTCCAATCCTTTGGTTATTAGTTGTATGCATTAGATAGATAGATAGATAGATAGATAGATAGATAGATAGATAGATAGATAGATAGATAGATAGACAGACAGACAGACAGACAGACAGATAGATAGATAGATAGATAGATAGATAGATAGATAGATAGATAGATAGACCGATAGACCTTCATCAATTTTTCCCACTATATAATTATTTTCTTTTTTCAGCTTTTGAAAATTTCCTTTTTTTCTAAAATGAATTGAAAAATTATTTTACAAGTCTAAAATCAAGGTTAACTGGTATTAATGTCCTCCCTCCGTTTAAAGAAAAAAATATTTTTTATTTTATTACTAAGTATTTTCTTTAATCAAAAAGAAGCTCAATTTACAGCATCCAAATATATAAAACATGTTTGTTAACAGCCTAAATTGTAATATTTTTACTTTAGTGTATTTAAAAAACTAATGGTTATAAATCCAAACACAGAGTGTAATGTGCATAATACTAACTTAGTATTATGTATAATACATAGACGCTGGGCCTGATTTCTTTCTAGCTCATTCTGTAGACTGATCGGTAATGTGACCTCATGTTACGTCACTAGTGATGATGAAATGATCTGATTTGCTGTTCATCTGAGCTGATATTTTCCAATCCTGGGGCACTGACACCTCCATACTATATCAGCAGCAGTAATTAAGAAGGCAGATGTATTAAAAAATTAGCAATGTGGAATCATTTTTCAAAATAAATTTGCCATAGAAACTAGAAGTAAATAAATATTGTGTCAAAAATTCTAAACAAAACAATAATGTACACTGCATTTACTTAATTAAAGTAAACTATTTTCCTTGACTTTGGTCATCAGATATACTAACTTTTCTAGCTAGCTAATGATAAATTAGCCTAACAATACGAACATTTCAAAATCAGGGTTTTTCCTGATTTCCCTGAGATCACAAAGTACATTCACTATAATCAAAATCACACTCCTTTACCAAGCAAATGAGCAAATTTTGAAAACATCATTTTTCCAAATACGAAGCTTTAGCAAAACTTTTGCAGAGAACAGAACAGAGAGCAGGAGTGAACGCTACTGTGTACCGTGCAACCACAGCTACGTTCTCTCACCTCGCCTCCTGCAGTATTTCATGCAGTGCGTCTTAATTTATGACCTTGAATCACTGCACTTTTAAAAGTGTGTGCACAAAAACGTCCAATCATCCATTAAAAACAGTTTCCTAAAGTTTATCATGATTAATTCCAGAAAATCTGACCTTGGTATCATATAATTTGAGCCAAAGTTTCAATTATTATTACATGTGCTTATTGAAAGCTTTTGTGTTATGGATCATTTTGTTGTTTGGCGTTTGTTATAATGACCCAGTTTGGTGTAAGAATGGCTCCATTTGGTGCAAATTAAATAGATAATACACAGTATATGGACAAAGGTTTGTGGACACCTGCCTTTGTGTGTGCTTTTTGAGCATCTCATTTGACATTTTGTCCCCATTTGCTGTTATAATAACCTCCACTATTCTGGGAAACTGTACCACTAGATTTGTGTGTTTTAGGCTTATTCAACCTCAAGGGTGTTTGTAAAGCAGCGATGGGAATTAATGAAGCACAAATATTTGTTATTGTACTTAAGTAGATTTTTTACTTTCACTCTACATTTTTTTACACAAATATCTGTACTTTCTACTTCTTACATTTTTAAACCAGGCTCATTACTTTAATTTGATTCTATTTGGTGACATGATCGATATTTTTTCTTTTCACTGTGCGCCATTTTCAACCCACCACTGGTGTATCATTTACTGGCTCTCACACACCACAGATGTAGGCCAGCCTACGAAGCAAGCAAGGCAGAAGGCAACAAGAAGTCTGGGGGTAACGTGGATGACACAGAAGGAGACAGTGATGTAAACATGACTGAGAGCCTGATCAACTGATCATCATCATCTTTGCTCTGCTTGTGTTCTATATGGTGAATGTTCAGCCTGGATACATTCATTAGATAACAAAATTAAAAATTATTTTGTATTTATATATTAATATGATGTGAGGTCCAGTTACCAGCGTGACACTAAAACAGGTAGTAGTAATGGCTACTTTTTAATTAAGTACATGTCAGAGTACAAATATTTCTTTCTACTTCTGTATTTCTACTTGAATGAAGGATGTGTGTATTTTTAACATCTCTGTTGTAAAGTCAGATACTAGTTGAGATGAGGAGGCCTGGGGTGCAGTCAGCATTCCAAAACGACCTAAAGGTGTTGAGATCAGGGTCCTATGGCCGGCCACTCAAGATCTTCCACCCATGTAAACCATATCTTCATGAAGCTTGCATTGAACACAGCAACATTGTCATCCTGAACCAGGTTTGAGGGTTGAGATCAGGGACCTATGGCAGGCCACTCAAGATCTTCCACCCATGTAAACCATATCTTCATGAAGCTTGCATTGAACACAGCAACAGTATCATCCTGAACCAGGTTTGGGGGTTGAGATCAGGGACCTATGGCAGGCCACTCAAGATCTTCCACCCATGTAAACCATATCTTCATGAAGCTTGCATTAAACACAGCAACATTGTCATCACTGAACCAGGTTTGGGGGTTGAGATCAGGGTCCTATGGCAGGCCACTCAAGATCTTCCACCCATGTAAACCATATCTTCATGAAACTTGCATTGAACACAGCAACATTGTCATCCTGAGCCAGGTTTGGGTCTCCTAGTTCAAGTGAAGAGAAAATCTTATGCTACCACATCCAAAGACATCCTATAGAGTTACGTGCCTCCTACTTCGTTGTAAAAGTTTGGGGAAGAAACACATAGGTCTGGTGTCCCATCTTTTTTTTCAATATAGTGTAGCTATAGAGTAAACTCTGGAGATTTTAGCCTTATGGTATTTTTAGAACAGCCTATTTGTGAAGAGCCTAAATGTTTCTTGAAATGTTTCCTCATTTCCGAGTCTTCAGTGCTCTATGGTAAGCCATTATAGTTATGATAATCTACAAAGTTTTTTGAAAATAGTTTGTTATAACAAAATTCCAACACCAATGTTTCCCATTTTATACACAAAACCATGTTTATGTGTATTCTCAAATGCTCCCCTTGTAAGATTAGTGATGACTAGACTGCCAAAACTATCGGCAAAAAATCCATACCAATAGTTTTTCCGGGTTCTAGAGGCGAATCACTGACGCCACGTGCTGTTCGTTTTAACACATGAAAGTGCGTTGAAATGAACAAACAAACAATACTTTTAAAAGATTTATGTTACAAATGGAATCTTACTCTAAAGAGTTACTATTTCACATCAATCTTATCCTTAATATGGAAAACTTCGAATGCCTTCACAAAGGGAAAGCAATGAAATTACATACTTTATTTTTTTTTTCATAATGAAGTTCAGTACTATTTCACATGGGGTGTTTTGTTTGTTTTTTTGTTTTTTACTCCAGTATCCATTTAAAAAACTATCAGTTGATTAATCAGTTATCGGCAAGTACGGCCCCCCCTCGCTATAAGTATTGGTCGACTCTAGAGAATACTTTAGATCATTATATTTAGAATTGATAAAAGCAAACAAATATCAGAAAGCATTTTTAAATAGTTAAAGCTTGTATATTTCTTTAGCAATGCTTCTCTTTCTCTACTGCAATTATTCCACCATTATGCCACGGTATAATCTGTGAATGCACTCCATGTCAGCTCTTATATTAAGTGAAGAAATTACACCAGGATGACTTTATTTCCGACAGTTCATTACAGACCTATTCTGCATGCGTAATCTGGATGATAAACTCAGGCAGAATCCACTGTACACTTGAGCTCCTTCTGTGACAGTAATCCATTAATACTCTTACAATGAGGAAATTATTCTCCTACACTAACACCAGGTTTACAACTAATGCCATGGCAGGTGTTTTTTTTTTTATACATTTTTTTTTTTTTAAAGGATATAACATTTTCATTAATCCTATTCAAAGTGAACCAAACACTTTGCCTGCCTGTTTCAATTGACAGCTAGAAACAGGATTTGTGCTTGATCCTGATTATGCAGACAGAGATCACGCAAACACTACAAGGTGACTTGGTAAAATCTTGCTTTCTTCCAATTCCCTCACAGCATTGAGTTTTAAAGCTACAATACAGAACCCTGATCTTTGCTGACTCCTAAAAAGCGCATTTTTTAGTGTTAAATAAATCTCCAGAAAATACATTTATACTGCTGGTTGCCGGTTGTGCGTTTCCCCCCCCATCAACTGTGGTTGAAATGGGTTTCTGAAACCGTAAAACTTGTGTCTTCCTTCACTATAGATACACTTCACTAACTGCGAGCATATACCAGACCTGTGTTCCAAAGGAACGGCAGGATTTTTTTGTTATCTCCAAGCTGAAGCCCAAGCAGCGGTATCTCTATGCTCACCCACATCAAACTGCCAGTCCTATAACGCTTCACTGACAAATCAGACGTACAGACACCAGGTGCTAGAGGCCAAGTTAATGCCATCGACCAGCAGGAGTCCGGGCCGAGTCTGTCTCGTGTTCGCTCTCGTTATTGTCTATCACTGTTTGACGTCTTCTCGCAATGTACAATGCCGTCGCCTCAGGATGGCGGTATGAAAAAACGTCTGCGATCTATTGATTTTATGCCAGTTATCCAGTGCACACAGCTGTTGGCGTCACTTTAAAAACACAGGATAAATGGAGATTTCTGATTGTAATCACCTGCACTGGAAAAGATAAGTAGCTGCAGGAGCATTGCTTAATCAGACTGATTGGTATGCGTCGTCTGTAAGGAATAATATAAACAGGCAAATTCACCTTTTGTAATTTATGTGATTTTGATTGCTTTTATTCAGGGTTGCAAAGAGGCTGAAAATTCCAATAATTTTCCAGAAACTATCTAGAAACTTTCCATGGGAACTTCATCTGGGGAATTTTGGAAATATTTCAAGTTAAAAACTTACAATAAATGTATGGGAATCAATTCAAATTTTGGGGCAACTTGTATAAACTGTTATTATTCACAAAAAAAGTTATAATAGACATTTGACTTTGATATAACTGTTAGTATAATTGTGTTGCAAAATAGCTTACATACAACACAAAGAAGTTTTAAAACACAAATGTATGTAATATTTGTATTATAATGTACATGGCTACTGACATAATTTTGTGTCCAGGATTTAATATATATTTTGGAGGAATGCAGAGTAAAATTTCAACTAAATTTGGTTGTTTAAAACTATGATTATCTTGCAATATTTTTTTTAACTACATTTAAGTTCCCTGTTATACACTAACCTGCAATTTTGTACATTTCCAGTTTATCACCATTAATTTCTGTTGATTCCCATTGAAAGTTAAAAGTCTTAGAAATTTCTGTAATTTTGCAACCCTACTTTCAATTCATACTTCAAGGGAAGCTAAATCGGTGTACGCTAATTGTTATATTTCAACCCCAGTCCAAACCATGTTCTGATTTACTCGGATAGGGAAGTGGTAGCTACATGGTTAAAGTGTTGGACTTCTGTTTAGAACATCACAGGTTCATATCCCAGTACCTAAACCCTCAGCAGTATAAATAAAATAATTGTAAGTCGCTCTGGATAAGGGCATCTGCCGAATGGCATAAATGTACTTTCCTTTATCATTTTCCGCTCTGCTAGCTCGAAAATAAATAAATGGGGAAAAAACAAGCACAACATAATAAGGCTGTACCTGCACAAGAGCTAATAATGGCTAGAAAAACAAGCCAAATAAAGCAGTGTGTAACGCTTAGGTTATGAAACGTTCGATATAAAAATAGTTACATTTGGCAATAAACTTGTTCAGAAAAGAACCACGTATTTGTGCGATAGCCGTGTGTCCACATATATGGTTATACATTGAGGGCACTGGCTGGAATGTAAACCAATGCAGGTTTACAGATATTGTGATTTATTCTCTTCTAAATGTAAAATAATCCAAAGATTTCTGTCTTTGATTATGAAATACTGTATAGTATCTCAAAGTCCTCCACACTGAGGAACTCATGAAGTTCAACATGATGAATGAGATCCAAAAATATTCAATCTCACATTATTTCCACTGAGTGTTTTTGCATATCCCAGTGTTGTTAGGAAGCTCAAATCAGAGTGCAGCATCAGCCATGATACAGCGCCCCTAGAGCACAGGAGGTTAAGTGCCTTGCTCACGGGCCCAAGTGTGACAATTTAGCAAGATTACTGGGGATTAAACCCCTGACCTTCTGATCAGTAACTCAGAGTCTTAACCACTAAGCTACAGTACCTCCTCTATTTGCAATATTATGATGTCTATCACAAGTATTTTGATATGATTCAACCTTCAAACATCAGAGTCACAGGGTTTCCAGCTGCAATATGTATAAAAATAAATAAATAAATAAAAAAGGGATAAAAACTGGTGATTAAAAACGACTGCTTTGAAGTTTACTTCGAGTTGATAGAATAAAACCAAAAATAAAATCCCAGCCACAACAAGCTGCCACTCCTGGGCCCCTGAGCAAGGCCCTTAACCCCATAGCTGCTCAGTTATCTGAATAAGGTGTATAAATGTAAGTCGCTCTGGATGAGAACATCTGCAAAATGGCTTTAATGTAAATGCAAATGTCACACACCACACATTACATAAATTTCCATCATTTTTCCTTCCACAAAAACTATTCGTTTACGTCCTGCTGATGCACCAGTAACGCTCGGCACTCTCCCGTCCCACGCACTGCAGATTTTTCAGTCTGCTCCGAAACACCTCCTTCACCTCGACACCTTATTCACAAGCCATAAGGGCACTTAAAAGAAAGGTCAACACTTACATGGTAAAATGGGAAGTGTGTATGTGTGTATATGAGTGTGTGCATTATGAACCCCCAGGACTGAAGCCACAAACCATCCCGCTTCAACCATGTGCATTTTTCTTTATTTGCGTTATTATTTCTCACTCTGTTCACGGCTTGGCACTAAATCAAATGAATTGCTCTGAGACGTGCTGAGGCCTTGAACATCAGCTGTGTGAGCGAGTGAGCGTGTGTACGTGTGTGTGTGTCAAGAGGTGCAAAGCATCAATCCCTGGTGCAATAACAAACAGAGCCAAGGGCCAAAAGCGCACACAGTCTCGGAAAAGACGGAGGCCAAAATCTAAGGCAGTGCGTTTCATCCGGCACTGCGGAAATGAGTCAGTCTTTCATATAGGTAGATGCAGATGGATGTTGTTAGATGCATCAAACCCTACACACACACACACACACACACAAACACACACACCCATGTACATACAAAACACATCCTAGTGAAATCTGAAAAGGACTAAATAGAAATGCATGATTTAATATTTACCTACAAATAAATGCATAAAATATTTACAATGTATTATATATATACGTGTGTGTGTGTGTGTGTGTGTGTGTGTGTGTGTGTGTGTGTGTGTGAAAATTATATCTATGACACATCCACGCCACGCCCTTTAGAAATAAACCATCTATGCATTTAGAAAAAGGTCCCAAATTATTTCCTCTGTTCTTTTCTTTATTTCTCTCTCTCTCTCTCTCTCTCTCTCTCTCTCTCTCTCTCTCTCTCTCTCTCTCATCCGTCTTGTCCTTTAGAACTCGGGATCACATGAACCACATCATTCATCTCTTACCTGTGCTCCGGTCCACGCGCACCACGTCAACAGCGTCATGAACACGAGCGCGATTTTATTCCGCATCCTCGCGACCCTCCTCTCGTTTTATTCTAAAGAGAAATAAAAATAAATCAGGTGATGAAGATCAGAGCGGCTCCTTTCGTTTGGGATGCGTGTGTTTGAATAAAGAAGCTCAGGCTCCTGCAGCAGCTCTGCGATAACCGTGATGCTGGAGAATTTTTCTCTCTCTTTCTCTCTCTCTCTCTCTCTCTCTTTCTCTCTCTCGCTCTCTCTATGCTGAGTGTCGCGCGCAGCCCCGATCTGTCGGTGCGATAATCACAGTGCGCGCGCCCCTCCCTGTCCTTCTCTGCTCCTGGGGTTGCCAGATCGGCCAAAGAAATCACCGTGCTGTGATTGTGTGGTGTGCACATTTGTATATGTTCTAAATGTTCTTCAAATGAATACTTTTCAAGTTTTTAATACTCTTATCAACATAGGAATGGACAAAGATGGATGTTTTATACAAATAGGACAGCAAACTTTTGCTGTGTTTCCACAGGGACAGTTTTAATATATACATAGGTATACTGTGTTATTTTATATATATAATCACCACTGAGTCCAGACCTTAACCCCATTGAGAACCTTTGGGATGTGCTGGAGAAGACTTTGCACATCAGTCCGACTCTCCCAATATTAATCAATATGTTATTATTATATTTGGTACCTGAGCCTTAAGTGAGGACTTCCCCGACTTAATCTACCTCTTAATACCACCACTATCACAGCGCAGTTATAGAAACCATCAAGACGATACAAAAACGCTATATAGCAACACGTGACATTACAGAGAGAAAGGCATTTCACATATGGAGCGTGAATACCATTTTACTAAAGCAAGAAACCCAGTTAAACCTCAACACTACCACCACAACTGTGCACCTACAACATCTGAAACAGTTCAGAATCAATATTTGTTTAATAACATGACAAAAACATAAAAATTGTAATAAAATCCAACCTACTCACCAGAGATGTAAACTTATAATTTGCACCGGTCTTCAGAGGCTGTAATCCAGTGGTACCGCTCGATTTCACTGATCTGGAAATAGTAAACAAACCCTTTCCTGGGCTAAGACAAGCTAGCTAGTTTCGGGGTTGGCCGACCTCCTCACAATGTCTAGCTTTTCTTAAAAATTGATTTTTCAGTATGTCCAAGAACCAAATCAACTTCTCTTTCTCGGTAGGTGAAAAAAAACCTAACTCAGATGTATTAATGTGTGCAGAGCTACACACGTGTTTTGCCAGTCGAACTTGGCTTTAACAGTTTTCCTCTGACCACCCACTTCTGATAGTGTTAAGGCCAGCAGAGAAAGATTTGCTGGCCCCGACTGCCCACCACTAAGACAAACATCTAAGGAGATCCCTGAAACGACTTAAACTGGGTTAAGAACTGTTCGACGCATCATTAAAAACTGGATAGTGGGGAACCATCAACTTCGAGGAAGAAATGTGGTCAGAAAAAAATGACCGTGAATTGAATGATCGTGATTGGTGATCACTTAAACGTTTGGTGAAATCAAATTGTAAAAAAAAACGACAGTTGAACTCACGGTTATGTTTATTAGTGAAATTAAGAGCATTTTCACATGCACAATGCAAAGAGAACAAAGGGAATTGTGACTATTCAGCTGTGTATTCTTAAGAAATTTACTTATTAATGGGCTAATCGTTTAAAAAGGCTTCCATTTGTTAGGGAGCATGACGATTAGACTCTGAAGCAATGGAAGAAAGTCATGTGGTCTAATGAGTCCAGATTTACCCTGTTTTAGAGTGATAGGCACATCAGGGTAAGAAGAGAAGCAGATGAACTGATGCAACCATCATGTCTAGTGCCTACTGTACAAGCGTGTGGGGGCATATGATATGATCTGGGGATGCTGCAGTTGGTCAGGTCTCAGTTCAGCAGTGTTTTGTGCCCAAAGAATGAGGTCAGCTGACTACCTGAATATACTGAATGATCAGGTTATTTCATCAATCGATTTTTCTTTCCTGATGGCATGAGCATATTCCAAGATGACACTGCCAGGATTTCAAATTGTGAATTCAGAGTGGTTCAGGGAGCATGAGACATTATTTTTTAATTCAATTCAATTCGGATAATGTGGATATGTGGTGATTAAAAGTAAATATGTTCTTTATAAGTAAGTTCGTTCCTGATGAATGAGCCGGTGGCAACTGTGGCGAGGAAAACCTCCCCGAGATGGCATAAGAAAGGAACCTTGAGCGGAACCAGACTTAAGAGGGAACTCATCCTCATCTGGGTTGCACCGAGTGTCCATTTGTATCAGATTTACAATGTTGTGGGGTACAGTGATGATGATCAGAAGCGAACTGTATTCCTGAGTCAGTGTAGGCGACTGTTGACATTAACTACAGTCCAATCCATCATCAAAGCGCCCGTTCTTACTCCGGAATTTCATGGAACCACCCAAGGCTTTAATGAGAAACTGTCCCAAGCTGCACAGAGTAGCCTTAAGTCGAAGAGAACACTATCCAGAGGCAGGCCTGGACGAAGTGGGAAGATCCACGGAGGGGAGAGAGACAGGAACAATGGTCACTGGAGCACATGGTTTGGCGACCACAGAGTTCAGACCTTAGCCCCATTGAGAATCTTTGGGATGTGCTGGAGAATACCCAGCAGTCCGATGCTCCCATCATCAATACAAGATCTTGGTGAAAAATTACTGCAACTCTGGATGGGAATAAAGAATGAAGAAGCTTATCAAAACGATGCCGAAGCGAATACGTGCCGTAATAAAAAATCAAGGCGGTCGAATTAAATATTAGTGTGGGACTTAAAAAAAATAAAAAAATAAAAAAAATTATTTATTTTAATTATTTATTTATTTTTGTATATTATATAATAAATAAAAGTTTGGAGACACCTTCTTCTTCGTTTTTTTTTTTCAACAGCCCAGAATATGTTTTATATTTTAGATTGTCTAAAGTAGCTACATTTTGCTTTGATGACAGGTTGGCAACTCGTGACATTTGTCAAGAACTACCTCTGCTGCAGAGGATACGTTTATTAGACTGGTACTGTGTATATTTCTATATAGCTATTTATAATCTTTTTTATTTATCTATTTATAACCTTTATTTTTGTTAGTTTTTCAAAAAATAACTTTCTAAATCGCATATAATATACACTATATGGTCAAAATTATGTGAATTCATGACCTTAACACCCATATGTGTACTTTCCACAAAGTCAGAGGGACAGAATTAAACTAATCTAAAATTGATTTGATTTTGTTCCCATGTTCTAGCATTATTGATTTGCATTCAACTAAAGCCAGAAGCTGTTCCAGCATGGCATTGCTCCTGCTCCTGTGCACAAAGCAAGACATTTTGTCTCAATTCAGCTACTATTTGTCTTCAATAATCCCTGGATAGTCTATAAATTTTCCAAAGGACACTTTTTTTAGCTGCTCACAGCCACTTGCTTATAAAGCAGACACATTTTAGGAGAAAAATAACTAAATGAAGGGAATGGTAACATAATTTTACCATTTATAGAAGAACTGATATAAGGACTAATTAAAGAAGAAAAGTTGAAAGGCACAAGATGTTGTGTTTACAGTGACAGTAACTCTTCTCTTACTTTTTATGCTAGCATGCTAGCATGTCCCAGCACTCTTCAAATACACACCCAGAATCATGCACTACATTAATTATGTTCCTGACTTCAACCAAACTGAACTGCAGTGAACTCGAATGCTGACTGCAAAATCCCAGTCGTTACTGTTCAACATCAGCACATGACCTTACCAATGCTCTTGGGACTGACTGAGCAAATGTCTATAGCCAGGTTTCAAAATCTAGTAGGAAGGACGTTGTTATAAACGAGACGAATAAGGGTAAGTGGGCATGAGGACCCGAGAAAGGATGCTTTGGTGGGTATTATGGTAAGGTGTCCACATACTTTTGTTCGGAAATTGTATGCATTTAGCACCATTTTATGTGAAGCATGTGTAAATAACTAGCATGCATAAATACAAATGTTATATAATTTTGTGCATTCTGGTCTTGTGGAATTATCTTGTGCTTTGTATTTTGTTGCAGGAGACAGCGCCACCTGTAGGAGTGGGGAAGAGCACAGAGAGAAAAGAGAGAGAGAGAGAGAGAGAGAGAGAGAGAGAGAGAGAGAGATTTTACAGTTTTTCCTGATCAGTGTCAGTAAATCTGGAGTTTATCCCGGGAACACTAGGTGTGAGACAGGAATGCACCTTGGATGGAATGCCAACATATCACAGGATACTACATGCACACACAAACATTCACACACTCACACACACACCTTCAGGCTGTTCATCTTTGCCAGTCCACCTACTGCCATGGTTTTGAAAGGTGGAAGGAAACAGGAGCACCTGAAGCAAATCCATTTGGACCCAGGATGAACATCAAACCCAGGAACACAGGAACACAGGACTACTGTGAATGAGCACGACTTTGTAAGCAGACTAATGAAATACTTTTAATTGGATGCACTTTATTCATTTATTGATGATGATGATGATGATGATGATGATGATGATGACATGTTTTTCAATCATTGTTAATGCAATGAAATATTTGATGAAGACATATTGTGACGTGAGAGTACTACTTGCGAGTGGTGGACTTTTAGATCCTTTAAAAAACTTGTGTATTTATAAAAATGTACACTAAAACAACAGGAAAAAAAGAAGAAAGAAAAACAGACAAATGCATGTTTTTTTTTCCCAATAACAATATTAGTGCTTGGGTTTCTAACAGCTAATGATAACCAAGCAAGAAAAGCAAAACAGAAATAAATATTATTATATTATATAGTATAATAAGTATTATACACATAATGTTCACACTAGTATGTGTACAGTTTGTATGCATGAATAAATAAATGAATACATAAATGAATAGAATAGTAACAGATACAGAAAATGGAATAATACTATAATCTGTTATATTAAAGACAATATACTGTACTTTCAGGTAAATTAATTTTATCTATATAAATCAGTGTGAACATACGTATATTGGCCACAGGGGGGCAGTCTTTAAATATTAAAGAGCTTTCATGCCCCTTTACATGCAATCTACTTATTTCTACAGGTTTATTTCCCCATGTTTCTGCAAGTGAATAAACATCCTATACAACTGTGTGCCTCCAACTTTGTAAAAAAAAACAACCACAAATGGCTGAAAAGGTCTGCTGATACTCTTGTCCATATTTTGTAACAAATGATGTGATTTAATTTTTTAATGAATATAAATATTTACCATTCATCTGAAATTGGGACCACAGTGGATCAATGTGGAACGGATAACTTCCTATGTGTACAATGTTTGGCGTTTAGAGTCTCAAGCTACCTTTTTTTCACCCTTTTCTTCCATCCTTTCATTTATTAATAATTCAAAGTTTTAACAAATACAAAAGGTCACATTGCATCTCTAAATTATAGCAATTAAAGCAAAAGATAAAATACAGAGGGGGAAAATTAAGTTTCCTTCTTTTCTTTGTAATGCACATAATATTATTTACATTATTACATTATTAAACAAAAAAATTTCGCCTTAAAATTGAACAGAAATTAATTCTTTTTGTTATTGATTAACATATAATAATATTAAATACAATAATAAAATTATTAATTTTAATTATTTTGTTTAATTAATAATTATTAATAATGTTTCCATAAACATATCCCTCAGTTAGTATACATTTTGTCAAACAAATATTTTCTCAATTGTCTTCTATTTGGTTAATTGCATAATGAGGTGTGAACTAATGAAGAAAATTATATATATATATTTATATAATTATTTTATTTTCTACCTATTTATTAATTCAAACATTTACATTTTTTAGATGTTTTATTTACCATCTAAAAGGTAAAAGCTCTCTGCTATATATTTCAGCATTTTGCTTTGGTGACTCTCAGGCCTACCTGCTCGTTTCACTTCCTGTATGATGACACAAGTGCCAAAAGCTGAACTAGTGTGTGAAAAGAGGGAGTGGTGAATACTATGTAGTGTGTTAGTGTGTTAGTGTGTGTTCACCTGTGATGGCTCTTGTATCGTCCCTCTGACTGCTCAGTGAAGGTGGAGATGTTTTACTGGGAAATCTAACAGCAAAAACAAGAATAAGAATAAACTGTCCAAACCTGCGCCGTTTTGTTTGGTATAAGATTGGTACCGCTAAACAAACACCTGGCTTCCAGTTGATGTTTTTCCGGGAAGAGAAACATCTGGATTATTGGTGGAGGAAATAAACGCGAGGAGTTTTTTCTCATTTAGTTCCTGTTGTTTTTTTCAGGAACAGGACGCGACCACCATGAGTACAGCAATGTATAATAATGTGAGTCCTTCCTATTTATTAACTTCCAGAAGAGATCAACCACACCTTTCCCTGCTGTGTTCTCGAAACGTGTGTGTGTGTGTGTGTGTCGTAAGGCAACAGGTCAGGCTGAGCTGAATAGGCATGAGTTACATTGGGGTGTCAGAAGGTGCTCCCAACATGATGTGTCAATCTTATCAACATATGTATTTCTAGTGTATGTGTGTGTGTGTGTGTGTGTGTGTGTGTGTGTGTGTGTGTGTGTGTGTGTGTGTGTGTTTGGACACACCTTTTCATTCAAAGAGTTTTCTTTATTTTCATGACTATGAAAATTGTAGATTCACACTGAAGGCATCAAAACTATGAATTAACACACGTGGAATTATATATGGAATTATATACATAACAAAAAAGTGAACTGAAAATATGTCATATTGTAGGTTCTTCAAAGTAGCCATCAAGAGAATGCCAAGAGTGTGCAAAGCAGTAATCTAAGCAAAAGGTGGCTACTTTGAAGAACCTACAATATGACATTTTTCAGTTGTTTT
>MU542898.1:1371537-1396574 GCA_024362625.1 Silurus asotus
CCAAACTTTTGGTCTGTACTGTATATATGTGTGTGTGTGTGTGTGTGTGTGTGTGTGTGTGTGTGTGTGTGTGTGTGTGTGTGTGTGTGTATATATATGTACACACACACACACACACATATATATATATATATATGGTGTTTAAATTACATAAATCATCAGGACACCAAACAGAACTTTTGCTATATTTCCCCATGGATGTTTTTAATTGCCGGATGTGTGCATTATTTCTCTGCTCGATTTAAAACCTACATATAATATATATCAATAAATAAAAAATCTTTAATAAATAATGGCCCAGTTTAGTTTTAATAATATTCTTGTGGACTGGGTTGTGGGGTGTGTGTGTGATATATCTGATCAGATGCCGGATTTGGATATTGGCTCTAAAAAGGGAAAACTACACAAAATAATAGTGTTCTATCTGTAGACTTTTCCTGAAAGTTTCTTAGGACCCAGTAGCAACTCTGTGTTGGTTGAAGACCTACCATTCTATACTTACCATAACACTCCAAACACCATGCAAATCCATCTGGACTGCGGCCAATTGGAAACAACTTACAATACCATAAAACAAGATGATGAGCTAAAGCTCTGTAAGTGTTATTTAGAGAGCATACACTTAGCTGGAGTGTTCTCGACCATGGAATGACCTGTCTAGTCACTGGAATTAAATTCTATATAAATTCAATTCTATTGATTTGCTCTGGGATGAACTGGATCACAAGGTCAGGTAGAGATATCCAACAAGTACAGAACACCTTTGGGGAGTTTTATAGGAGGCATGGTAAAATATTTCAGCTGAATATTTCGAGAAACTAACTGCCCCGATGTGTGTAAAGCTATTAAGGGAAGATTTTCAATGAAAATAAAATTTAACATGTACATTTATAAATTTACTTGATCAAACTAAATCATTTTAAATTACCTGGTTTGTTGCATATAAAAATAGAACATGCATTTGTCTCTCTCAAACCATAAAAGTGTTTCCAAACTTTTGACAAGCAATGTATTTTACAGTAAATATGCCCCATACTACTGCAAATCCAAAGCTGTATAGAGTGCATGGCTCTGTGCTTTATTTATAGTGTTGTCATGTCCTTGGCTTAAACACCTGAACACTTAAAGTAGGTGTCCACATACTTCTGGTCATACAATGTAAAATATGATAAAAAAAATGATAAAACTAGGAGGAGATTTCAAGAGGGAAAGATGCTCTTTTTCTTAAAATTTGTGGTTAAAACTGTACAGTCACATGACTCTCAGATGAGTCTGCACACTTTTAGCTAGTTTTATTTATTACGTTTTTTCTGAGACTTAGAAATAAAGGGACATATGTATGTTTTGATGCAAATTCTAAAGTATAAATGGTTAATAAAAAAAGCTTAACAACTCTTTTGAACTGTTCTGGCTGACCTTTTACGCACTATGTTGAGCTTCTATTGCAAAGTCAGCGTGCCACTGGTTAAAAGTAATGAAAACTTTATTGATGAAATTTATGATTTTGAAATGAATAATAAGAGACTTCTATGGGAAAATGATCACGATTGGTTGAGATGATCTGGCTTGAGGTGAAGTCGCTTAGTTCACAATTAAAGAACATTTCAAAATGTTCAATAAAGTTTTGTTTGTAGCAGTTAAAACCCTTTAGTTTTTTTTTTTTTTTTAAAGATCTGTTGATGTCAATATGTTGAGAAATGCAGTTTGTTACTGCTGAATGAAAAATAAAATAAAAAAGAACACGTCCCTTCTCACAGACTGGAAACTCAATAAAAAAAGTTCAATCGTTCCAGTTCAATAATTTAGACAGTTTATATTGACTGAAGGACACTCATCTTAGTCCATATTAGAGAATCTCTATCAGCATTGTGGTCTTAGTTGCAATGTAAAGTGATATTTGGGACACAAGCTTTAATGCAGCATAAAGGATTTTTTTCAATATCAATAGCTGGAAGTGTAGAGATGTTCAACCAGGTGTATACTTCCTCTTCCTGCTATATTTCAGACATGCTGTAGCTCACCTGTTGCTTATTAACAGGCAAATGAAACGGTAATATTTAACATGAGGGAAACTAAAAACCCGAGTCAGCATGTTGTGCAAGTCTGCATTGTCATTGTTTGGCGAAGTGTAAATAGGTGACACACCTAGTGGCACAATTAATGGAGTATTTCCAGTGGTGGTTAAAAGTTTGAACCCGTTTGAATTTTCTATATTTATTGAATAAATATGATAGAAATCATTCCCAGATTTCATACAAATACAAAAAATTATCCAATATTTCATATCCGTGAATGGCAAGTACATGTAAACCTCTAAAATTAGCACCTAATTTGTAGGACAAATTAGAGTCTATTTGTTTTCGATCAATGGTATGGCAATTGGGTGTCGTCTTCTACATCTTCTTTCGGCTGCTCCCGTTAGGGGTGCCCACAACGGATCATCCGTCTCCACACTACTGTCCTCTATGTCTGCCTCTTCCAGATTAACCTCCTGCATGTTAAAGTTCAAGTTTATTTCTATAGTGCTTTAACAATGGACATTGTCTCAAAGCAGCTTTACAGAACTAAAGCATGACTTTCCTCACCACATCCATAAACCTCCTCCTTGGTCTTCCTCTTTTCCTCCTTCCTGGCGACTTCATTCTCAGCATTCTCCTACCGATATACCCCATGTCCCTCCTCTGCACATGTCCAAACCATCTCAATCTCGCCTCCCTCACCTTGTCTCCAAAACGTCCTACATGTGCAGTCCCGCTAATAAACTAGTTTCTAATCCTGTTCATCCTCATCACTCCCAATGAAAATCTCAATTGGGTGTTCGTGAGTTTCTTTATTTATTTAAAGAATATGGATCTATTAAAGCATGATCTTCACAACAGGTGCATGATGTATCTATAGCATGAACAAAGGAGTTTCCTGAGGAGTTTAGCAGGCTGGAAAAGGTGATTAAAAACATCTCTAAACAGTTTACACTCCAGAGATTTTCAAGCACCATTGTAAAAGCCAAGTTAGCAATAATGGAGGCAAAAAAAGTTATATATTGATGTGTTTATCTATTAACTGGTTATCATGAGTAAAGTCTCTAGACAGTGTATGTAACATGTTAATACTTCTGTTTTAGCTTCTGTCTGTTGGTGTGAGCAAGTGTGTATGTGTAAATAAGATATGCGCACTGTAAAGCCAGCTTTTCTAGTTTGTAGGGGAGAAAGCAAACTGTGGTTTTGCAAATTAACCAGTCAAATAGCTCAAGAGTGATGCAGGTGGACTGTAGAGAACAACAGTGGCAAAGAGGTTCACTGGAATTTTGTAAGAATGAAGTTTGAAGTGTGTGTGTACAACAGTGGTGTGCCGTGCATTTAGTACCTATGCCTTCAGTGTGGACTTACCCGACTTAATCCACCTCTTAATACCACCGCTATCACGTTGCAATTATAGAAACCATCAATACAATACAAAAAATACAATACAAAAATGCATTATAACAACGCAAGGCATTACAGAGAGAGAGGAATTTCATATATGGAGCGTGAATACCATTTTACTAAAGCAAGAAACCCAGTTAAGGCTCCAAACCTCTACACTTTAACAACAACTGTGCACCCACAACATCTGGAGCAGTTCAGAATTCATATTTGTCTAATAACATGACAAAAACATAAAAATTTTGATAAAACTCAACCTACTCGCCAGAGATGCAGAGTCATAATGTGCACCGATCCTCAGAGGCTGTAATCCAGTGGTGCTGCTCGTATTCACTAGTCTGGAGTGAAGAACAAAACCTTTTCCATCCTGAGACAAGCTAGCTAGCTTAGGGGATGGCCGACCTTCTTACAATGTCTAGCTTTTCTTGAAAATTGATTTTTAAGTATGTCCGAGACCAAATAAATTTCTCTTCCTCCGTAGGCATAAGTCTAACTCGGATGTATTCATGTGTGCCGAGCTACACACGTGTTTTGCCAGTTGAACTTGGCTGTATTAGTTTCCCTCTGACCAACCAATCAGAGGACGGAAAAATGCTGACCTTGTGAGGAGAATATGAAATCAGATTGGGTGAAGAAACTCACTGATAATAATCTCTATAGTGAAAATTCCAGCAGTACTGACTTTGAAGGCCCTGGGTAGATTAGATTGACATGGCAGCACATAGCGGCTGAAATCTGATTGGACAAAAAAATCTAACATTCACATACACATACTGGAAGCAGTACAGCCAAGAGAAACGCTATGAAATGAAAAGAATAAACTGTTGGGAAAAAATTAATATGATTTCATGGAACAAATATTAGAATTTAGGTTGTAAATGTTGGTCATTGTTCTGATCGTGTTTAGCTTATTTATTGTTTATTGTTGTAAAATTAATCACAATATCTATGTAATATTGTAAATATTGCTCCGCTGTCAGTTGGTCATGGACAAATTTGTTGATATCTTACCAAAAAAAAAAAAAAAAAAAAAAAAAAATATATATATATATATAACCGTACACTTTGAGTAGTACATCAAATTGACAAAAATGCTAGGTTCATGTTTATATATAAATATAATATAAATATTACTCGCTTATACTTTCTCATCCAATTCTTTTTTCTTTTTTGGATTTATTCAGATTTCCGGGACTCTGTGCTTTTCAAAATCAATGAGAGTGACAGGAAATGGGAGTCAAACACATGTCCTCTTTTAACAATGTTATGTCGTGCACAACATTTTAAAACATGCATTGCAAAACAGCCCCAAACAACCCCAACATGCCCTGACCTGCCCAACCCTATGCAGTATTTTACCTGATGGTATGCAATCTCTGAATATGTTGCTTTAGCTAGTATTATATTATTCATTATTGAATTGTTGAACTAACATTATCTCCATATTCGCCATCATGTTGTCCTATCAGTGAAAAGTGCATGCTTTTATTCCATGCTTTTATTTATTTTTTATTCACACAACATTTTATATTCAAACAGTCTGAAAAGTTGAAAAAGTTGAAGCTCTAAGAAATTCAGTGGGACGATCTAAACTGCGGCAATCAAAACAGTTCAAATCATACTTTTGCATTTCTTTCTTGTAAAATAAGCACGAAAAACACACAATTTGTCTTCATTTCAAATCCCGAGGAAATCTTTAACGCACGGAAAAAATGCACCAAAAACCTGGGGTGGTTTTCTGAGGTTAATATTGATGCTTTTTCCAGAGGTAATTTGTTGAATTGTGTTTATTGGGTTGCTTGCTTTAGTATGCATTAGTAATTAATAAGGCTGCTGCTATCAATTATTTTAGTTACCGAGTATTTTAATGATTATTTAATCAGTTAATCGAGTGATCAGATAAGAAGTACTTTTGCTTTATAAAAGAGCAATACTAAAGATAGAAAATAAGAAAGGTCACTCAAAATGAAGAAGAAATTAGTTTTTCTTTTAATTGCTGAAATTGCATACAAGAGTATCGGTGAAAACTTAACGTATTTAGTGCATTAAATTGCCATATTACATCAAAATACAAATAATGTGTTTAAAAAGCCCCTCTGCAGTGGAGATGTAGAGCAGGATATGGGAAACTATTCGTTTAATGAAACTCATAATTATTCAAATTTATGTATTTATTGATTAGATCTCGCACGATATCGTGATGTGGTTTTCTTGTCTTTGGAAAAGCTGTTTGAAATTTTTCACGAACTAAATTTGCTCTACGCCGCCACTACGGAGGGAACGAACTGTGTATAAATAAAAATTAATTTCAGATCACTTTAAAAATAATGACCGCACTGTATGTTTTCTTTGTTTTAGTTTGAAATTTTCCCACACTTTCGAAACTTTTCTGGCATTTATTTTGGCTTGAATCTTCTCGTTTAAGGGGTGGTGGTGGTGCGTTAGTAATAGTGGTCCGTGGGGAAACAGTGCTTCGTGTTTATTTAAATGGACTAACCAAATTTTTGTAATCAAATAACTCAAGTTATTTAAGGAATCGTTACACTCCTAGTATTTCAGCCAAGTCTCACAGTAATATAGTCCCGTATATGTAGTATCTGTAATATAGTCACGAAATAGTCACGTATTTTTGGTGCCTTCGCCAAAGATACCACAAACGCTGCATTGTTTTCTTTTGTTTTTTCTCTTTCTTGTTGATTTTTTTTAACCTTCAAGCACAATTACTCAACATTTAAGCAAGAGATTTTATTCTCGTTTTTATTGCTTTACATTCGGTAAGCTACTTGCTATTATAAACCAGCGTCAGTGGCCACATTTGGCATTTCTGTGCGCATTACCCATGATTCTCTTCCTCTGTTGCTATGGAGATGAAGCCAGAAGGAGGCAGTCTTGCTTAGTGTCATGGAAAAAAAAGGAAATTTGTGTCCATCAACACGAATCAATAGATTAAAGTTTGTTACTATCACAAAATGCTGTGAGACTGTGTTGAGTATTTAATGGCATTCATTTTAATTGCATGATATATGTGTTTGTGATGCAGCACTCCATTATACTGCGTTTGTGTATAATTTTGAGGGTTTCTTTAGCCACGGAGAAAACCAGAACATATAAAGGAATCCTCCTAAATGTATCACCAAAGTAAATACTAGAATAATTATGGAACTGAAAGACTCCATCTGATCATCTGCTGTAATCAAAAATCTGTAAAATGCTATAACATCTCAACATGCCCACCTTGATCTTGCCGTGGAAATAGCCACCGATGCTGAGATGGCATTAAAAAACAGTAACCAATCAAACAGTCTATAGCTGTGGAGTCATTATGATGGTATTAAGTGGTGGATTGATTCAGGTAAGACTACACTTGATCTACTCTACACTGTCTACTGTTTGTAATCCAATTATCTGCATCTGAAATATGCGTGGCATTTTAGCCTTTGTTTTTCTTCCTTCTTCTGCGTATTGCGCTATTTTAGTCTGTGTGCCTTTTTAAGGTGTGTATTTCTGTAATTGTGCTAGTCAGAGATAATACACAATGACCAAGAACTAAAACAAATAAAAAAAAATGATTGATATAAATCACTGCTAAGGTTTTACTATAAACCTAAATAGCTGTTGTCAAATCAAGCGTTAAGTGTATGCGAATATGCAAATAGAACAAAATATAAACATTTTATTGAAACAGAGAGACGATAGATATGGAGATTTACATTTCTAATTTTGAAAGATAATATTTTCCCTGAAAATATAATGACATTTCACAGATTGATACAAATAAAAGAACCGAATAGTGTATTTATCATTTTGGAGAATAGTATTATATAATTATAATCTTTATATATTATTATATACAAAAGTCTAAATAATGAAATGAATGCTACAGGAAATCTCATTGAAGCCTTCTGCATAGCCAGAACATGCCTATGTACATACCCCATTCTTCAATCTGTTTTTTTTTCTCTATTTGTTTTGACTGCACGAGCTCCTCTATGGCACGGAGCGGTTTGCAATGCTGCAATGCTGTAAAGTCTTTGACTGGACATACAAAAACAAAGAATGTGAGCTGCGTTTTTGCAAGAAAAAAAATCACTATGCATTCGAACACAGGACCAACATTAGTGTCCATTTACACAATTTATACTCCTGTTAATACGCCGCCTAAACGTGGGCAAGTGCCTGTCATTCATGATTCATAGTGCTCATCACACGCTGTGGTTAATTTAAATCAATTTCACTCGCAGTTTTAATTTCACGTCTAACGCCGTTTGAAGTAAACCGTTTGAAATAAGGATGAGGTTCAATCGGAATATGCATGCAGGAATTGGAGCAGTGTCTAACAGGCTAATGCTTTTACTGAACTATTTATTCATTAGTGAATCATGCTGTTGGTTGAAAATCGGATCAAATGCTGCTCGCTGTAGTGCTCCGGAAAGTTCTGAACTTGTAGGAGAAGCAGGACGTGACCTGTTGAGGAGCTGGAGGCAGATGTCTATATTCCAGTAGGAGCAATAATCTCCCTTTGATCTCGTGTCTGTGTTTAGTTCTCGTTTCACATAGATTTTCATAGCAGTTTGTTTTGGTGGAAGTTCACATAATACATTACAAATGGAAATCACACCCTTAAACCCTCCATGAATAGGTTTAAATATCTGTAGTCTTTATCAAACAATGTTGGATTTATGGATGTATTGTAAATATCAAAATGAAGCAATATATTAAATATGCATTAATGGGCATACCAAAAAGAATAACATTTTCCAACAGAATTTATGCCACTAATACACCCAGTTCTCAGACTTTAATGTCAAATGTTAAAATGTTCAAAACCCGAGAACGGTTTATTTCGCACACGCATATTAGGCATGTTTGTATGTAAGTTTTTAAGATGTTAAGGAAAATTTCAGTTCAATAAAGACATGTTGCTTATTTATTTATTTATTTTTTATTACAAATAAAAGAATTGCCATTTTGAAAGCTCATTTAAAGTTTTAAATCTAGTTCTCTACACAAAGCAGTTTTTTTAGATGCCCAGTTTCTATAGCTTTACATTCTTGCTGTTATCTAGCAGAAAGAGAACCCTTCTACCTCATCGTTGCCTCGTGCTTTTTAGTTTGCTATGGTTTGTATATGGTTGTATGGAGTAGTTGAGTGAGGAACTGTAACTTCCTGTCTGCAAATAAGTTCTTTTCTGATGTCTGTAATCAACAAGATGTTTGCATTTGAAGTACTGCTTTTCTAAGGATGTTTCTGTAGCATTTTATGTAGATGTGTGGGCGTGTGTGTGGGCGGGCGTGTGTCCGCGCGCGCGTGTGTGTGGCATGAGAACTACCATATCAAAACTCCATATTGTTATATTTGATATGAACATTGGTACAAATGTTCTTAATAAAAGTGGTTAAGGAGTGTATATAAACATTCGGCATGAATTCAGGATAAGGGTGAAATTTAAACGTTGGGTATTTTAGATTTAGGGTTTTATATTTGCTTGGCTAACACTTGCTTTAAGTGCTAAATGAGGAAGAATATAATTCAGGCAACCTGAGCATGCTGAGGATGTTGCCTCCAGGACCTAACAGTGCTCGGTCTATTCTCGGAGTTCAACTTTTCACCCTCTATAACATACGGCAAACTCAGTATTTTTACCACAGGACCACACAAAGGTTATTCATCTCATGGATATATAGACACTTTTCTTCTTAACTAATAATATCTATAGAGGAGACTGCATCATGATTTTAAGTGCGTGAAACTTGCTTTGCAGCATTTGTCCCAAGTTTGTATGAGGAAAAGACAAGATGTTAACACGTCCTCATGACTATAATGTGCAAGATTTCTGTTTTATTTTCTAGATCTGCTATTTTCTAGATTATAAATATATATAAATACACTATATTGCCAAAAGTATTGGGTCACCTGACCTGACCTTTTTATATGGTTCTCTTACCACAAAGCTGGAGGCACTCAATTGTATAGGACGTCTTGTATTTAAGATGGAAACTCAAACCTGTTTCAGCATGGCAATGCCTCTGTGCACAAAGTGGTTTACATGCTTTTGGACAGAAAGATCTTGAAGATATATCTAAACTCATCCCCAATGAACACCATTAGGATGAATTGGAAACCTGCAACCTAGGCCTCCTCACCTTCATCAGTACCTGCCTTTCGTAATACCTTTGTGGTTGATAAACACAAATATCCATAAGTACACTCCAGAATCTAGTGAAACATCTTCCCAGAAGAGTGGAGGTAATTATAAGAGCAAATTGGAAATAAATGAAGGCAATGCTCAAAAATCACATACCATGTTTATGACCAGGTGACCCAATACTTTTGGCAATATAGTGTGTGTGTGTGTGTGTGTGTGTGTGTGTGTGTGTGTGTGTGTGTGTGTGTGTTTGTGTATGTATGTATGTATGTATGGGTGTATATGTCAGGGTGGCGATCGTGAACCGGAAGCGGAAGTAACTCAATCATGCTTTATTCGTCAGTTCAGTCAAAACACACACATAAGCCGTGAACAGTGACAAACTGAAAGTATCCACTTGGGACAAGTAATCCACAAAGAAAGAAATATCCAACGGACAGGAGTAATCACAAGCGACGGGGTCAGTAGATGAAACCAGCGGGGAATGCTGGCGGTTGAGGATCCATGAGATCACCAGCATGACCTTCAAGAACTAACAGCCTGTGACTCGAAGTGTAGTTGTAGCTAATTAACTTAACATAAAATTATAAGTACAACTTCTTATATAATATTTTAACTTTTTCCCCAAAAATACTTCATTGTTTTTACAGTATACAAAAATAAAGTGCAAAAAAATAAAATGTGAACAACACTTTAGCATCAGGCACGAATAATGCCATATAAATTCAACTGCTCAACATTGTGCAAAAATTCATGAAGTGTAAGGGCCATTTGGGGCGTGCAAACAGTGACATCCTTTTTATGAAGAAATCTTGTACACAGCTTTGCCTCTTCCTGAGAAAAAACAAACAATAATTAACATTAGAAACCAATTTAAAAATGAAATCTATGAATGCTAACAATATACAAACTCTGCTGTATTTCAAAGAGGCTAGTAAATCTGCATATTTTTAAATGAACTGAATGTGAATAATTACAATGTTGATTACTTTGAATAGAACATTAATTGTATTTCAGAAAGTGTAGTGAATTTGTCATTTTATTATGAAATACAGTGATAATTGAGATAATTTGTTATTAATCACGTACTTTGTTTTATTTAATTGGCTTGTGCCAAAAGTAAACAAAAATGCACTAGTAGCCTATTTATCTATATGTTCACGTACTCTACTAGATTAAAGTGAACTGTTAATGTAAGTCTAGTTGTTAATTGTGCATAAACAACTTCCAACAACCAGTAAATGTAAATTAAAAGTTAAAGTTTGCTTTATTGTCGCCAAAGTAACCTATACATTATATGTTTACAGTTTATACCGTTAGCGATTAGCATTACCATTATTACCAATTCTACTATATATTAAATAATTCTTGACCAGAACACAGCAATTTAGAACACAACAGTTACTCCCAAAACTAATTGTAATAATAAATACTTACAAAGATGACTCGTCCTTTTGAGGTCGGAGAGCACCTGGATGTTTTCTTCTGAGGTGCTTGTGCATCGCAGTTGTGCTGCCGTGGTATGAAATTTCAGTTTTGCAAAGGGAACAAAGGACCATTTTATTTGGCCTCTGTTTAAAGTATACCCATACTTTTAGTAATCGTGGTCTATCTTTTTGTGACAGACTGGCACTTTCTCCATTCCCAGGAGCAGAAGCTGCCATTACACGAGATGAATGTAAACAGTGTGACGTGTCGACGCATTTCACGCATGTGTGTGTAGATTATTGAACAGTTTGTAGACACCTGACTATATTTATATATCTATATTCCCTATATGCTCTTATAGTAACCAACATTCTTCTGGGAAGATGTTCCACTACATTATTCATTACATTTGAGGTCAGAGCTTTGTAGCACGTCGCTAAGATCTTCCCCTCAAACACATGTAAACCATGACTTATTAATTTCCACCTGGCATTAGCATGCTGGAACAGGTTTGGCTGTCGTAGTTCAGTTTTTCTTTTTTTTAAACCAGATGTTATTTGTCAGTAGATAAATACCTTTTACACAGATGCATCAACGACCAAAGAAGGCAGTGAACCTGTAAATAAAAGAATGTCAGATTCTTCCTTCAGATCTTAAACCTACGATCAATCATTACAAATGAAACAAGTGGCAAGAATACTAGGTCATGTGTACCATGTACCAACATGTCCTTAAAAAGGGTAGCTGGTAGCTTAGTGGTTAAGGCATTGGACTTTGGATCTGAAGATGATCAGTTGAAATCCTAGCAACACCAAACTGACACCTTTGGGCCTTGCTCAGTTGAATGAATTAGATCAAATGCAAGTCTGGAAAAGTGCATCTGCCAAATGCTATAGATGTAAATATAAATCAACCAACTATAGATTCAATTATGTTCTTCCTAAAATCAGGTATTAACCTAATCAAATGTTCATTCGATGTCATAATCATTTTAAAACTGACATATCTTTCTGCTTAAAGGTGACAACCCTGTGCATGTTCTCCATCTCTACTAAACATATTTTACTGAACTCTCCCCATTTTAATGTCACTAGGCAACACTTACTATGTACAGTACAGACCAAAAGTTTGGACACACCTTCTCATTCTAAGAGTTTTCTTTATTTTCATGACTATTGTGCTGTCCTCACTGCAGTGTAGCAACTGTAGCTATACAGCCAGCTAACTCTGATGCAAAATGACGACAAGTCGTAGTGAGCGATTTCTTGCTGTTTACTGTGGCTTTCAACATCATCTTACATAACAGAGTGAAAACTGTAACAAAGGAAAAAAGTTCGAATGTTTTAACAAATCTTAGGCAAAAGGGCCAACAAGTGCCAAGCATCTCTCTGGGAACTCCTACAAGACTGTTGGAATACCATTTCAGGTGACTACCTCTTGAAGCTCATCAAGAGAATGCCAAGAGTGTGCAAAGCAGTAATCAAAGCAAAAGGTGGCTATTTTGAAGAACCTAGAATATGACATTTTTTAGTTGTTTCACACTTTTTTGTTATGTATATAATTCCACATGTGTTCATTCATAGTTTTGATGCCTTCAGTGTGAATCTACAATTTTTATAGTCATGAAAATAAAGAAAACTCTTTGAATGAGAAGGTGTGTCCAAACTTTTGGTCTGTACTGTATATATAGTGAGCTCTCTCCTGAACTTGTTTGGGAAGCTATAACTAAAAAAGGTCTGTCATATGTAAATTCAAACAGCTTGTATAACCGTTTTTGCCACGAGGTCTCAAACACTGTCATGACAATAAAATCTATACTGCTACTACCACCAAAATATTAAAGAAAATGATATATCAGTAATAATGTATTATTACTATCTACAATTAAATAAAGCAGCCTTTACGTATTTTTGTAACAAATACCTTATAGCGGATTAAATATTTTTCTTGTACACGGGCCGAAAAGTAACCGGTTTGGGTTGCTGGTGCTTGGACCTCTGACCCTCTGATCACTTTTCCAGAGCGTTATCCATTGAGCCACCAATTCCTGGAGCAGTGCAGCATTAACAGAGAGACTGAGGCGGATAAACCCTTATCAGACTGTATCTCGGGTACAGTGAAGCGGAACGCACTGATACTATTGCGTTGGCCCATAGCATTATATTTATTTCATTGGTGGTGGGAGAAAGTTTTTATTCTGTTTAGCAAAACTTAAACATGTCTAAACCCCTGGACATACACTGGGAGTCCTCCATGAGCTTAAGATATCCATCATTGGGGAATGCTGGAAGCTTCTGCGTCTGTCTTTTTCTTAATTCTTCTCTCGCTTATTTTATTGTATATATAAAGTTTAAACCTAAAACTCACCTCTGTGACTTACTTAGTGTCACAAACATGTTCATTTATTTATTTTTTGAATAATGAATGATTTTACAATGGGCTGCAGAATTAATATTTTTGTAAAAAATATCAGTTATTATACATTACCATCTAAAATACTTAATTATAAAAAATAATAAGTGGAAAACGGAAAGCGACACCTAATGCAGTTTTATTTTCGAACGATTCTAGTTAAGTTACACATATTACAATGATTACATAATCCCATGTACAGTACAATTGTGTTCACTGCTTAATACAGCTGTTTGAGCTCCAAGCAATACAGCCATGTGCTTGTAATATCAGTGACCTGTAATGAGATATTTGAAGCTGTTTTTCAGTTTTTTATAGTTTGTACCAAATTAGGCTGCGACTGACTTTCTAACAAACTCTGCGTGTGGCCATTGTCTCTAACTAGCTTTACAGAACGTAAGAATGATTTCGTTTGTTGATACCACCCAAACGAGAATGGGTTCCTCTTTTGAGTTCCTCATCCTCGTTTGGGTGGTATCAACAGTGTGATTAGTCTTTAAACAATACAAAACAGCAAAGTTTACCACAGGCCGAATTTGGCCTACAGGTCCTCGTTTGGGCATTTTTGTTCTAAATAATACTAATATAGTTGTTAAAATATTCCTTTTGTGATTAATAGTAGAACTTTGGCTTTTCTGATCCGGTAATGGTAATAATAAAAAGCAGTAATTTCAAGCATCAAATCATAAAGCAAAGCATTTCCATTTTTTTGTTCCTCAACAAATTGACTTCCCCATCCTTAGCCTCAGTGACCTCAGACACGTGTAAAAAGGTATGTAGGTCATTGGGTGTTCTTTAACAAAGCATCAAAGACACAATTAGAAGTAAATTATGATACAGAGCAATGGTGTGCATCTTCAGCTGTTTACTTCGTTTACTTAGGCTTGTCGAGACAGGAATGACTGCAAGATGCCAATTTTGATCTCAACCCAGATTTTCAGCTCAGGTGGGGCTGATGCAGAAAAATGTTTGGATCCTTCACCCTATCATAGTGCTACTTCCAGTTCTGTCTGGGGGTCTAACAGACTGTAGGGAAGTCCCTGTTGAGTTTAAAGCTAGCTATTATTAAGTTAAATACATAACAGAGGTAGCTAGGACCCTTCTCTTAGCAACTGACAATAAGCTACATTTTAGGTATATACATATTGCCACTTTGGGGGCTCTGAAGGTTATAAAGGTGGAGCTGAATGAGATTGAGTTAGCATTAGTGGATATACGTTTTAGGGTTTTGTATTAGCATTGTAAACTACATAATAAGTCAATCACCTGCTTGAAAGCCACATAATAACATAATTATAATGTTAGAGTACTTTCACTGTCCTGCTTTTCTTTGAATTGAAAGTTTTAGGGACTGCTGCTAGTAATGGTAGCATTCTGAGCTATTTCCTAGGCTATTCAGGTTCTTGGAATGAAACAGCCCTATTACCACATTAAATAAATCTTATACTGATTTATGAGAATGATTAAAAGAACCTGCTGCGCCTTTCTTTTGAGAAAAAAAGGAACCCAACACTGCATTGTTGTTGTTTTTTCCTTTTCATACTGCACTAGACATGCTAGCAGAGTTTTTAGACTGGTGAGTTCCCTGACCTAGTACAGAAGCATGAGGAAGTGTTTTTGAGAGAATCTACAAATATCTTTTGAGAATCTTGTCTACTAAATTTAAACTTTGTAATTACATTTTTTTTTAAATTTTCTGGTTGTCTTTGAGTTTATGGCTTTTTGCTTTTTTTTTTTTTATATATTTTTTTTTTGCCAAACAGAAGGCAGAGTGAAGGAGCTTTGAAACGTCTTTATATAATGACTGAGCAGGAAGCACAAACAAGCATTTAGGACTGGAACACAGTTTTTGCACTTCTGCTAAGGCATCAAGAACATACATGTGCTTTGTACATCCATGCCCAGGGGCTAATTCTCACAAATTGCCACCCCTTCTCCTCCGCCCAAGATGGTTATTTTTCCCAAAACAACATGCACCAAGTGTTTCAGTAGTCAAGTTGTAACATGTTGTCCGTGGGAGCTTATAACGAATACAGTGTCTTAAGAATTTTTGGCTGAATGTGTGTAGGACTTACATAATGTTCATTGTAATGAGCAGATGAACTGATTAGATTTCAGAATTGATCACAGAAACTACAAATGTTAAAGTTTTTTTATTTGTGGCATACAGATTAAAATATAGAAGGACTGGACATGTTAAAGGTCGAAGCCTGCTTGTTCTCCAGTATATGTTCCTCTTATAAAACAGCATTATTTTAACAATGTTCCTGATAGCACTTGGGTCCAATAACAGATGTGAGCTGTGTCCCTGCCATGTCTAGCCTCTCATTTATACCACAAAAAAAAACATCTTAATATAAGAAAAAAAGAAAATGCCTGATTAAAGAAGATGCAAACTAGAAACATGTCAAATTATCAGACAGGAGTTTTTTTTGAGGATTTTTTGCAGATTGGGGTGTATTCACAGTGTTTCCTGCATGGGCTGTGGATTCACTATCACCCTGAAAGAATAAAATTACAAAGATAAATGAAAAAATGAATCATTTTAATATTAAAAAAAAAATAATAATCATCAGAACAATAGTATGCACTAAGAACGATTAAGCAAGTATGAAGTACAGCGATCCCCCATTTACAGGCCAAAACCGCCGCCATAAACGGAAAACCGCAATAAACAGGTTTTTTTTTATTGTTTATGCCATAAATCGTCCTCCCACACACTTTAAACACACACAGAAAACATTTGCAAGAATACAGTTATTATATATGTTTTAATACATTTAATTATTTAAACATGCACACACACTTTACACACATTAGGAGTCGCCACAGCAGATCATCTGTATTCGTGATCCGTATGTTCGATTTGGCACATGTTTTTATGCTGGATGTTCTTCCTAACGCAACCCTCCCCATTTATCCGGTCTTGGGACCGGCACAAAGAGTGCACTGATTTAAAAATTAGTAATAAAAAATAAAACATTTGTAAACCAGTAGAAATGTGTAGAAACAATCATGTATTTGATTTATTGTGCTCACACAATAGGAAATAATACCTATATTTACACTAGACTAGTGCCATTTTCCAAACCTGTACTTCACCCCTATGGGAACTCGAGCATGAACTTGTTTGACTTCTCTTTTTGTTGCACTCGCTGCGCTTGTGAGGCCTTGTGAGGCATGATCCGTCACTGCCATGCCATAGTAGTTTTCCACATGACTGGCGCAGTAAATAATTTCTGTGCTGTACTCGGAGCTTGACGCTGTAGATGTAATAATGGAGTCGACCAGTGATCTGGTCTCTCTTTCACATGCACCATGTGAGTGTGAGACGAGGTACTGATAGGCTCCAGTCTCCACAGTGTCAGCCCTGTCAAGCCAAAGGTTTTTGGACATCCATGGGTGCTTTCTGAACATCCCAGTTTGGTGTTCTAATATTCCAATCCTCTGGGAAAGCTTTCCACTAGATTTTGGATTGTGTTTTGGGGATTTGGGATTAGGCAGTGAGTTCAGGCATTGATATTAGATCACTAGGCCATGGTTTGTTCCAGTTCATCCTACGGTGTTCCTTAGGGTTTTGGTCAGAGCTCTGCGGGTGACACTCGGTTCTCGGTTTATTATCATGCTGGAACATATTTGGGACTTTTAATTTTGTGGCAACGGTTTAGGGAAGATGTGATGGTCAGGTGTCCACATACTAATGAACATATCATGTATCTGCAGTGTGACCTATTTGGTAGTTTACTGAATAAATAAACAGTAAGTGTAGCTACAGAGTATAGCTTGCACTGGTAGTGTTTATTTTAGTATTTAATATTGTTTTCGGCTGAGTTGGTACTGGTACAATGCAGGATGTGGGTAAACTTTGGGTTGGTGTGGTTTTGATTTATGCATCCTGTAGTCTCATAACCTGAGGTACTGTTACAGGTTACAAAGATTTTTATGCATTTGGCAAGGTTGACAAGAGAGACCTTATCTCACTGTTATTTAATGTTCTAAAACAAAACAAATGAGCTAGCAGGCTGGGAAATCTGAACAGTTATATCTTATCTCTCATTTGTCTAATGCACATACTAAGCAATCTACCGTGTTCAAGTAGGGCATGACTGAGATGTCAGACGTGAAACTAGGAGTCGGCACATAGCATTCTTTTACTCAGTGCAAAACAATGTTTTAATGTGTTTGTATGAATATAACACCTGTGACAAAATCTTTATCCTAAAGTCAGTGAACGCAGGAATGCAGGATCCCTAAAAGAAGAAGGAATCGAGTCAATGAAGAGAAAAAGGAAAGTTTCAATGAAGGCAGGAAGGAAAGATTCAATGAAGAGAGAAGGAAACAAGTCAGTGAAGGAAGGAGGGAATGAGTTTGTGAACAGAGAAGGGAGAAAGGAACGAGTCAACAAAGGAACAAGTCGATGAAGGGAGGAGGGAACGATTCACGATTCTTTATAAAAGTAAGTGAAAGTATTAATAAATAAAGAGAAGAACATTAAGTAAATGAGGGGATGAAAAAAATCAACAAACAAAAAAAGCAAGCATAAAGAACTAATGGAGAAAATCAATGAATCAGAAACAAAAACAGTATCATACACTCGCTTATGCAAAGCAATAGTGTCTATAAAATAGACCTGGTTCCAAAAATTTATATTTAATATGCAAATGTAAAATTTTTAATTCAAATATATATTTTATAGAATTATATTTAGAATGTTTTGTATTTTTAAATGTTTGATCCCCTCCAATATAAGGAGTACCTTGTCACGTGTGAGAGGTAAGTTTTAGCACCCTCTGCTTACTGGGGATTAAACTGTAATTCTAATAAATCATTTACGAGCTGCTCCTTGTCCCACTTGACTGCCACTTGGTTAAAACATTTTTTTTAAGAAAATGAGGTGGAGCCAAGCAATAATGTTCAGGCAGTGTGTTTAGAGAACTATTCACTGTATGATAACACACATTTCAAATTGTTTGGCCATATATGTTCACAAACATTATAAACTGCACTTTTTTGCAGTAAATAATGCATCCTTTTATTTATTTATTTATTTTTTTTACCCGCAAAACAATGACACCATTGAACAAATAAGCTAAAACGCTGATCGTGCTAATTCTTTGACTCTAATACAGTCTTCTAAAGAACATGTGCAAATGTTCACCAATCCTCTAGTTCAGTCTCAATTTCCCTCTTACTGAAAAGCCTGTTGAACAGGATTGTGTGCGCTTGCTTAATTTCGGTTGTGTCAAGTTCACTTTTTGACAGCCACTCCCTCTGTCCTGATTTACCACCAGTTCGAGTTTTAGACAGTTACAGTGTGGTGACAGACACCTCTTAGCGGCAGTTTCAATAACATCACATAATGGATATGGTTTGTGTGTTGTGTCCTGTTTGTGTGGTCTCATGCAGAACCTGATATAATCAAGAATGATTAGGACCCATAACTCTTGTGGGATATATTTAGACCATTTTGTTCCTGATGAGATTTTCTATCTACATGACACCACATCATGTATGAAAAGTTTGATTTTGAGGTCTACCATAATGGAACTAATGTACTAAAGAGGATACCATTTAGAGAACTAAAATATAATAACGTGTGATGTTATTTAATATAAAGACTCAAACGTGTAATCCGGCTGATCAACGTTAATTAAATCATTAGCAGAGAGTATAATGGGGACGTTAAATCATTGGACTCATCTGAAAGTTGAGAGTTTAAATCCCTGCCACATCAAGCTTTCTCTTCTGGGCCCCTGAGCAAGGCCCTTTACTCTATGGCTGCTCAGTTTTATGAATGAGATAATTGTAAGATGCTCTGAATAAGGGCTTCTGCCAAATAGATAGATAGATTTAACTTTGTCATTGCGTAGTGCAAGTACACAGCAACGAAATGCAGTTTGGCAGAACTAAAATATAATAACGTGTGATGTTATTTAATATAACGACTCAAACGTGTAATCCGGCTGATCAACGTTAATTAAATCATTAGCAGAGAGTATAATGGGGACGTTAAATCATTGGACTCATCTGAAAGTTGAGAGTTTAAATCCCTGCCACATCAAGCTTTCTCTTCTGGGCCCCTGAGCAAGGCCCTTTACTCTATAGCTGCTCAGTTTTATGAATGAGATTATTGTAAGATGCTCTGAATGAGGGCTTCTGCCAAATAGATAGATTCAACTTTGTCATTGCGTAGTGCAAGTACACAGCAACGAAATGCAGTTTGGCGTCTGCCAGAAGTGCAAATAGTAGCAATTGTGCAAATAGACAAGTGCAGATTATGTGTAGCATATGTACAGTGTGTGTGTGTGTGTGTGTGTGTGTGTGTGCGTGTGCGTGTGTATATATATATATATATATACACACAAACACAAAATATTAGAATCTCACTTGTATCCTCAGATAATAGTGAAGGTCTAAAATTCTTGCCAAAGGTGTGAACTGCACTTTGGCTTAAGGGATTTTTTTTTTTGTAGCAAATTCCATTATTTTCCCTCCAAACACACCCTCTTCACTCAACTCAACACTGCAGTTGACAATGACGGTCCTAACTTATCTGAAAAGCTGGAATGCAAGAAATTCCACTCTGATCAACTGATAAGATGATAAAATATGATAACTTTTTTTTCTTTTCACACTGAAAAGTGTGTATGTAGGTTTTACGATGCCGGAAAAAACAGGTTAAATTGTTAAATACTTAAACTTCCCACAGTGAAAGTGACATTTCCTTTTAATCAATTTATTATTATTATTATTTTTGTATTTATTTAAATGCAATTTTAATAGCACAAGTGTATTCGAATTTGATATATTATTGTATTACTGAAAAATGTTTGGTCAAATGTCAAGTCTCTTAAATTTTGACCATTTCTCTCTCTCTCTCTCTCTCTCTCTCTCTCTCTCTCTTTCTATTTTAGTGTCAAAATGGCAATGAAAACGTCTCATTCCTAGGAAAGGACTCAAAGATGCCATCGAAGCAGAAGAGGACGGGGCTGGTAGTGGGGCTTGTGCTAGGGCTGCTGGTGCTGGCGGGCGTAGCTGGTTTTCTCATATGGTGGTTTGCTGGTATGAACATTTTCTATATCTTGTGAAACAATTCAGCAATTTGGACGAATCCTCTGAACTTTTAGTCTTTAATATTTTGTTTTCAAATAAGTGATTTGTAAAGTATTTGTCAGGCATATGGGCCATGCCACCTTCACTAAAACTGGTGTAGAACACACCTAATTTACTAAGATTGACAGGCAGCTAAGCCACACCCCCATTACTACAATGAAGTAGGTGTGACTTATGTGCCTGTCAATCATGGTGAACAAGATGTGTCCTAAATAGTAGTATTATTAATGGAGGTGTGACCTCTGTGCCTGTAAGTCTTAATGAAGGAGATGTGTTCTATATGCCAGTCCGTCTTACTACATTAGGGTCTCCTGTGTGCCTGTCAGGCTTAGTCTTGGTAGAATAAGTGTAGCTCCTCTGCCTGACAGGGTCACAGGAGACATCTTCACTAAGATTGACAATAAAGGATGTCTGCCAGTTTTATTGATATGGGTGTGTCCTATGTGCCCCTCTGTCTTTGTAAAGGAGATGTCTACTATATACCCATCAGGTTTGGTAACTACGGTGTCTCTTAAGTGCCCCTCAGTCTTAGTAATGGAGAGGTGTCTCATATGTGCCCATTAGTCTTGGTAAATGAGATGTTTCCAGTCAGTCTTTAAAATGGAGGTGTTTCCTATGTGCTTGTCAGGCAGATAAGCTACTCCTCCTTTATACTAAGACTGACTGGCATCTTCATTAAGACCTACAGGTCACAACCTCCTACTTTAACACTGACTGAACTTATTTTGGGCCAAGAATTGTTGTTCCATCCAACTTACATATATTTCCGCCTGCTTCCACAAACTGTCATTACCTGTCAGGTTAACAATTTGCACATTTCACTTAGTTTACAGAGAAAAACTTCTCTTCCTCCAGTCAAACCCAATCAGCTCCAGCAAGACTCGGTACCCAAAATGGGAGCCCAGCGAAATTTGGGAACGCTAGTCTTCAGCGGAGAGATGACGCTGGTAGATGCCACCTACAAGCCTGAGTACAACGATCCCAAAAGCTTGGAGTTCCGAGAAACAGCTGATGCACTGCAGGACATTGTAAGTTTTTCTAATAAACCATCATGTACACATTGAAGTCCAAAATTCAGATGAATGTCCTTAGAGGGTGGTAATAGATTCTATAGGTTGTGGTAGGTGGATTAACCTGATAAAGAAGCAACTAACTGTAAAATTCTCTGGGCTGTTGTTTTATTTATATAAGATGAACCTGTGATCAGCGTGTGAGAATTAAAATCACCTTTATTCAAATTCCACCAGAGGGTGCTACAGATATTACTAAGGAAGTCTGGCATCCCTCCTTTTTATTACATATTTTATTCTGGATCACAAAACATATGGGTCAAAGACGAAAAGGGTAACATTTATGTATATTAATACTTTTCTGTAATATGAACAGGCTTTGCAAGCAAAAGAGACATGACTTTGACCCACATATACACACAGTATCAGTAAGTGTTCCACTAAAAAACTTCTAGTAGTAAAATAATAATAATTTATTGTTAATGCATAGATATAACTGTATACACACATACTCTACAGCCAAACTTTGTGGACACCTGAATCTAAGATTGAACAATTCATTCCATATTTAGTCCTCATTTACTTTTATAATAACCTCCATTCTCCTGGGAAGATGTTCCACTAGATTTTGGGGTAGTGTTCTTATGCATATTTGTGCTCATTAAGCCACAATAGTGTTGGTAAAGTCAGGTACTAATGTAGGTGAGGTGAATTTATCCCGAAGGTGTTTAATAGGATTGAGATCAGAGCAGGCCGGTCAATATCTTCCACTCAAATTCTTCTAAACCATATCTTAATGAAGCTGGCTTTGTGCGCAGGGGCATTGTTATGCTGGATCAGGAAAGCAACAAATGAAATGCTACCACATTGAGAGACATCCTAAACAATTATGTGCCTTCAATCTTGAGGTAACAGTTTATGGAAGGGCCACATATGGCTGGAAAAAGTAAAATGTCTCAGTGCCTTTGTCTGTATAGTGTATAGTTGCTTTGTAATAAGATCACAGATGAAGTCACTACTATTTCACGTTTTTTTTTTTCTCTGTTTTTGGCCACTGAGTGTTACACATCTCAAGTAAAAAACAAAACAAAAAGCATTGATACTGGGTAAAAATCATTTTAATGTTGAGCCAATTCAGATTATCCAAGGCTGATGGTACCACTATGCTCTGTGTAAGGCTAGTTTTATTTTAGTGACTTCTATATCAATCTTGATTGCAAACACAACGAATATGTTCAAAGAACTTGGGTTTCACAAATGCACTTATTTTTGTTTATAGAAGGATGAAATCATTTTGTAAGCATGTTCAGTACACAACTCGCATTATTATGATTTACTGGAAGAAAGAAAATGGGTTTCCAAAGCAAAACAGGTCATGTAATTTCAGCTTTGGTTCATTGGTTCAGGTCTGTTTCACAGTAATACAAACTCAGATCTTTTGGGTTAGGTGTTATTGGACTGGATCTTACATCCATTTGTGATTGATTTATTACTATATAATTTTACACTAATACAATATTGATTGTACTTAAATTTAAAGCAGTATCTGTGTGTAAATGCAGTCTATTTGAATGTAAAATCGATAATAATCAATAGTACAATTCATTGTCAACGAATGCCATTATTTTTTAGTTGGGCTGCTCGAGTTAGGTGTTAGCGTAAATGTAAGATAACTGGCATTAGGAAAAATTGTGTGTCCCAAGTCATCTAAGACATGGGACTATTTTATATTAAACGCAATAAAGAAAACTGTACCTAGAAGTTATGCAAAACAGAGCTTGCGTGGCATGGAAGTACCACAATGATGCACGAGCATGTAACAGTCACACTGGATCTGTTCTGTCATGATTTGTGAGCAACAGGTTGCGCAATCACCTCGCTTGCAACATAGTGAAGGGTTCAATTATAACGGTGCGAACGAACACTAAATTTAAAAGCAGCAAATAACAGCAGCAGTAAATCATCACATTTTTTTGTCACTGTTGTGGGGGGTTTCAGCGAATAATTATGCATTTGTACACCAATGCATTTTTTTTTAATCAAACCTGTTAACTTCCTGTGTTTCTCCGTTCTATTCGCTTTTTATAGCATTTGTCTGCTACAACAGTAACTAATCTGTTTTTTAACGTGATTTACTACGGCTTTACTACGTTCAAATTTTTGTTTTTTAATGTTTGTATATTTAATTTATGCATATATCATTTAATCATTATACAAAATTTGTTATATATTTTAGATACTTATATCTTTAAAATGAACAAGATATCAGTTGTTGTTTTTTTAAACGAAAAATGTCAAAACAATATTATAAATAAAAAAAATTATAAAAAAATATATTTGATATAGGTTTTTTAAGCATAGTTGTCAACTTCCTATCTACAAAATACAATAAAAATGTTGATTTAAACAAATTGCTTCAGTTTGCTTACTCATGCTGTATTTTTATTAATAATATTAAAAAAATTACAGAAGAAAACAACAAAGCATGAGTGAATTTGTTCAAAGAAAAAATCCCCTATGTACTCCTCAACAAGCGGCCACTACAGGTAGTCGTCGACTTACGACCACGATTGGGGCCGACATTTGGTCGTAAGTAGAGTAGGCTATATGTACAGTACTGTGAAATGATGCCGGAAACTGGTATGCACTGTTGTACGCCACGGCTAGTGATTGTTGACGTAATGGTCGAATGGTCGTAAAGTTGCATAGGTCGTAAGTCGACGACTACCTGTATAAGCTTTATACAATTTCTGAATTAAAGATGGGTAAACTCACTCTGTGGCTTTTGCATTTGCAACACTTTTTATAAATAAGTACTCTGAATAAGGATTTTATATAGTTATAATAAGCAAAACACCTAATTTGAATGTATTTATTTTTCTAATTAATCAAGAATGAAAAGCAAAGGAAACAAACAAACAAACAAAACAAAAAAATCCACTGATTAAACGGTTATTAAAATAATCGTCAGTTGCAGCTCTAATTGATTGCCAAAACTGTTTAGGAGAACCAGAAAGCTTATGCAGTCCTTAAACATTTAGCATGAAAGGGAATCAGGTTTTATGTTCCCTGACAGGAAGATTATTAATATTCCACTGATGGTGTACTTTTTTTGTGTTTTACTGCATTTGATTACTGCCATTGACTGACTGAGCATTTGCAGTACACTTTTTATTAAATGGGGTCATCCATGTTTTTTCATATTTCTTGTCTCCACACTACCCTGTCCTCTAAATCTGCCTCTTACAAATGAACTACTTGAATGTCTTCCCTCACCACATCCATAAACCTCCTCTTTGGCCTTCCTCTTTTCCTCCTGCTTGGTAAATCCTCAATTCCTCAATTCTTCAACCAATAAACCCCATGTCCCTCTGCTGCATATGACCAATCCATCTTAATTGGGCATCCCTTCAGATTTCCTAAACACATGTATATTTGTATGTATATATGTATGTATGTATGTATGTATGTGTATATGTGTGTGTGTATATATATATATATATATAT
>MU542898.1:1396585-1427609 GCA_024362625.1 Silurus asotus
ATACATACATATATACATATACACACGCACACACACACACATACATGCATTTATATGTGTGTGTAGAGAGAGAGGAAGGTTGGATGATGAGGCTGAGACTGATGTTAAAATCATTACTTGTGTTACTTGGATGCAACTATTTTGTACATTTCCACTGGAAAATCATTTCGAATCAATACTCAACATAACAAAAAATTGCAGAATTCTTATTTATACAGTATACAAAATCCTAAGGTCTGTATTTTCTTACACTGTTCTGAAACACCATGAAAATCTGTGAATTCGCAGCTCATTAAATGTGCATAAATTTGCGAAATAAAACTGCGACAACTACAAAACCTGTCAGTTCAAAAATATAAACTACTTCCTGGAAATGTATTAGGGGCCATGGAACTGAAAAAGAAAAATATATTTATATAATTTTTCATTCAATTCTCTGTACAGGTTTGTAGGATGTGGGACAGAGAAACTGTATATGGAGTCTGACCCAGTGATCTGAACTGATCCCTAACATTTTTTAAATGGCATGTGAAATGAATTCTGACAGCACTTAATTGCATGCATGTTATTAGCTGATCATCTAAATTAGTCACCCTTCTTAGCACCAGTGAGCACTGAAATAGCAGTAATTAGCACTCCTCTTAGTAATTATTTCCTCAGTATGAATATTGTATCTGTTCAGAAGAACACCAAGGAGTTTTCTGAAGCATTATTTAGCTAAATTGCAAGAAGTGCATTTCTTATCCTATGCTGATTTGAGAGTAATTTGACCCCTTCCATCCCCTTTACATGTCAGCATCCTTAATATTGACAAGGAAAGTGTGTATGCAACAGGTATCTTACGCATCTGTAGTGCCCCGTGCTTCACTAGCTGACACAGACAGCTCTGAACAGGCTCCATAATGGATCCCATTATGCTGATGTTCCATTTTTATGGCCAACTAGGATTGTGTAAAATCTTGACGTGCCACTGAAGAGTCTGTGGTTTAAATTATCATTGGCATGCAGGGCCTTGTTAGGAATACACCATCTTGATTTATCTATATTTAAAGTATGAAATGTATGAAAGTGTTTAAAGTACCTGTACCTATTCGAGGAAGTGGTGTTGTTTTTGTTTTTTTATTGCTTGACATTACAGTCCCAGTCCTAAAGGGCCCAGATCAAGGAGAGTATTGCTTACATACTTACTAAACTCAGCAGTTAGCTGCTCACATGAAACTAGTGCCTTTGAGCTGAGAAGTAAATAACCTAACAGTGCTGGACTCTGCTCAGTCAGCAGTGGATTTAATGACTCCACTTATAGAAACTGCAGACATTTGACTAAACATTCTGGATTATGAATAAAATATCAAATTGATGCACTTGTCTCATGTTTCAGTTTATTTTTTAACAGCACATGGAAATGCAGATATATCTTGCCTCTCAGATATCTTCCCAGGTTAGCTCATACTAGTCAGTTAATATCTCATGCTTGTTACAGCAGTGAAGATTCTATAAATTTTTAACCTTACAAATCCTCTCGGAACCTGTGACAGGGAGACCCATGCTAGGTAGTTAGTGATAGCAATGAAAATGATAAAGATTGTGAGTCAGGTTTCTTCCTTACACAATCTCAGGGACAAATCATGAGATTTTATATTGTGAATCTGTCCCAAAGCAGCAACAGTATCTAAAAATAATGTCCATTATTAAAATGTTAAACAAATAACATTGATTTGATTTGAATTGATTTGAATGCATTAAATATTTTATGAGTATGGCTTAATTCCCCTCAGGTTAGCCTTTGTTAGCTGGCTTGCATAACTTAGCTATAAACAAAGCTTTAATATTTCTTAGGAATCCACCCAGCTAGCATTAGTGGTTCAGATTGTGAATATTTATTAATATATCTTTCACATAGTTCCAGCAGAGCTAGATCCTGTCTGTCAGCTTGTGTAGCGTAGCTGGTGAAAATTGTGAACCTGTGTTGATAGCTTAAAATATTCACACAATATATATTCTGATTGGCTAATTTTAGACTGTTAGCTAGCATAACCAGTTTTATGTTGTTTATTTATTAAAACCTTCTCAAAATTTTAATGATTATAGACATGTATTAACATGGGTTAAAAATCATCTCAGAAATCCTTTCAGATTAGCTAATGCTAGTCAGCTAGTGTTAGGGGTTACTATTGTAAATGTTTATGAATATAGCTTTTTTATTTTTTTTCCAGAAATCCTGTCAGGTTAATTCACTGTAGCTAGATGGCATGCATTTGTTAAATTACTGAAATTATTAATTACATTTCCAGTGGCTCATACATAATTTTTTTTGTTCTATGGTTTCTCAGATCATAGTTTATGCACACGCATGGGAAGGGATACGATGGCTGATTTGAATCAGCCTGTCATATTTTAACACTCTTTGTTAATTATGCCATTAGCTCAAATTATGTTCACAGCGTGATGAAGAGTTGAAGCAGCTTACAGGCCTGTGCGCCAGTGAGCAAACCCCACCGAAATTAAACGTTAATTTCTCTTTTCAGGTCCTGGAGTACAAAACTGCATAAAAATCTCTGCCAATTTAATCAACCTTTTCACCAGAACATTTGAAAGTGTATATAGTCATTTTTTGCATATTAGTATAGGGTAATATTTAGAAATCAGGGCAGCTGATGGCCGATATATGGTGAAGATTTTTTTTAGCCAATATGTTTAACTTATTTTATTTTTTTCCCCATTTCATCTGATAAGATCTAACAGTTAATTATTAAAATGTAATACAGCAAATTGATTGACCAGCACAAGCCTCTACAATCAGTGCACTTGTTACCGGGTTTTGGTACATGTGCCTACCTGTGGCCTAAACTACAACCGGATAAAATGCTCGCTAGCAATACAGTTCGAAAAAGTGAGTTTCACAATGTTGGCTCTAGTCAGAAAAAGCCAGCTGTTTTTTGTCAGATTCTGAGTGTCGAATTGGTGGCGGAACTCATCGGTGAGAAAGAGATCTCAGATTAGCTATTCTGCTTAGTGAAAGAGCAAACGAGAAAAAAAAAATTAACTGAAGAGAGCTAACAATGACTGACTAAAGAGGGAACACAAACACTTGTTTCCATTCTTGCCACGTCTCTTTGCAACTTAGCAGACATAATTAAAAACAGCTACACGTATCTGTTAGTAATGATAGGTGTCATAGGTGACTACTGCCACCTGCTGGTATTGTTTTGTTCTTTCACACAAGTGCAGAACAAACACACATTGGTGTGTCAGATGCGCCTGCCTAATATTAGGCCTAATTTGCAGCACAATAGGCCCATACCGATAACATAATGCTAATTATCAGCCCGATTAAACGGCTGTCAATCAGTCGACCTTTTTAACAGTATATCTGCTAAATTGTTGATTTTGTAAGAAGGTGTTTATGTAGAATGTTTGCAAGAAGTCACCAGTATCAGGACTTTATTTTTTACATTCAAAGTTAACTCTAAGTTGTTTGACAAGGCCATTCTCATCATATTTATCTGTTGCATTGTAAGTTTAGCTTGTTCATGGACATTGAACAGCATTATATGCTATACTATAAATGTATAGAAAAACAAATCTGGTTCAATAATATATAAAAATTGTTTGGCAAATTGTTCTGAGGAATCAAACATGCCAAGGTTTTCTGATACTGAAAATAAAGTGCTTTTTGACCCCCATATTGAGCACTGTTCAGTAGATATTACAGAGAGATATACTGTTATCAGTTATGGTCACTGACAGCAGCAGTATTGTTGATTTGTATTCTTTTCAGTGATTTTATTGGAGTTCTCCAGTCACTTGTGCATTTTAGAATCCAAGTGCGATATGGGCTCAGCAGAATTTGACACGCGTCGCATCGCACATTTTGACATCGTTACGTGCCTTCCGAATGATGTGCCGAGATTTGCTGTTGAAGTTTTACGGCTAGATCCTGCTCTCACTGCACGCTGCCATTGTGCTGCTTCAGTTCGGTTTGCTCTCTTAAACATGGACTCTTTCATCTTAAAAATGCTGAGCTTCAAACAGACTGCGCTGTAATTTGATGTGCTCTGACGTGCATTTGGAAGGAAAAAGAAACTATAAGTAGGCTTGCATTAAACCTGTCAGTGGAGATCTGATGGCTTATGTAAAATTTAAACCCGGTCTTGAAATCCATCAGTGTCAGGGTTTTTTTCTCTCCTGGTTTTAAATGAGGCAAAGGCAGGCAAGTGATGAAGCGTCAGGGTATAAGTGAACTTTAAGGTGAGCACTTGGAATTGCATCTTCATTTCCTTGGGCTAAGCCTTGAGTTCAGTGCTTAAAAAACCAACATGGTAAATTTTATTAATTAAGCATTACTAGTCATTTTAAAACTATCCAACAAGAAGATATAATTCTGTTTTTTTGCAAAGTAAACATAGTCTACACTTTTTTTGGGAAATATTTATCATGTGTATATTCAGCAACTCGATTGATCCAATTGCTGGAGAGCTCTGTACTATAGACTGAGCACTTTATCATTTTTATTATTTATTCATGTAATTGTCTAATGAGCAAATCATGTTGCAGCAGTGAAATGCAGCTGATCTCCTGGAAATTTTATGACGTAAAAGTTCAGAACAGTAATTAAAATAATCCAGACACCAGCAGTTCTTCAGTTGATTTGAAAAGTCAAACTGTTTTAAACTAGCAGAAAGGCTAAGTACCTCAGGTAAACACTGTTGGTGAGCAGAAACCCTTGTCCGAATGTACAACAACCCAGACCTGGAGGCAGGGGGTTACAACAGCAGAAGACTGCATTGGTTTTCAGTTCTCTTACACAAGAACAGAAATCTAAAGCTACTTGGGGTACAGGCTTGCCAAAACTAGACTGTTTAAAAATTAGCAAAAAGCAAACCCTGGTCTGATTATAATCTCATTATGCTGAGGGGCAGACATGGTAGGATCAGAATTTGGTATCAACAGCATGAATTTATGGACCTGGCACACCATGTGTAAACAGTCCATGCTGATGGAGGTGGTGTAAGGGTGAGGGGAATCTCAATCATTGCATGAAAACCATAGCCTTACGAGTACTGGTGCTGAATATGTGAATCCCGTAATGGCCGTACCCCTATCAAACTGGGGTCATGCTCATGAAGATACATTCAATGTACTTTGGTGACCTCACCAGTCAAACTAAATCCAGTCATTTGCATTTATGGCATTTGGCAGATGTTTAGATAAGCGTCTATTTCATTCATACAACCAAACAGTACTTATCCTGCATAGCACTGATCCCAGGTGAAATGCAGAAGCCCACCAATAAGTGTTCTGGTCTAGAAACTACAATATCTAAGCATAAAATCTAGTGAATAAAAATGCTAAATAAATGACAACAACTGAGTGTAAACACGATATTAGAAATCATGTCTTAGTAAAAATGTTTCAGCAGTTCTCATGAGAAAAAAGTTTTCTACTGTTAGATGTATAAAACGTCTACACTTATTATTGTGACTTTGTTTGTTTGTTGTATTTGTCATATCTCCATCCGCAGTGTGTCCCTTGTTCCCTTGAGGCATGTTGCATGAAGCGTGTGCAATCTCTCTTTAATACGTACAGAGCTTTCTGTAGGTCGAATAAGACCAGACTATGCATTTCCATATAAACCCTGTGTCAGACTTATAGTCGAGGCTCTCTTTTATCATTTTTATCGCTTTAAGCGAGCCATCACTTCAAACCCACGCTCAGATCGTATTATACGGCCGGGAGAAAGTGCCAATGTCAGCAAAACCATTTTGATTTCATTGCTATATATGCTGTATATTTGTGTGTATGTGTGTGTGATTGTGGAGGGGAATTTTGAGTTGTCCCTGATTTCATTTAGTATCGAGTTTTACTAGCATCTAACATCGAAATGGAAAACATGAATAAAATGGTTTATAAATTTTAACCACCAGTGCCGCTGGCGTGTTTGATAAAGTTCTTTATTTCACTCACATATATATATAATATCTTTTTTTTCTTCTTCTTCTTTTCTCTCCGTATTCAGCTGAATAAGACGATCGCCAACGACAATTTTCTCTTCAAGTACTACAATAAGTCTGTCATCTCTGCCTTCAGGTAAGACCGGTATGTGAGCAGAGCTGCCAGAGACTTCTGTTAATATTTATGAGATCATCAGTGCTAAATGCTCATGTGTATTCATCAATGTAATGTTACTGTACAGCAATTACAGGCACATTATTGGTGTCAATGGATCTTTAATCTTTAGCCTTATGCATCATCTTATTCGGTTAAATCAGATCAGTATTTAACTTTATGGGATTATACAAAAATCCTAATAAAAGTTTACAATAAGATTTACAATGCCAAGATATCATTGTAGTGCACACAGAGAACTGTTATATAAAATTTTATACCATAGCAATAAAAAACATTTTTTGGGTTTTTCGATTTTGTAGGCAATTCAGATTTCATAATAAGTGTTTGTTATTTTGGTCCACTCTAAAACAACAAATTACCCTTGTTGTACGCTATCCCCAGTGTTTGTTTGTTATTTCTATATCGATCATGATACCATATACTTCATATAGCCATCTTACATCCAGCACCCTGTGCCTTTTATCATGCAGTGTGGCCCCAACCCTAGATGAGCATAAGAAAAAAACAGGCTGTCACACATTTATAAAACAGAACATTTACCAAGCGAAATTGAGCTTAATGGCTAAATGGCTTAAATGTATTCATGCAAATTTCATTTTGCTGATGCAAGTGATTACCAATGAATAACCATATTTATTATCAAATTTGAAAATCCAAGATTGCTGTGGTATAATATTTAATAATATAGCAGCTCTTTGTGTGCACTATCATATGGTATTAGGATTATATTATAACTGAATTATCACTATTATCTAGAGCGACTCGTAAGTAAATTAGGTAAAAGTAAAAAAATATGTTTTTTTTTTTTCTTTTTTTTAATAGCTAAAAAGCACAAAGTGTTTATTAATCAGTTATAAATCGCCATTGTTGGCAATTGAAAAGAAATCAAATACTTTGTCTTGTTCCACTTCCATACTAAAATTAGACACAGACTTAAGATATAAAACCAGACTTGAAAGTGTGTTCTGTTAGATTAATGATTAGGTCTGCAATGGTTGAGTGAGTTTGAGGTTTGAGTGATTTCCTGATTATTTTTCCAAAGCTCCACTCACAGGATCTATGGTGGCCTCTATAAAATGATTGACGGTAGGCAGATCCAAACACAAATGAGAAGTTCTGGACCGAAGTCAGTTTTCCGGGAATGTTTTTGTCTTTTTTTTTAATTTTTTAAATGGGATGGATGGATGGATGGATGGATGGAACGAACATTGTCATTGCATAGTACAGGTACACATCAAAGAAATGCAGTTTTGCATCTACCAGAAGTGCAAATAGTAGCAATTGTGCAAATTGACAAGTGCATATAAATGTATGTTTATGTACAGCATATAAATATATGTATGTAAATATATGTACAGTGAATAAATATAAAGTCTATGGCAGTGAAAAATGTGCAGACACTGTTATAAAACTACAACAAAATAGGTTATAAGGCTATGGCATTGAAAAAAAATGTACAAAAGCCGAATAAACAAATCCACAAACAAACAAAAATAAATATTTGATATATATATATATATATATATACAGTGAGAAAAACAAGTATTTGAACACCCTGCTATTTTGCAAGAAATCATGGAGGGGTCTGAAATTTTCATCGTAGGTGCATGTCCACTGTGAGCTAAAAAAATAAAAAAATAAAATCCAGAAATCACAATATATGATTTTTAAACTGTTTATTTGTATGATACAGCTGCAAATAAGTATTTGAACACCTGTCTATCAGCTAGAATTCTGACCCTCAAAGACCTGTTAGTCTGCCTTTAAAATGTCCACCTCCACTACATTTATTATCCTAAATTAGATGTAACTGTTTGAGGTCGTTAGCTGCATAAAGACACCTGTCCACCCCATACAATCAGTAAGAATCCAACTACTAACATGGCCAAGACCAAAGAGCTGTCCAAAGACACTAGAGACAAAATTGTACACCTCCACAAGACTAGAAAGGGCTACTGGGAAATTGCCAAGCAGCTTGGTGAAAAAAGGTCCACTGTTGGAGCAATCATTAGAAAATGGAAGAAGCAAAACATGACTGTCAATCTCCCTCGGACTGGGGCTCCATGCAAGATCTCATCTCGTGGGGTCTCAATGATCCTAAGGAAGGTGAGAAATCAGCCCAGAACTACACGGGAGGAGCTGGTCAATGACCTGAAAAGAGCTGGGACCACCGTTTCCAAGGTTACTGTTGGTAATACACTAAGACGTCATGGTTTGAAATCATGCATGGCAGTGAAGGTTCCCTTAATGTGCTTAAACCAGCACATGTCCAGGCACATCTTCACTTTGCCAATGACCATTTGGATGTTCCAGGGGAGTCATGGGAGAAAGTCATGTGGTCAGATGAGACCAAAATAGAACTTTTGGGTCATAATTCCACTAAATGTGTTTGAAGGAAGAAAAATTATGAGTACCATCCCAAGAACACCATCCCTACTGTGAAGCATGGGGGTGGTAGCATCATGCTTTGGGGGTGTTTTTCTGCACATGGGACAGGGCGACTGCACTGTATTAAGGCCATGTATTGCGAGATTTTGGGGAACAACCTCCTTCCCTCAGTTAGAGCATTGAAGATGGGTTGAGGCTGGGTCTTCCAACATGACAATGACCCGAAGCACACAGCCAGGATAACCAAGGAGTGGCTCTGTAAGAAGCATATCAAGGTTCTGGCGTGGCCTAGCCAGTCTCCAGACCTAAACCCAATAGAGAATCTTTGGAGGGAGCTCAAACTCTGTGTTTTTCAGGGAAAGGCCAGAAACCTGACTGATCTAGAGAAGATCTGTGTGGAGGAGTGGGCCAAAATCCCTCCTGCAGTGTGTGCAAACCTGGTGAAAAACTACAGCAAACGTTTGACCTCTGTAATTGCAAACAAAGGCTACTGTACCAAATATTAACTTTGACTTTCTCAGGTGTTCAAATACTTATTTGCAGCTGTATCATACAAATAAATAGTTAAAAAATCAAACATTGTGATTTCTGATTTTTTTTGTATGTCTCTCACAGTGGACATGCACCTACGATGACAATTTCAGACCCCTCCATGATTTCTAAGTGGGAGAACTTGCAAAATAGCAGGGTATATATATATAAATGTGAAATAATAGGCAGGTGTGCGTGTGCGTGTGCGTGTGCGTGTGCGTGTGTGTGTGTGTGTGTGTGTGTGTGTGTGTGTGTGTGTGTGTACATGGATACACATAAATAAAATAGTAGTGCAGATGTATGTAAGGTACAATATGTGTAGAGAAAGAGGGGTATAAGTGAAGTTATACACAAGAAGGAACAGTACAATATTTGACCAGTATGTCATATACCATGTAAGTTACATTTTTTGAGGCGTGTTTTACATTTTTTGGGACTGAGCACTTCCAGGGAGAGAGCCCCCTTCCTTATGTCAAGAAACACATCTGTCTATGCTTTCTGAATTCTAGAAACGATTCATTTTGGTCCTATTGAGACCAGTAAACCGCCAAAAGTAAAGAGTACATGTATCAGTGTGTAGTCATGGTGCTGACACTGTTAAATGTTTCTTCACGTGTGCAGTGACGGATTGATCGCCTACCACTGGATACGTTTCGATGTTCCTCCGGAGCAATCGGAGCTGATTCCCAAGCTGACAGCAGACCGCGTGCTGGAAACCCTTCGGCGAGGAGTCCGTCAGGAGGGCAAACGCAGCATTCAGGCCTTCACCATTATCAATATCACCGCCTCAAGTAACCCACACACACACACACACACCTGCATGACTGCTATTAAACACCTCAATATTTACTGAGCACAAATATATTATGCATTATATCGGCAAAAGTATTGTGACACCTGACTTTTTCAGCCATGTGTGCTTCATTCACCTGTGCACAAAGCCAGCTCCATGAAGATATGCTTTACATGGGTTGTAGTGTAAGAACTTAAGTGCCATGCTGTAGAGCTCTAAACTAAACTCTATCACTATTTGGGATGAATTGAAACACTGACTGCACCTGACTGAAATGTCCATGAATGTTCTCACTAAGCACCTTGTATATAAAGCACAAGCAGCCAATAGAGCACCTAGTCTTAGACATGAAAGTAGCTATTGAAATGGTTCCTGTTTAATATGATTGTTATTAAGTGGAATAGGAAACGACTAAAGAGGTTAGACTTTGGCATTTGAAAGTGCATAGACATGCACATCAGTGTAAATACAGTACAGCGGCGATAATGAGAAGATGATGAACGCATGATTGAGCTGTCGACTCGTGCAATTTACAAACGACCTTAGGTCTGGGTAATGAAAAGGTCAGGATGTATTTTCATTTTCCTGTGCCAGAATGCCTGTTTTTTTCCTTCTTCTTGTGAGATGAAGTGAAATGTTTCATCAGCACATTATTCATGCATTACAACTTTACTGCTGTTGGTGAGAATTCAGCTGTGTGGGAAGTAATGAGATTGTGGTGATAATTATATTTATAAATGCTTATTAGGGCAGTTATTCTAAAACTCTAACATCCAGGATTGGTTTCATTATTTGCGTTCCCCCTCTTGCTTTGGCCAATTACCTAGTACCTGATTTCCAGTTGTATAAGGGATTGGAAACCCATTAGGAAGTAACTGCACTGGTGGTTGTGGCTGACAGCACCGGTTGTTGCTATTTGGTTTCACAGAGCACATTGTTGAAAGTACAGTATACAATAAATAATGCAATAAGCTAACACTGAATAAAAAAACCATAGTTCATGAAAGGATGGAAATTATGTTATTGGAAATGATCCAGTATCCATTTTCAAAAACAACAATCGGTTATCTGCAAGTACAATTCAACCTAATAGCTATCGGTATCGGTAAAATAAACTATTGATCGACCTCTGATGTAAATGGTTGAGTTTATCTCGTGATAGTTACGTTTAATATCATGAACTGTCAATAAAACATGTAGCTTGTTTGTGCCTTACTTGGATTTGTGGTACGACTTCATTTTAAGTTCTCAGAAAGCCATGTTGATGTGTGTCTCAGAGTTCTGACTTGCTTGCATTCGATTTACTGTGGGAGATGTTTGTTACCCGACGTGGCAACCAGAATTTGTGTGTGTGTGTATTTTTGATAGTGTGTGCACCAAGGTGAGATAAGATATTAAAGGATCTGCAGTATTTTGGACACTCATATAGGTAATGTTGGACAGAATGAGTGCAAAGGTGTGATCATATCTTCTCATTCTCTCTTTTCTCACTCTTTCTCTGCAGTTACAGACCCCCGGATGGCCAGGAACCCGAGAGACTGTGAGTAAAGCATGTCCTATTTCAGTCACTGCTGCTTTGCAATTTTCCACCTGGCTTGGCAGCTTCTCTCCTGCCAGTCACTAAAAAATGGCTTCCCTTTTCCATTCTTCTGCTGCTTTCCTGCATGAACATGTAAAACACTATGCACTTGTTCAGCCCCAGCACTTATTCCTCCATGTTTTACCTTCAACCTGCACCAAGGTCATAGAGGACCAATCTAAGTTTTAGACACACCTACACTCTTCAATACAGGATCCCTTCAAGGATTTTTTGGATAGTTTTTTTATGATGTAGTTCATGTGAAATCGAACCTCAGATCATTTCCGTCATTCCGTTCAGTTCATTTGTGTCCAGCAATCACATTCGGGTGCAGAATCATATAACCGATCTGAGAAGCAGCCCGTGTTGCAGTGAGGTGAAGCTTGTCGCTAGTGCTAAAGAAGTTTGTGTGTGTGTGTGTGTGTGTGTGTGTGTGTGTGTGTCTGTGTGTGTGTGGCAATTGTGCTGAAAAAACAAAAAAATACTAATACAAAAAATCGTCTTATTCGTCTGAATATGGAGAGAAAAGAAGAAGAAAAAAAAAAGATTTATTTAGATAGATAGATAGATATCTATATATATACACACACACACACGCACACACACACACACACACACACGCACACACACACACACACACACATACACACACACACATACTGTAAGGGCTGCTGTTTTTTGACCCATCAGGCCCTCAGTCAGATTCAATTTTATTATGTGAAGTAAAAAAATATTGAAAATAATAGAAAATTAAATAAAAGTAGTCTTTTTTTTTAGTATTTCTAGTTTAATACCAATGTCTGTACATGAACAATAAATAGAGAGGGTGAGAGGAAATGAGGAAAGATGTAAGAAACGAGAAAAAGAAGGTAGGAAAGAAGAAAAGAAAGTTAGGAAAGAAGGAAAAAGGTAGAAAAGGAGAATGGAGAAAGAATAAAGAAAAAAAGGAAGGAAGGAAAAATGCAACAAAGCAACTGTACATATTAATTAAATATTTTTAAATAACTTAAATTTGATCATGATTTAATATAAAATTAATTTAATAATTTAAGATATAATTTTTGGAGGCCATAACACACATTTTCTCTGTATACGTTTTTCTGAAAGCTTTGAATGTTAAGTCTTTTTTTATATATATAACTTTATTAGACATCTAGATTTGAAGTTCATCTGAATGTATTTAATATATAAATTCCCAAGTTTGACTGCAGTTTATCTCTGTCCAAGTAAACATTTCTATCCAGGATTAGTCTTTAAGTTGCATGTTTTGAAGCATTCTCTTAGCCTGCAGTTTCTCTGAGTGACAAATGTTTTTCTCTCCAGCAGCAGAATGTCTTTTTCGTTTGGATGCTACTTCCACCATTCAGAATTTCCAGTCTCCTGGTTATCCGAACGAGCATCCAGTCCAGACGCGCTGCCAGTGGCAAATCCGTGCTCCCGAGGGCAGTGCCATCATGGTCAAGTTCCCTTATTTCTACGTTCAGGACTCCTGCTCCACAGACTATGTGTTCATCTTTGACTCTCTCAGCACTGATACAGCTCACGCCATCACACAGTGAGTAGACGTTCCACAAAATGTGTTTTGCAAACAAGTATGGAAACTGTATGCCTTTTTTTTTTAATGTATTTAGAATTCAGTATAATTTTATTGATTAATACCTAAATATTTTTTGCCATGGTCTACTTGTTGGTTTGTGTACAGATTTTAACTTGTTGCTTGTTTCTTTAGCACTTTTTTGTTAAATGGTCGCCCTGAAGTAAAGTTTGGAAGCTGTCCTATAGATATTTATTGAATCTGGTTGGTCAGAAAGTGTTTATTAATTTTAACATTAAACTTAAATTGCTTTAAGACAATGTTCACTGTGAAGCGCTCTAAAAAACTGACTTGACTTGACAATCAACATGGATGGATAAATCACATGTACCCAGAGATTTGAAGCTAATCACATGCTCCACTTCCCATCAATGTAGATAGGAGTGTGTGTATGTGTGTCATATCCTGGTCCTGGTTGTCCACCATCAGCTCCTTGTCTTCTCAGTGTTTAGTGCAAAATTGTTGTTCGTACACCACCACTTGTCAGACTCTCGACCAGGTCACCAGGTAGCAGCTCAGCTTTTGATGGGTGATCGTGTTTTCACGATCGAAGCTATCTTAGAAGATGTTAATTTCTTCTGGAAAGATGGTCTTGCTGGTAGGGGGTGGTGTTTCAGGGTTTGTAGTTCATGATGGCATTAATGCCTGTCCACATACTCCAGGGGTATGAGTGATTTGAACGATTGATACATACATACATTTATACATAATTCACATTTCATTTGACAATCAATGCACAGGTTGCAAATCCTGGGACATCAATACACACCTGAAATGCTTACAATTCTTTTGCAGGAATTGTGGTCACCGACCCCCAACCAACCCCCTGGAAGTTATATCCTCTGGCAACCTTATGCTTATTAACTTCATCACTGATAGTACGGTTCAGAGACCCGGATTTGATGCACGTTATAATGCCATCTCCGCCATTACAGGTATTATTATCAAACAATGTTCTCCCATTATGTTCTCATGCCCACACTGCATAAAAATAGCTAAATGGAATCCTGCATATGAATAGCAGGAACGTAGCATGTTCCTGATCAGGCACTTACATAGGATCACCAGATATGAACACAAATGAACCTGGTCTTTATCCTGCAAGCTTCAAACCTGAGTTCTTGATTATGCTTTAAAGCAATTTTTTTAAGGTTGGATCTCGTGGGTTCTTACATATGCTGTATATTAAGTGTGGCGTTGAACCTAAAGGTGATTTAAAAGTATTAAATTAGAATTAAATAACAGAATGGCTATTCGATTGTCATGACATTATAACTATTTTTTAGTGCTTTATTCTTTAATGTCATGCATAGTGAGTTGAGGTCTTTAATCTTAAGCTAATGTGGTATGATTTGTCTTCTGTAGCTGCGACGTGCGGAGGCGTTCTGAACAACCTGACTGGAAACTTCACCACCCCATTGTACCCGAGCTTCTACCCCCCCATGGTGGACTGCACATGGAACATCAATGTAACCACGCTTACTATTCTCTCATAAATTCTGTATCTGTATATCATTTTATTTGTAGTCGCTCAGCTGAGTTGTTGATGTACGAATTCAATTTCCTCATCATCAAACATATAAACCGAAATATCATTTTATATCAAGCATTGGACTTTACTACACCTCCAGTGCTGATGCTGTGCTTTGTGATGTGCCCAGGTCCCAAAGGGTATGAAAATCCGGGTGAAGTTTACAATGTTTCGCCTGAAGGAACCGGGCGTCAGCATCCGCATTTGCAACAAAGACTATGTGCAGATCAATGGCACAAAGTAGGACTTGCTCTTCAGTATCTTTTAATGATTACACAAGACCATTATGTTGTTTTAAATCATAAAATATTTACATCAATGTACATTACAGTCAGATCATCTTAATTTTGGTCTAAAATATGATCTTTTTTTTTTCTTCGGAAACTCATCCAGAGTGACACATGAGATTTTACATTTGTTTCAATTAATCCCAAATTTTACATCTTCAGCATATGGCAGATGCTTTTATCCAGAGTGAATTACAATTATCTCATTTATATAGCTGAGCAGTTAAAGGACCCAAAACTAGGTTCCCTGGTGGTCTAGTGGTTAGGATGCGCCGCTCTCACTGCTGCGGCCCGGGTTCGATCCTTGGGCAGGGAACCAACAACCCCAGCCATTAAGGTTGCACAAGCCTTAGTGCTGGTCCCAAGCCCGGATAAAATGGGGAGGGTTGCGTTAGGAAGGGCATCCAGGGTAAAAACATGTGCCAAATTAAACATGCGGATGATCCGCTGTGGCAATCCTAATGGGAGAAGCCGAAAGAAAGTAATAGTTGAAGGACCCAAAACTGGCAGCTTGATGGTGCTGAGATTTAAACTCACAACCTTCCAATGAGAATTCCAACATTTCCCCTGTTTTATTGTAATACCAACAGCATTGTAATGAGTTAATAGGTCCAATTCTTCAAGGTATTTAATTATGAATGTTTTTATTAACTTTAAATTCATTGCACAAAAGAACACCTTTAATTAATTTTGTTTCTCCAAGTATTGTGGCTGTTCGCTCCATGTCTTTATGTTAAGTCTACATGTCCGCCCGAACTGATTAGGAATGCGCAAAGCATAATAAAGAACGGTGATGTTTGTTTCTGCTTGTGTGTAAGGTACTGTGGCGAAAGATCTGCTCTGACTCTGAACAGCAACTCCAACAACATGGTAATAACCTTCCATTCGGACAGCTCATACACAGACAAAGGCTTCAGCGCCCAGTACAATGCATACGACCCACAGAACCGTACGCTGCTCTGATTTCCTTTCAAAAATAATATATTATATAGATCATAACATTTTAATGTTCATATTATTTTCAGTGAATTGTTGAAGATTTTCAGTGCTGCTTATGTGTCAAAAAAGCGGAATGTTTCCATTTATTGGCAATGATCTAATGTGTGATCACTGTACTTGTGTTTGTCGCTCTGTGTGAAGCTTGTCCCGGTCAGTTCAGCTGTGCCACAGGTTTCTGCATCTCCAAAGAGTTGCAGTGTGATGGCTGGAACGACTGCGGAGACATGAGCGACGAGAAAAAGTGCAGTAAGTACTAGAAGGATGTTTCTGTTTCTGTTTTTCAGTAATATTCTAACACTAATTGTTTAATTTTTTTTAACAAATTAGTTATATATGCACACATATAAGCGATAGCAGACCTGCCAATATTTACGCATGTTGAGAGCACCACATTTCTTTATTTCTCTCAATTCAATAGGAGAATGAGCCAATCAACAAATTAATCTGGAATGATTGGTGATTATGCTGATGATTTGAACTCTTAAATCACTTGCCTCATTGGAATTTCCATCCATTTCCCCAATCTCAATTTAGTCATGTGTTGACCAACACTTTAGATACTTTTCCCACAAGAAAAAAACAGTAACACTGAACCCATGCTTTTTGTTATGCTAAATGGAGATTTTCCATTTTTCTCCTGATGTCAATTCAGTCAGAAATGTAAAAAATAGAACCTTTAATTTTTGTTTTTAAGAAAAAAATGACCATGTCTATTGATTTTAGTGGTTTAACCTTAAAGTCAGAGTTCGAAGACAAATGTACTTGCTGTATTGCTCAGGAAAGAGAATTATGGGATTGCCATGTACAAGGAAAATACAGGCATCACAACATTATAATTGGTCGAAAATGAGAAATGAAAAGAAATACATAAACATATATATATATATATATAGTATCTACATGATTGTTTTTTTTGGTTTGTGTTTGGGCAGATTTGGCTTTTGCCATTGTGGTTTACCATAACCTGAAGTCCATGCTTTTTATGGTGTAGTATTTACGAGTCATATAAAAAACAGTCCTCGAAAATTGACTCTTAACATTCTGAAGTGAGTACACTGTGTGCATGAGTGAAACTATAAGCATTTAAGCTCATTCTTATGGGCAAAAATCAAAGATTAAAGATAGAAATCACCCTGAGGTTTTAGCCATATATTTTATTGGTTCTGGTGTGTTGTAAAATAATGACGGTGAGGCAACACATATATATATATATATATATATATATATATTACACATCCGAGTGTATGTGTCTTTTCATTATCTTCCAGAATGTGAGGAAGGCCACTTTGTATGTGATAATGGAATTTGCAAACCTATGTACTGGGTGTGTGACCAAGTAAACGACTGTGGAGATGGCAGTGATGAACGACATTGCAGTGAGTTATTTGTTTGTTTGTTTGTTTTAAATCTGGGTTGTTATTCTTTGTTGGGTTTCTTTCTGAACATAATTGATATATTGTCCTGTAATCAGGATGCCCATTATATCTGCCTCAAAATCTTCTGACTAGATTATAAATGAATGAGTGGTGGAACAAAAAGACCTAAAATAAAAACCTTGAACAAAGCCTTAATATAGGAGGTCAGGATACAGACATATATTTTGGTGTCCATTTACACACTTTTAAACAGTCAGGCCCCTTGATTTGGGGAATCTGTGAAGGCCGCCTGCCTTTTTTAGAAGGTCTTTGCTAATAAAATGCAGAAAGAATGTCTGTGTATTAGGGATGTGCTTCTCCATAACTGAGGCTGATGCGATTCGCATCTCAATGCATAGCCAATAATACAATACATTAAAGATACACATGAAGTAGCTAATGATGCGATGTGTAACGATTCAAACCTATAACCATGCAGTGTAAACCGATTTGGAAAAACAATGCGATGCAATGAAAAAATATGATGCTATGCAACTTAATATGCAACAGATAGTTCGACTTTATTCCTTTGGTTTAGACAAACAGCAAATCATCAATTTACTTAAGAGCCTTCTGTCTTCTAATGCATAGCCCTTTCACAACAGGCCTCTGTAGTGCAAAAAAAGAGGAAAAATATGAAGTAAATCTAGTATACGGTAGTATACCGTAATTTGTTTATAATTAAATTTTATTTAACTATACGGGATATAGGTATGTGCCAGCAAGGCATGTGGACAAGCGCTGGCTGCTACATTTGCCTGCCTCTGTGCCCCATGAAATATTTTTGTCCCATTTGTCGTAATTTTGTTGTATTGCTGTCATCATCACAAGAGCGAAAAAGTCGAACCATTGTAACTCCGATACTCAATGTAGGTCTGTGTAGTGTTGTGATACGTCTTATTCATGTAGCAGCAGTGGTGCTGAGAAGAAAACAATCTACAAATAAAATATTGATAAAAAATTATTGGTCACTTTCTAAATAATACAAATTTATCTCATCTAATAATTCTACCGATGCAAATATGTAAAAAAAAAAAACACAAAAGCTAACTTGTATCTAGTGCACACTTTAAATTGATGCATCTCATTGTTGAATTTTATGCCGATGCACCAATGCGAATCTGTGAATTTTACCATCCCTCACGTGTACTGTTGACAGTATCTCTCTCTTTCTCTCTCTCTCTCTCTTTCTCTCTCTCTCTCTCTCTCTCTTTTTCTGTAGGCTGTCAGAAGAATCAATTCCGTTGCACTGATGGCACTTGTTTGCCCAACACTGTAACTTGTAACGGGGCAAGAGACTGTGCAGACGGCAGTGACGAGGCCTCCTGTAAAGAGTGTAAGAGACATTGCTGATATCTCTATCTATTTCAGAATATTCACCCAGACACATCCAGATTGTTTAGCAGGCCAAAACATTTCTGTATAACTTTTAAATAATTGTAGTGATTTTAAATAATTATCGCTGATGACACAAAACTTGGTTCGATACGTACCTCGGTTTTTGATTCCCAGTCCGGTTGAATTTCGGTACATTTACGGGAAAGTAATGCAAAACATAAAATTGCTTGTCGTGTTTTTTTTTTTGGTTTTTTTTTGTTTATTATTATTATTAACATTTATAAACAAAAGTTAACATTTTTTAAACAATTCTAAATAAGATGCATATGTATAATAATATTTTGGAATATTTGACAAAAATGTAATATATAAAAATTATATAGAATCAATCAAATTAACATAATACACTTTATTATTAAATTGATTAAATTGACACATTAAATTGATTAAATAATATTAAATAAAAAAAAATCTAAATTCAAAAATTGAAACATTTTATTAAATATTTTACATTTGTTAGGCCCCATTTGGGAAATACAGACGTGTATGTAAGTGTGTGTGTTTTACATTTATTATTTAATTTTGCTAGTTTGTGCTGCGCATTTTTGAATGAGCTCATGAGCTGTTTCTGCTGGTAGGCGTATACCTGCTGCCAGTCTGAAGTTAAACTAAATACTGATTCAGCTATGTACCGCACAAACAGACAGGTGGTAAAAGCTTACTGCTTACTGAACCGAATCCTCCTGAATCATCCTTCAGTTTCTGTCCATCTTGCACACTCCATCCTGCTCTTTAGCTTGTTTAGTGCATAATTTAAAGCTGATCAGTTGCCTCGCCCTCTATCGACCAGGAGTTGTGATTGATATCGTAGCTCTGGCTGTACTGTAAGAAAGCAGCGTCCAGTCTTCAGCTAGCTGTTCAAACCCGCACTTTTTTTTTAACGTGGCCTTTTAAAGCGCTCATATCCGATGGTTCCTTAAATGTCCACCAGCAGAATTATTCACTTCTGCTTTGACTAATAAATTGAAGTATAAAGTATTAAAACATTGAGTTAAAAATGATAAAAAGTTAATTTTACAAGCTGTTTTTTCTTTTGCCCTGTTAAAGATTAGCTTCAGTAGAACCTGACAAATAAATTTCAAAAAAAGGTAGAATTCATGATGTTTGAGAGGGAAGGGAAAAGCGGAAAAGAAAGAAGGATTAAATGAATGAAAGATCGAAAGGATTGAAGCAGGAAAAATTCATGGAGAAATGGAGAAAAAAGGCAAAAAGGAAGGAAAGTAGTAAGAAAAAGGGGAAGAAAGAAAGAAGAAATAAAAGGAAAGAAGGGTTAAAGAAAGGTAGACAAGTAAAGTTGGAAAAGGGAAAGAAAAGCAGATATGAAGCAGGATAAAGCAGGAAAGAACAAACAGAAAGGAAGAAAGGAAAGGAACAAAAAATGAACAGAAATGGTGTTGAAAAAAGTAAGGAAGGAAGGAAGGGACTAATAGGTAAGAAGGAAGGGAGGAAGGGACTAATAGGAAGGAAGGAAGGAAGGTAGGAAGGAAGGAAGGAAGGAAGGAAGGGACTAATAGTAAGGAAGGAAGGAAGGAAGGAAGGGACTGATAGGAAGGAAGGAAGGAAGGAAGGAAGGAAGGAAGGGAGGGACTAATAGGAAGAAAGGAAGGAAGGAAGAAAGGAAGGAAGGGACTAATAGGAAGAAAGGAAGGAAGGAACTAATAGGAAGTAGGGAAGAAAGGAAGAAGGAAAGGAAGGAAGGAAGGGACTAATAGGAAGGAAGGAAGGAAGGAAGGGACTAATAGGAATGAAGGAAGGAAGGAAGGATGGAAGGAAATAAGGAAGGAAGGAACTAATAGGAAGGAAGGATGGAAGAAAATAAGGAAAGAAGGGACTAATAGGAAGGAAGAAAGGAAGGAAGGAAGGGACTAGTCAAGTCAGGTTTATTTGTATAGCACTTTTCACAACAGACATCGTCTCAAAGCAGCTTTACACAAATCAACAGTGATGGTGAATGGTGCGAATTTGTCCCTGATGAGCAGCCATGGTGACTGTTACAAGGAAAAACTCCCTTAGGTGTTATGAGGAAGAAACCTTGAGAGGAACCAGACTCAAAAGGGAAACCCATCTTCATTTGGGTGACATCAGGAGTGTGATCATGAATCTTTCAACAATACAGAACACTGGAGAGTGAGAACTAACATGAGTACTGGAGTATAAGATTATAAGTGATGTTCTTTCTGCAGTCTTAAACAGTCTATATGGTTAGTAGCTCCTAGTTTTATAAGCTCAGCATTTTTGATCACCACAGATCCAGCATCAGCTTCTCCATGCCAGAGCCTTAACACTCCAGGAGGTCCAATGTCAAAACTCCACACATGTAGCAGGATCCAAATGGCACTGGTACGTCTCTAGATGGTTCAGGATGTTTGCGAGTTCGGCATCTACTTCTTCAAAGGTCCGTAATCACCAAGAGGGGGAGGTGACTGGAGCTGGCCACCTCAGGGTGTCTCGGGATGGGGAGAGAAAGAGAAGCAGTGGAGAGGAATTAGCGTAGCTGCTGTTCATGATATTAACAGCACAAGTTGATAATGTGCATGTGATCAGATGTTCTGGAGCACAAGGTTATGATGTGATGTGTGTTATGTGTAGGCTTTGCTAAAAAGATATGTTTTTAATCTACACTTAAACTGGGTGAGTGTGTCTGAACCCCGAACACCGTCAGGAAGACTATTCCAGAGTTTAGGAGCTAAATGTGAAAATGCTCTACCACCTTTAGTGGACTTTGCTATTCTAGGAACTACTAGAAGCCCAGAGTTTTGAGATCTCAGGGAGCGTGGCGGATTGTAGCGTGTTAAAAGACTGGATAGATAAATGGGAGCCAAACCATTTAGTGCTTTATATGTGAGAAGTAATAATTTGTAGTCTATTCGAAACTTAACAGGAAGCCAGTGTAGGGACGAGAAGATCGGGGTTATGTGATCATATTTTCTTGCCCTTGTAAGAACTCTGGCTGCTGCATTCTGGACTAACTGAAGCTTGTTTATTAATGATGCAGGACATCCACCTAGTAACGCATTACAGTAGTCTATTCTGGAGGTCATGAACGCATGGACGAGCTTCTCTGCATCCGATATAGACAACATGTTTCTTAACTTAGAAATATTTCTAAGGTGAAAGAAGGCTGTTTTTGTAATAGGAAGGAAGCAAGGAAGAAAGGGACTAATAGGAAGAAAGGAAGGAAGGGACTAATAGGAAGGAGGGAAGGGGCTGATAGGAAGGAAGGAAGGGACTAATAGGAAGGAAGGAAGGAAGGAAGGGACTAATAGGAAGGAAGAAAGAAAGGAAGGGACTAATAGATAGGAAGGTAGGAAGGAAGGAACTAATAGGAAGGAAGCAATGTAAGGCAGGAAGGAACAAAAACAAAGGAGAGAAGGAATGAAGGAGGGGAGGAAGGAAAGACATTTAGGAACAAAAAAAGCAAGAAAGAAAAAGCAAGAAAAAAGCAAGAAAGATGGAATATATGGTAGAAAGGAGTGCAGGAAAAAAGGGCGCCGGGGGAAAAGGGGAAAGAAATTTCATTGTCCTGGTGCTAGGTTTCTTCTTCAACAATTATCATCACTTCTCTTTCTCATTCTCTTCTAGCTGCAGGAATGTGCACAGATTTCAGCTTCAAATGTGGAAATAACCAGTGTGTGAACAAACTCAACGCTGAGTGTGATAAAGTCACCGACTGCTCAGATGGTTCTGATGAGAAGGACTGTGGTAAGTCACTGTCTATCACTGCTTTGCCTGTTCTCCTGGGCATCAACTTTAATGATGATTTCTGCATTAATATACACACACTGACCTCAGGAAAAAAAAAAGATTATAATGTCATTAAAGGCAGCTGACGTCACAACAATATATTCTTGTGGTAACTAATGAGCATAGAAGCCAGGAATTTGTGCTAGCTAATTAGCAAGTCTTTGTAGAGCTACAATAACAACCACACTAGTACTGAAACAGCAGGCCAAAATAACAGCTTATTATTTAATTGACTTGACACCAATTGTTTTTTTTTATAATTTGTATTGGTTGCTTGGTTTCAGACTGTGGTGAGCGACCATATAAACACAACAGGATTGTCGGAGGGCAGAATGCTGATGTGGGGGAATGGCCATGGCAGGTCAGCCTGCACTTCCAGACCAGCGGCCATGTCTGTGGTGCCTCCATCATTGCCGACAAATGGCTGCTCAGTGCCTCTCACTGCTTTATGACTGAAGACCATTCGTAAGTGGAACCACATGAAAAATCGATACTGGGTAAATTTCCACATGGTGAGGTGACTGATATAATGGGGGGAAAAAATCTTTGCCTGCGAGCAGAAGCGTCAATTGAAAAGTGTCATTTTCATCCTTTATCATAGGAAAAACATTTGAAATAACTAAGAACATGCTCGGGTCCGGGAGGTTTGTTTTTTCCAATATGTTCCTAAACACAAAATGTGAATCAAAATGCCTTCGTTTTTTTTTTTGTTTAAACACAAACACAAAGAGAAAATGATTAGAAAATACATGTATTTGTTAAATGTATTTGTTTTTTGGTTAAGTCTCTGGGTTACTGATAAGAAGTTCAGGGGCTCAAGCCCCTGTATCACCAAGCTGAAACTCTTGGGCCCTTAAGCAAGGCCCTTAACCCTTTGTCCTCCAGGGGCACTGTATAATGGTTGTCTCTGAGTTTTGACACCAGCTTTCTTACATCATTAAGATATGTGAAGTAAGAATTTTACTATGCTGTAATGTGAATATGAGCATATGATCAATGCCTTGACTTGTACAATATTTACAATCTAATGAGCCTTAACCTCAAGTGAATTTAATTTGTGGGCTTCACTAAGGAAGGTTTGTCCACTCTGGAGTCCCCAAATGACAAATAATATGATCGAAAGTAGAGGAAGCTGTTCAGAGACTGCACACTGCAATCACGACTAATTTTTTGGCCAATTTAACATTGTAAGAAAAGTGCGTCTCTGACTCCTGTTTCGCTTTTGAAAAGCACATAGTGATCCATATTCTTGGAATGATGCCAGAATGTTTAATGAAGCCCCTGATGGATTACTGATAGCTGATCAGTTATTTTACAGTCAAGTTGTTTGAGTCCCACCAAACGCCTAATTATAAGATGGGAAGAAATTATACTTTTTTTATTGTGAGAAAAAATATTGTATATTATTGTATATTATTATTTTCATAATTAGATTTTTATGTATAAAAATTGAATGAACACAATGTACACAAACACTCCTTACATCAAATTTCAGCGTTGGTTTTGAAGTTTTTAAAAAAAATTTATTATTATTATAATCTGTTTATTTTTTTGCATAAAATAATGTGCTTAGTCCCTGCAAGTATCTGTCGCCCGGCACTGTGCATTACATGAGAATTATGAGGTACACAGCAAGTAGTTTGCTTTGTCTTGTAACAATATTTCTGTCAGGTTTTCAAGAATATCGCAAATGAACCCATACAGTGATTATCCCAAAACTTGTAATTCCCTGAATTCTCCAGCAGGTGGCGGACTAAAGCTGTATTTCCACCAAGCTTTCAGCCTTCCTGCCTTGTTACTTACCTGTTCCCAGTGCTACTTTTCAGCTCATTACCATGCTGTGCCACAAGAGTTTTTGAGCAGAGAAGTACAGAAATATGCAGTGTAGAGGGACTCGAAAACCAGGATTGGGAAAACAATGCACTAAAGTGTGACAGTGTGAAGCGGTGTGCTAAAGTGTGAAATGCATTTAAGTGTTTCGCTTTGTTCCTGCATGGGCCTTGGAGGGAAAAAAAATGCCATGCTACAATCTATTGAAAACAAAGGTCTCAGGGGATTTTAGCAGGAAAAGTTGTACATTTGGATTTAGAGCCACTAATAATATGAATCAATCGCTTTCCTTTTTTTCAGTCCCATATTTTTCCATTGTATGTAAAACTAATTGCTTCTCTATGGCTCTGCAGTAACCGTGATCCAGGGAACTGGATGACCTACAGTGGAATGAACGATCAGCAGAAGGAGGAGAAATCTGTGCAGATGCGTGGGGTGAAGAATATCATCACACACACAGACTACAACCAGATGACATACGATAACGACATTGCACTACTGGAACTTACAGAGCCACTCGTGTTCTCCAGCACTGTCCATCCGGTGTGTCTTCCCTCCAATTCGCATGTGTTCCCCCCTGGAATGCCCTGCTGGGTGACTGGCTGGGGTGCACTCAGGGAAGGAGGTAAGTGAAGGGATGTGTGGATGGAATAAGTTGTGTGAAGGCAGGTGCTCATGAAAGGAGGTGAGTGAAGGAAGGTGTTTAGAGAAGATAGGAGGTGAGTGAAGGGAGGTGCTCAGGGAAGGAGGTGAGTGAAGGGAGTTGCTCTGGTAGGGAGTCACGTTGTAAGAGGTGCTCAGAGAGGGGCCTATTAATAGGAGGTGCTGAGGGGAGTAAGTGAAGCGAGGTGGATATCTCAAGATGTTTAGGGTTGGAGGTGAGTAAGAGGAGATGCTCGGAGTAGTTGTTAAGTGAGAGGAGATGATCAGGATGGAACCTGAGTGAAAGTAGATGATCAGGGTAGGAAGTCAGTGAGAGGAGATGATTATGGTAGGAAGTGAGTGAGAGGAGATGATTATGGTAGGAAGTGAGTGAGAGGAGATGATTATGGTAGAAAGTAAGTGAGAAGAGATGCTCAGAGTAGAACCTGAGTCAAAGGAGATGGTCAGATTAGGAGATATTTTTATGTGGAACCTGTAGCACACACCACTGGACATATTTTTGTACATTTTCATTTCTGTCTGTCTTTCTTTCTTTTTTTTACTTTCTTTGTCTCTGTCTAACATTTTTAGATTATGTCTCAGCTTATCTGCAGTCCATGTTTAGTCATCTTTATACTGGTCATACTAAAAGCTCCTTGTCCAAATATAATCAAAGCTGTGTGCATGTGTGTTTTTGTGGCTTTGTTCCAGGAAATACTGCGACACGTCTTCAGAAAGCAGAGGTGAAAATCATTAATGACACAGTATGTGATACGGTGACGGAGGGTCAGGTGACCTCGCGCATGTTGTGCAGCGGCTTCCTTTCTGGAGGTGTGGATGCTTGTCAGGTATAGACGCACACATCTTTGTTATCTTTGTTAAAAAATAGATCCATATACTGTACACATACACACATTTCTTTCTTCCCCTCAGTCTTTTCACTTAAGCTTTGAGCTCGATTGGAAATGTCATATTAAAACTTACAAGATTCCAAAAAATCTATGAAATGACCAGAAACACAGGTTTATAAGAAATGCCAGCTTCAGTAATCGAAGGACATCCATCTCTGCTACACTGCTGACACCTTCTCTGCTCTTTCTCTTTTCCCCTCATGATCTGTAACTAAACTCATACCTTTCTTACTAATCTATTTTTCCTTTAGTCTCCCTCTGTGTTAAACTAAATGGTCATATCTATACATTTGAATGGTTATTTATGAGCATTACTACTAAACACTGCCTGAGTCAAACGTAATTTAATCAAGACTTTCTTGATTTTGAGCTCTGTTATCAAATTCTAGCTAGATTTAAGACTCTGAGATTTTGGATGTTATGGGCATTTTATCAATAATAATAAAAAAAATTAAAAATACTGTATCTTCCCGACTCTATGCCCGACTATTTTTCCCGCGCTTTGAACCCCGCGGCTTAAACAATGAAGCGGCTAATTTATGGATTTTTTCGGGGTTTTTCCTGGTTTTACAAGCGTCATGCCAAAAAACTGAGCCCCATAACATTAGACCAATGAAATTCTCAAACGGGTTCAGGGGGAAACCAATGAAACTCTTTATATTAAATCAGATGCGCTCCCACTGAATCGGGCCGCACCACATCATAAATATGGATGATGTTCCACTGACGTTTAACCTGCCGCTCACTCGGACTGTCTACAGGAAATGCGAATCATTCGTCACGCTGAAAACAACCGGGCATGAAAAAACATTCACCTGTGTTCTGAGCTGCACGGCATCGGGAGAAAAGCTTCACCGATTGTGATTTTTAAACGCACGACGATGCCAAAAGATAAACTCCTGTTGTGAAATTGTTGTGAAAGGAAGGAGGAAGACAGTGAACAATGACGTTCTTGGTGGGCTACTGTTTAGATACAAGCCGTGTAACAGACACTGTCTTTCATTAAAGCCTGTGTTTCAGTGTAGACACTGCGGCTTATTTATGTTCAAAATACAAATCTTTGTCAAATTCAGTGGGTGCGGCTTATATTTGGGTGTGCTTAATAGTCCGGAAATGATGGTAGCAATAAATTAAAATAAGTCCTAGAAATCCGTAGGGGGAAACCCAGAGTAGTCGACATTTCGAATAGAAGAGCCTGATTTGGCTACCAATCTCGCATTCACTTCTTCACAGAGAAGCTATGGGATGAGGATCCTGCCATTCTGGTGATGTGTATGTGCTCAATGTCTGATTTCACGTAGAACTATCCGTTTTCTCTCAATAAGTTAATATGCAGTGGTGATGGACAGGTTGACGGACGAGGTCAGACAGGAGTCTCTGTCGACTATGATGTTTGCAGATTATATTGTTATTTGTGGTGAGAGTGGGGAGCAGGATGAGAAGAGCCTGGAGAGGTAGAGGTACGTGCTGGGGAGAAGGGGAATGAAAGTCAGTAGGAGTAAGACAGAGTACATGTGTGTGAATGGAAGGGGGGGCAGTGGAGTGGTGCGGATCAGGAAGAAGAGGTGGTGAAGGTGGAGGAGTTTAGGTACCCTACCTCCAGCTCCACCTACTGTCTTTTACTCAATGCCACTGTCTATTAAGCCATACAACATTGCAGGTCTCTTAAACTTTTCCTTTCACTCTTGCAGATACGCTTCTATCACAAATCACTCCTGATATCACTGTTCTCCACCCACTCCACCCTGCCTGCACTCTTTTCTTCACTTCTCTAACACACTCTCCATTACTTTGCACTGTTGACCCCAGGTACCTAAACTCCTTCACCTTCTCCACCTCTTCTCCCTACAACTGCATGTGATGTGATGTGATGTGATGTGATGTGATACAGTAAAAAGATCCGAAAATGGGCCACACCTCAATCTGTGGAATTGACACTAACAGAGGCCATGCCGCAATATGCTAGAATGTATGTTACAGTGAAGGAGGTGTGGCCTTCGTGTCTATACAGGCAGAAAGTCACAGAAAGATTCCACCACTGTGATAGATGGCCCCATAGGCCACACCTCCTTCCTTGTGAATAAGGTTTAGTGGTTAAAGCATTAGACTTTGGATCTGAAGGTTGTGAGTTAAAATCCCAGCCACATCAAGCTGCCATTCCAGGGCCCTTGAGCAAGGCTCTTAAGCCCATATCTGCTCAGATGTGTGAATGAGATAAAAGTAAGTCACTCTGGACAAGGGCATCTGTCAGGATGCTGTAAATGCATTGAACATAGATAAAGCCACAGTAGAAGCCTCCATTGTGAAAGATAAACATGAAGAAACTCCTTTACAGTGACAACTGATTTTAGAAGCCACACCTTCTCCACCTTTCACAAATGAATGCAGAAGCTACACCTCCTTCACTCCATATTATATACACAGTAACCATGAAGTTTCCATTAGGACAAATAAACCCTGAGACTGCACCTCCTTTATTGGGATGGATAAACAGAATCCACATCTCTGCTGTGACTGAGGAACATTGAAGCCACACCTACTTCCCTGAAAGTGACAAACACAGCAACCATGCCTTTTTCACTAGGGCTGATGAAAACAGAAGCCACGCCTCCTCCACTTTACTGAAAGAGGCAAAAGCCACACCTGCTTCATTGTGAGCAAGGTATAGCTTCTGTGACAAATAAACAACACCTGCACTGTGACAGATGAACACAGAAGCCACGCCTCTCTCGCTTCAATTGATGAACACAACAGCCACGCCTTTTTTACTGTGGCTGATGAAAGTGGAAGCCACACCTCTTCTACTTTACTGAAAGGTGCTGAAGCCACACCTCTTTCATTGTCAGCTTCAATATTCTGGCCTTTTTGAGAGATGAGAAATGCTTAATTGGTTGTGTTTTGTTCCTCAAATGTAAACATGACTTGGACTTTGTATCTCCTGCAGAGTGTGTTTGTGCGTGTGCTTGTTCACAGCTCATGCTGCAGGAGTATAATTGTTGTCCTCTGCTCCCTGATATGAAAATCGGGCCAATTTCCATAATTCCTTTTGCTGTTGTTCATCCTTTCTTCCTCACACTTGTCTGCTCTTTCCACCCCTAATCTTCTTATTTTACTCCGCTTCCCTCAGACAAACCCTTCCTGCCTTCGCCTGTCTCTTCCCATCTCTCTGTATCTCCCCAGTCGCCCTGTCTTCTCTAATTCACACTCATGTGCTGGCTCGTCCTCTCTCACGTTCTCTCATTTCAGTTTCCAATCCAAACAGGCTTTATTGCCTGCGCTGTTTACGCAGCGATATTGGCAAAGTAATTAACGGCAAAATTGTATTACGCCTAAAACAAATCATTCCGGAGTAATGGCGACGAAATGAAATGGAACAATAAATAATACGGCTAAATTAGAAGTACGATATGATTGATGACAAGTGATCATAATAATAATTAAATTCTCTATCTGTGTCTCTCCCACCCACAGCTCCTCTCACTCATTATCGTCTCTTTCGTTATGTTTTCTTTCAGATTCTTGTCTATTATTTTCTCCCTCGTTTTCTTTCTTTATTCATTTATCGTCCTCTGTGTCCTCCTCTTTTTTATTTAATGCAAAGTCTCAAAAATCTAATGTCCACAATGTGTCCCCCTTAAACAGCTAATACGCCTTTTGTACAACCTCTAAGTTAATTATTTTCTTACATCACCCAAAATATATTTGAATGAACATCCATCTCTAACCACGTCCATTTATTTAATGCTTCCACACAGACAGGATGCAAGATGTATTAACGTCACATCAGGTGTATTGTACATGAACCAAGCGGTCACTCCTTAGCGGACCTTTCAAGGCGGTTATCTTGCAGCACTAAAGTCGCATTTTGGTGCGGAAAGACTGTAGGCTGTAGGGCGATGCAATAATAGAGTTTCTGGAGCCTTTCTGTGGTTTACATCATGCACCATTATCTAGAAAAGAAGCTAATGACATTTTTTTTTTCTTCAGAACGAATGCAACAATTCATTATGAAACGTTTATTGTTTTGTGGTTTTAAATAAGTATGTAAAAGTATATTGTTTGTCAGTGCAGGTTATTTTTTTTTTACAGATTTTTTTTTTTTGTGCTTTTATCCCTTTGCATTTATTGCTGTTGAACATCTGCAAAAAAACAAACAAACAAAAAACTAAGTTTGTCAGAAAGTGTCAAAAATTTAACTGACCCATTGCACCACTTCCAGAAATGTTAAACAGTTAACAGTTAACTGTCTTCCTGCTGACAAATTCTTCAAATTAATGATTATACACTATATGGGCAAGACACTTAATCATACGACTATTGTTTGAACATCAATCCACCAATCCACGTTTAGTCCCCTTCACTCTTCTGGAAAGATGTTCCACAAGATTTTTAATATGTGATTGTGGAGGTTTGTGGTCATTCAGCTAGAAGTGTGTTAGTAAAGTCAGGTACTGATGTAGTGTGAGGAGGCCTGGGGTGCAGTCAGTGTTCCAATTTATTCCAAAAGTGTTCAGTAGGGTTGAGGTCAGAGCTCTATAGCAGGTCACTCAAGATCTGCAACCCATATAAAAACCATATCTCCATGGAGCTGGCTGAAGCTGGAAAAGTCAGGTGTCCCAGTACTTCTCCAGGTTTTTCTGTTATATTACAAATCATTTTTTAAACTGATGTATTCATACTTTGAGGTTATGCAGATGTCATTACTATAGAAACAACGATGTATTAAAAATAAGTTAAATAATATACATCTAATGTCAGAGCTGGATTTTAGTTTGGAATGTAGGGATAGGCATGTACCGGGATACGCATGCACGATAACAACGACCACCGTGAACCAACATATACCAACAATAACGTACAGTGATAGTGTGGAAGTTTAAATAGGAGCTGGTGAAGATGATAAATGAGCACCATATGTGCGCGATTAAAGCCGCGGGATCTTCAGAGAAAGTGGCGAGAAAGCACCTGACACGCTGAAGGGGGCCAAAGGGGGCGTGGCAGGTGGATTCCTGACAGATAAACATGTACTGTATGTATTTTTATAGCATGCCTTCATCAAACAAATCGCAGCAAAGGTGTTGTGTAAAAAACCTCCAAAAACACGTGCATGCACATTCTCATTAATTAACGCACATCATGTACAGAAAGAAATTTCAAGCACGTTCATATATTGCCGCCATTTTGATTTTCGTTTATCTCGATCATCGGTTACCTCGATGCTTTTTGGCGACCCCCTAGGACATCGACATAACC
>MU542898.1:1432705-1471125 GCA_024362625.1 Silurus asotus
TATATATATATATATATATATAAAAAAAATCACATGTATTTAAGTATTCACAGCCTTGCCCCTCAACATTAAACTCAGGTGCATCCTGTTTCCACTGATTCTCCGTGAGATGTTTCTACAACTACATTGCAGTCAATTTGTAGTAAATTCAGATAAATGAATATGATTTGAAACCTGTCTGTAAAACATCCCACAGTTAACAGAGTATGTCAGAGCACAAAGCAAACCATTAAGTCCAAGGAATTAGACCTTTCAAGACAGGAGCTGTTTCGAGGCACCGAAAAAAGTCTCCAGCATTGAAGGTACCAATAAGCACAGTAGCCTCCATCCTATGTAAACGGACGAAGTTTGGAACCACAAAGACTCTTTCTAGAGCGAGCTGCCAAGCCAAACTGAGCAATTGGGGTACTGGGCCTTAGTCAGGGGGTGACCAAGAACCTGAAGGTCTCTCTGAAAGAGCTTCAGCATTTCTCTGTAAAGATGGGAGAACCTTCCAGCGGAAAAAACATCTCTGCAGCACTCCACCAATCAGGTCTGTATGGTAGAGTGGCCAGACGGAAGCCACTCCTCAGTAAAAGGCACATGACAGCCCACCTGGAGTTCAAAAAGACTTAAGGCTAATTGGTGTCAAAAGTACTTCAACTATCGAGCAAAGGCTGTGAATACTTATGTACAGTACATGTGATTTATTTATTTATTTTTATCTTTAATAAATTAGGCAAGATTTTATTGTATTAAAGCTCTGTGAATTCTTTCCCGGATGCACTGTGCACTACTTATGCTACAGCTAGCTTCACCTAAGTTTAGTTTTTAATTGGGTGGTTATTCAGGTCATTTTTGTGACTGGTGAATTGAGCATTGGCAATTTATTTTTTATTTTTTTGCCACTTTAAAAACTTCAGTCTCAGCACACACAGCCAGTAGAATTCTTAAGCAAAATTGGTTTTGTTTTACTCATTCTTTTGTCCCACCCGAATGGGTAAGGTTGTCTGCATGCTAACACCCTGACTAGCTAGGCGCTTTCTAAGCAAAGTGACCTTACAGATGAATCTCCCACTGATACCTTGCAGTTTGACTCCAGTCTTAGTGATGCAGTTACAGAAAATAAATCAACCCATATCATGGTGACCAATCAGATATATGAAATCTGAGAAATGTCAGACAGGGAGAGGCCTAATATTCAAAACCTGATTGACCACAGTCTCTCTCAGGAATAAAATTGTGACCTCCTACACTACTCCGAGGTTACTCGGATCCTTTTTGCGATTGGCAAATAAAGCTTTGAGCCATATTAGCCCCGCCCACTTTTCATGTGCTGAACCAGTTTTGGCTAACCGAATTAAAAGGCAATTGCTTTAATAGGTTCCCAGGTGAACGATCCAAGACAACAAATCACATCATGCTCACTTATTGCTAATAACATAATATCCACTTTCCAATGGGTTGATATTTCAGCCTGAATACTTTCATGTTATTTTAGTTTGTGTGTACTTTTTACAAAAGTGTACATCTTAGCAAATAAAACAATTAAAGGAGTTGTTTACTGTTCCATATACAAGCCATCTGTACTCACTGTTCTATGTTCTATTGCCTGATATAGTTTTTTGCTTATTTTAAGCATTTGTTACTAGTAAGTGTGTGTGTATATATATATATATAGATATAGATAGATAGATAGATAGATATTCCATTCCATTCCATCTTCCATTGGGTTTACTGTAATCTTATTAAATACTTGATCAATTTGACTTTATTCAATACATTTTTCCTTGCTAAAATTAATTCTTTTTTTTTGTTTTTTTTTTTGTTTTTTTTTCCCCATGATCTCTTCAAGCTTGAAATAATGTACATTTGTTCACTATTCTGGATTTTGTATCATTTTGTACAGTCATACACCCACAATACACTGAAATTGCAATTTGTCCATGTCAAAAAAATAAATATAAAAGCCTTTTAAATATTACTGTTCCACAGATATTTCACGGAGATCTGTCTTGCTCATCTCTGAATAATGAAAATGTATTGAAATTGTATCAATACATTTTTACCCCTGTTGAAACAATTCTCTCTAGAGAGTTGGAGAATTAGCACACTTCCTGTATTTAGTAGTACGTGTTCTGTCTTGATCTCTAAAATGTGGAAGTTGAAAGTGGGAGTCAAAAGATGAAACCTGATGCATGCTGTATGGACAAAAGTTTGTGGACACCTGACCATTAGATATCTATGGGCTCTTCTCATCATGCATTTAGTCCCTTTTTGTTGTTGTAATAACCTCCACTCTTCTGAGAAGCTGAGCCAGTAGATTTTATAAAGTGATTGTGTAGATTTATGGTCAAGTCAGGTACCGATGTAGAGTGAGGAGGCCTGAGGTGTTGCTCTCAGAACCAAAGACATCCTATGCGATTGTGTTCCAACATTGTGGTAAGAAAATCACATATAGCTGGAAAAATCAGGTGTCCAAATAGTTTTTGTTCTGTTTTAAAATCTCAGGGCAACCAGCATTTTTATTTTTTTACCTCATTAATCAGGTTTGTTTGTTTAGAATTTTCCAAGTTTCCAAGTTCCTCAAGACCAACGTCCAAACTGGTAGCTCATCGATTCCAGTATAATTATTTCTTCAGTAAAACCTTTTTTTTTTTTTTTTAAATCTTTAGTAAAAATTTTTTTTTTTTTTTTTTTTTTTAAATCAACAAGATGTACAAGCTGGCAAATATTGTACATGCTAGTGAAGATGATTATTTATTTTGTTCAGCTCAGCCTGATGCTTGAGCATCTGCTAGCTCATCAGACCATGCTGGATCTAAAGCATTGGTAGATGACTTGCAGAAATATATATGCAAGCATCTCACTGTAGAAGAGTGTATATTTTATTGACGGTAACAAATGGCAAGCTAATATACACTCAAGACTTATTTAAGACTTGCTGCATAAAATCTCTGCTAGGGAAATAATTATCTGATGCAAATCTCTAGAATAACTTTGATGAAAAAATAAATGCATCATTCTTTTTCCTATTAAATGTACAAGCTCTGATCACTTGTACAATGCTAAGCCAGTGTTTATTTATCACCTTTTCCTTCTTGCTCAGGGTTTGTTGCACTTTATTTCCAGCTTGCCAGCTGTCTCTGAGTTCTGTGGGTGTTGGCTTTTTGAACATATTGTCATTAATCAATGTCCCTGATTCAGACTGCTTTCAGAACATTAGCAACAATACTAGGGAGATTTTTAGACCTCAGACTGTTGTGCGAGTCAATAAACAAGAAATCTAACCCAAACCTGACTTCTCCGAGTTCTCCGAGTTTCCCCGAGCGAGAGCAAGTGACTTTTTCTGCTTTCATACTCCTGACCTTATAATGTCACTTTTAAATCCATTAAGAAATGTTACATACTGCAGCTTTTAACTTTGAACCTGTGAGTCAGGGCATTGCATAAATCTTTATGTTTATGTTGATCTGAAGGCGACTAGAAAGAGGTTTAGCAATCACCGGTCAGCTTTTAATTATAATTATAATTAGTTGAATGTTCCAAATTAAAGAAAAGAAACAGGATCAATATCTATTAAATGTAACATGATGGTGGGAGTGTACGCTGTGGTTTTAAGCTTTGGTGAGTGACCCATCAACAACCCCACCCCACCCCACCCCACCGCCACCAACGCCATCTTTCTTTTCCCTCTCTTTTCTTTTTTAATTGACCGAGTTAAAGCAGCTATGTGACTATATGAACTGCAGCATGACAGTATGAATGTAATTTATTAGGCATTATTTATCAGACTTCAGTATTAGTATCAGTATTAGTAATTGTGGATTCATATACACTGTATGGCCAAAAAGTTTGTTAACAACATTTTTCTAAATGACAATTACAATTGTGGCATTTAGCAGACGCTGTTGTCCAGAGCGACGTACAAGACTGTTTTAAGTCTCTATTAATAGATAAATCCACACTGGTACGCTAGATTACAACTTAAGATAAATCCGCCTGCAACTCTGTTAAGATTTATTTTTGTAATAAAGCAAACTTGGAAAGGGTTAGTTTAAGTATTTCAGGAAGAGGAAGGTCTTCACCCGTTGCTTGAAGATAGCCAGGGTCTCCGCTGCTTGGACATCTAGAGGAAGTTCATTGAACCACCTCGGTGCCAGAACAGAGAAGAGCCTTGAAGTATACTTACCTCTTATCTTGAGAGAATGTGGTACCAGTCGAGCAGTGCTAGAGGTCTCCATCTTTGGCCTTGTAGGCAAGCATCAGTGTTTTGAATCTGATATGTGCAGCTACTGGAAGCCAGTGGAAGGAGCACAACAGTGAGATGGTGTGGGAGAACTTGAGCATGTTAAAGCATTTGAAGCATATAATTGAACAGAATATATTTGGAGCATTACAAATGCCCATACTAGAAGACATAGTTTGTCAATAGTAAAGTGGTCCTGCACTGAGTCTTGACCTCATACACCAACGTTTGATTACATTTTACCTGATCTCACTAATGCTCTTGTTGCTAAATTTGCTCAAATAGCCACAATCATGCTTTAAAATCTAGGGTTAGGTAAAAACCTTCCTATGACTGTGGAGCATATTGTAACAATAAAGGGGGTAGTAAATTTGGAATGTTATGCTCGAAAAACATTTTCCTGTTCCCACAAACATGCATGATTTTTTTTTAAATATAGGATTCACAGATTCTCATTGGGGCATCAGCATAAAAGTCTGGATTCAGCATAAAAGTCAACATTGTGATCTATTGATTTATAAAAGTGTGCATGCAAGTTGTTATTTGCATTGCTATGCATTGTTTGTAAAATATTAACATCAGGGGAAGAAACTATTTATTTATATATATAACTATCAGTAGATGTGCTATACTTTTTTTTTGTTTAGAAAGTGACCAATAATTTGTTACCAGTATTTTGTATGTAGATTAAAATAAAAGTATAGCACATCTACTGATAGTTATATATATAAATAAACAAATTATTGGTCACTTTCTAAACAATAAAAGTATAGCACATCTACTGATATTTATTTATATATATAACTCATGTGCTATACTTTTTTTTTGTTTAGAAAGTGACCAATAATTTGTTACCAGTATTTTGTATGTAGATTAAAATAAAAGTATAGCACATCTACTGATAGTTATATATATATAAATAAACAAATTATTGGTCACTTTCTAAACAATAAAAGTATAGCACATCTACTGATATTTATTTATATATATATAACTATCAGTAGATGTGCTATACTTTTATTGTTTAGAAAGTGACCAATAATTTGTTACCAGTATTTTGTATGTAGATTGATTTCTCTTTGCTAAACTGTTTCTCACGCATATTCTCTCAGCACCACTGCTGCTACGTGAATATGACTTATTGCGACACTACGGAGACCCGAGGCGTGTCCTGGGAGTCACATAGGATACAGATTAACATGGCAGAGGTAGAGCTGCATCTTCCTGGAGACAGAACAGGAAAGAAACTGTGGGTTTATTTAATCTTTATTCTTTATTTCTTTTTTCTTCTACAAAGGCCTGTTAGTAAAAGGGTAATGCGTTAGAAGTCTGAAGGCACTTAAGTACGTTTTTGATTTGCTGTCTGTCTAAACCAGAATTGCACAGCATCATGTTTTTTTATTACATCGTATTGCATTGAATAACACTGTGTTGAATCAAATCGGAATCAGATCACACCGCATCGTAATAGGGGGAGAATTGTATCACATCGGTATCTGCTTCATATGTATCTTTAAGGTATTGTATTATTCGCTATGCGTCTAATTGCGAAGCCTCAGTTGGTTTTTCTTAGAGGTTGTCTATTTTTTTTTCCATGTTGTTATCAAGACTTAGTAAGTGATCTGGTCAGGGTCTTAGGGGTTTAAATTACTGCTTAATTAGAATCATTGAACGTCATGTACAAAAACATATTTCTCTTTGAAAAAGCCCTATATTTTATTCAACTTAAAGTTTAACTACAGTTAAAAATTCTAATAAACAGTTTAATAAAATTATAATTTTGCTTTAGGCCACACCCACTTTATATTAAATCCGAATTCTGATTATAATGGATTCAGAGCCAGATACATTCAATGGCACTGAATTACACTCATAATGAATACATAATTGTATACTTCATTTTTCTTTTATTTTGTCTCTATTTTTGTACCTCTGGGCATGACTTTATCACATCCTATTCAATTATAAAGCTCCTTTGCAACACAGGAGGTCTGCAAGAATTTAGTAACCATAGAAGCAATGGTTTAGTCTTCTTGATGGATGAGCTGGTCTTCTCTAATGTTGCCCTACCGTCCACCTTTTATAAACACTTGCTTATTAGTGTAAAACATGGTTCCTGTAACTGCTGCCAGCATATAAATATTTATGTCATGGCTCCCCCTGTGTCGCTTGGGTATCGCTTTACTTGTAGATTTAAAGCATTCACTTGTAGATCTAATGTCAGTGTTTGCATTGCGAATTTGATCGTGTTGACCCACACAACACATGACATCATCTATCACTTATCATATACATTATTTAGATTATTATAAATGACACTATTACATATCCATCTGTGCTGTGTTTCAGGATTGCCTCGGTTTAATGTAGTTCGGAATGAAATATGAATCCGATGCAAGTGTGCTCTGGCATCGTTTTTCACTTTGCTAAACGCTGACTGTTGCTTGGTGTCAATCTCGGTCTCCACTGGAAAGCTCCAAGTTGTAGGATTAATTAGATCTAAGAGCATGAGCGAGAAGGGAGACGTTATTAAATAATGGCTGCGCTCCAGTCTGAAGACTTGGCTTCCAACTCCAGTGCACAGCAAAGCATGTAAACCAAAGCAATCCACGCAGGCATCAAGGATGCCACTTTTTATACGCCTGGAATCGGTTCAATTTAAGGTGTATAGCACTTTTAAGTGGAAACATCATCACCAAGCAACTTGATTTCAATCTGGATGTTGATTTACTTAATTTTTTTCATTATAAGTAGAAAAGGTTGTTCACCCCTGACCAGAAGTACCAAAATTTGCTAAGAAGAATTTTTTTTGATTAATACCCCTATTAATGCCATGCAACTCGTTCACGTACATTTTTGGCAATGTAGTAAATGTATCTCTGAATGAATTCAAGCCAATTCAACCAATATTTTGGTATTTTAAAGGAAAAGATGCTTTTTTACTCGTCACATGTATATTACAGCACAGTGAATTTTTTCTTTACATATCTTGGAGATGTTAGGAAGCTGGACCCAGGGTCAGCCATGATACACCGCCGGTTAAGGGCCCAAGAGTGGCGAATTCTTGATACTAGAGCTTGACCCCTGACCTTCCACTCAGTAACCCAGAGGCTTTTAGATAAATAATTTCACTTTACTTTTACTTTATAGGAATAATTTTCTTTAGAACTCATGTTTGGTTATGGTTTAGCAAACCATATAGTAAGGCGTCTTTATTGTGGTTTTTTTTATGCTTTATATTCCATCACATACCTCAGAAATCTGCTGAATGTCCGATTCTGCGTTTGTGTTGATCACCAGAGTGCCAACTGTAACGTAACAGATTTACAACTATGCACTGTGTAAAATGTTATCACTTGTATAATAGCATTTACTTGTATGATGGACAAAAGACAGAGAATAAAAGAGGATGGTAAAGAACTGACCATTTATAGCCACTATAATGTAAGGACCAACTTGTCTGGTGGTTTTTATAACGTTAAACGTACAAGTAAATGGATTAATAGGCCCAGTCTTCCCAGTATTTAGTATTCTGGGTATGTAGCTGGTGATGGAAGATAGTGATGAGGTAGCTGAGTGGTGATTAGACTTTGGATCAGAAGGTGAATTCATATCCCAAGCTCATCAAGCTGCAACTGCAGGGCTCTTGAGTGAGGCCCTTAATCCTCAGCTCAAATTGATAAATTAGATCTTAGTAAGTCCTTCTAGATAAATGGTGTCTATCAAAATGCAATAAATCTAAGTGATGACTAGTCAAAGTAAGCAACATTTTATTCTTTTTCCAGATTTATAGAGTCCAATCATTATTTTAGTCTATGTTTAATATATTGGAAGTTTGTAGTCCCAATGAGAGATAGTAGTATATTTAGCTAAGCAACTAGCTAAATGGGAAGGTAGCTAGGTAAGTAGCTAGCTAGTTGAAATTATTAATAGACACTTTATTTGTCAAATAAAATATAAAAAAGTTCAATACTTCTTTTTTTTTCTTTCTATGATGAATTTATGACATAGCCTGACATACAGTATTGACATTTTACCAGTAATACCAGCTAATTTATTTAACATCTGCCAAAATAAAAGCCAGTCCCAGTTGCTTTTTATTTGAAATGGTTTTATTTAAATATAAATATGTGTACAAAGTTACAAGCAACAATAGCTCATTTTAGCGAGTAAAACCTTGATGCATAATCTTAAAAAAGAAAAGAAAAGGTGTCTAAAAAACGAACACAACCCCAATAACGATGAAGGACTCATACAGTGAGAACGAAAAATGGACTAAATAAAAACGCTGTGTTAAAAACAAACTGAATAAACTCAAATTCAATATATATTTATATGCATTCATAATATAAATGTACTTTACAGTTGAGCAGCTTACACACTGTACATTAAGGCTTATATAAAGTATAAAAATAAAGACAAGCAATGTGTTTTTTCAGCACAGTTCACTTTGTGAATCTACTTTTCTTTTTTTCTCCCCCCTAATGGAAATCACTCAGGCCCGAAGAAAAAAAAATGGCAGTACGGAAACCCCGTCATCGGGATTACCACAATCCAATGGCATTAGGTGCAGTATAGCAATGTCTCACACAAGGAATGGACATGGAAAGAAACGCTCGATACGTTCACATAGACACGTCATCTGCATGCAACAGAGAAGAGGAGAGAGAGAATGAGCGAGAGATAGAGAAAGAGAGAGAGAAAGAGAGGGCTGAACCCCTCCCCCCAGATTTTTACACTGGTTTATCAGTAGCAGTTGTGTTCTACCTTTGTATTGTGTGTAAACATGGTGGAGATACTTTGATTGTGTCGTTTTAGACAGAACATCTCTGCACTTTCTTTAGTAAAAATCACAGTCGCTAAACGTTTTTACTGCATCTCGATTTTGCAGTTTCGGATTGCCACTAGCTTCTCAATACACCCCGAGGCACCTTTCATTTGCACCCAAAAATCAGTAACATGCCATTTTGGGGTGCAAAACACGCCTCTTGTGTTTGGGTTGCATCCTACTTTGGGCTTTCTTTTGTTCTGCTAATTAGAGAAAAATGCAACTGAAGTGCATTTTTTTCTCTTCATTACATCTTTTCATTTCCAAGAAGTCCTTTCTTTAAATTCTTCTTCTTCTTGAGAAATACCCCAATAGATTTCATGAAAGAGCCGTCGTTTCCACCAGTTCATCTCAGCTTATTTGTGATTTCCTGTTGTAGTTCAGTCCTCATGTCAACGACACACAAAATGTGCTTACGATTCCTTCAGCATGCCAACACGAGACTTTTATTTAATTTTTTCCTTTTTTGATTTGATTGTGGTCAAGCGTAAGATCATTAGCTTCTCATTTACAAAAGTTAGTCCGTTTGATCTGTCTATGATTTCTAAGCGTCGTCGGGTGCCCGTCTCCATAACAAGTGAAATTACAAAAGGATGGCATTCATTCATAAGAAAGTTCTGCTAGTAGACGAAGCTAAACACAATTAAATTAGCTTGGACAATCCAGAGGTGACTCGTAAACAGGTGTTGTCCTTTCTCCGAAAACTCAAGAAGGACTAGCTGGATTTGACTCCCAAGGCGCAATTCAAACTGAAGGGGTAAAGAACACTTCGATCGAACTCTGCACCTTCCGCAGAATCTTGCACTCACACGTGAGTCTGCATGCGTTGCTGGGATGGGCGTCCATAGTCAGACTGCTGCGAGGACGCGTAGGAAAAGCGGGACGACCCGGACACCTTGCTGGCCTGGTCTGATTGCTCAAAAGTGTCCACTTTGTCAAAGGAGGTGGGTTTGACGTAGCTGGTGAAGGCACGGCTGTAGGTGTTGGGCAGGTACAGCGGGTCCTGGGGGTACATTGTTGGAGTTGTTTGCTGTTGTGGCTGCGGTTGCTGCTGTTGTTGCTGCTGTGGTTGTTGCTCATAGGTGGTGCGGGTGGCCGGAGTGGTGGCGTAACGGTTGGAGAAGTCGTAGACACGTGGCTGAGTGCTGGTCTGGCTGTACAAAGGGCCTGGAGATGGAAGCTGGCACGGCGTATACACGGGCCGCGAGGTTGGGATGAACTCAGAAAAGCCGGTGCGAGCGACATTGCGTTCATCATGACCCCGGACGTTGTAGTAGCCATTCGTGGGGTCCTGCGTGGAGAGAAAAGAAAAATATGAACGTGAAGAACCATTCGGTAAGTAACCACAATCAACAATTCTTTACTGTAGTACATTATTCCTGAAAGACGGATTTCTATCCAAAATGTCATACGGCACAACAAACTCTGGATTTAAACGAGAAAATAGAGGCTGCTGTTATATATCTTCTTCTGATTCTTTCGGCTGCTCTCATTAGGGGTCACCACAACGGATCATCCGTCTCCATACCACCCTGCCTCTTTCACACCAACTACCTGCATGTCTTCCCTCACCACATCCATGAACCTCCTCCTTGGCCTTCCCCTTTTCCTCCTACCAGGTGGCTCCATCCTGAGCATTCTTCCACTAATATAATTAATGTCCCTCCTCTGCACATGTCCAAACCACCTCAATCTCGCCTCCCTCACCTTGTCACCAAAACATCCTACATGTGCTGTCCCTCTAATAAACTCATTTCTAAAGGCTGCTGTTTATATATATTGTATTTTAGCTCCAGATGCATAATTCTTGCATTAAATTATTTTACCAGAGGCAAAAAACTTGAATTTCCAGCTGTTTGTGTCCATGTTTGGAATGACACTTTATATGGTGTGACCCCCAATTACCAGAATTACAATTCCCACTTTGGTTATTTTCCAAAGCCAAAACATCAGCATTCTCAAATTTATCAGCATTTTCTGACCAAACTACAGAAGTCCTAAGAGGCCATGCATTTCAGGCCATTTTCATCTTTCTTGTTTTCTCATGATCACGACTTCATTCCCTTGCTATAACAAAAGTTGTTTTCTCATCATGACTTCATTTTCTCTTGATCTCAGCCTAAACATTGTTTCCTCGTAATCGTTACTTAATTTCTCCGTGTGTTCGGCAGAAGCGCATGCTCTAGAGGCAGCATCGTGGATGATCGCATTTGCTTTTACCTTCAGGGACTGAAATAGCTTTATGTCTGTCTGTGACTGACATCTTACTCATGAGTGTCCAACACTTAAGAAGGAGGCTGTCATTCACCTCAGGGTCGAGATTTTCTTGCAATACAATTACATTGTGAGAAAACGGGTTTTTACGTTGAGATCACGAAAAAAAAAAAACACTCGTTGTCACGAGAAAACAAAACAGAAAAACGAATAATGCATGGCCTCTAAGGACTTCTGTACCAATCAGAATTAAGAATAACACTGTACATTCATTCTTTATTTAATTCAGTGTTTGTGGAGGGATGGCTGAGAAAAACTGACCCCTTTTAGGGCCTGGGAGTTGGGGTTCCTTAATAAATGATTAATGTGGATAATAATCTTTAATAAATGTACATAAATGATTAAAAAAGGATTTGCCTGATCATTTCTTTCATTTTGATTAGCATATCTGCTGTGCTGGAATGATATCTGGTCAGCAGTGGGTCTGTACTGATCTTACCATTCACTGATATATAGTCCAATTGTGTATAAGTCATGTACCTAGATATATATTTTAATAGAGTAGTGAAGATTTCAACAGCAATGATACCCAATCATATCACTGTTAACATCTGCGATTGCAGAACCCCACCGAGCGAGTATATTAGATTGTGAAAGATCTCCGAATAATAAAATATCATCTGGTTTCGCCTTCTACAGCTTCAGAAGTATTTTTTTCCTTTTTTTTTGTGAGGTGTCCTGTTTCTCAAGAAAAGTGTAAAATCTTGTATTGGACTGTGTATCATGCCAGAACTTTGCCATCTTCCATCGATGTGTAGGTGTTTTGTCTGAGTAGAGCTGCACTCACATCACTCAACATGACCGTGCAATACAAATTACAGTACATGAACCTTTTGTTTAAGTCACTTTTTTTTTTTTTCAATCTGCACCAGACAGTTGCATCAAAGCAACATTTTTACACTAATACATTTGTCACCTAAATATTCAGGCATGTTACTAATAAAAGCATTTAGAAAAGCCTTACCTTAATATCTGATCTTTCATCATCTTCCTCCTCCAGCAGATCGCTGTGCTCGGTACGTGATGTCCCGGGAGACTCGCTGCTGTTGGGAGCCTGATAGAAATGAAACACGCACACATACGCAGGTTGGTTATACACTGCTACACACACACACACACACACACACACACACACACACCCTGCTGCAAGCCAGCTGAACTCTCATTAGGATGCTTATACTGTGAGTTTGCCCAAGCATAAAGTCTTCAAACAGTTCAAATGCTAAAAAACATATCAGGTTTAAGTTTTGGGTAATATTTTTATGAGCTTGGAATATTTTCTTTGCGGTACAGCCAGAAACTGGGGAACATTTTTGACAATAAACAATTATAAATCTCTACCAAAAACCACCAGAACCACAATTTATATAACACGTTCTCTCAGCACTACTGTGCTACATGAATATGACGCACCATAACTATATGGAGACCGAGGCGTGTCCTGAGAGTCACACAGAATATAGATTGACATGGCAGAGGTAGAGCTGCATCTTAATAGCGACACAACAGGAAATGAACGCAAACTAGCTGGTTAATATTGAATTGCAATGCATCATTTTGAATGGAAATCGGATCGCATTGCATCATAATGGGGTGAATCGGATCGCATTGCAACGGTAACTGCCTACTCATGTATCTTTAATATATTGTACACATTGTTCACATCGCCCTCAGTTATGGAGATACACATCACTATGTATATATGTGTGTGTGTGTGTGTGTGTGTGTGTGTGTGTGTGTTATGTACTAATTGCAAAGCTATTAGAGATGCTCACCATCGGCTCCTTCACATCCTCTTCGTCATCATTCCCACGGGCTGCGTTGTGGTCACTGTGCACGATTTGCACGCGGATGTCACTCTTGGATAACCGCGTCCCCTTTTTTCCTACAAGCAGGATTTTTTTTTTTTTTTACAAACAATGATATTTAGATGAGTGATCCACACTTTTACTAATGTTCATACTTTAATACTAACATTACAGATACAATTGCATGCTGGGTGACATTTTGAAACACTACTCACTATCGACTCTGCTTTAATACAAAACAACCTATCAGCTTTCACCTATCATTTCTTTTGGACTGTATTAGCATCTGTTAAACGAACCCGACTCCTGACCTGTGACCTCACCTTTAGCAGCATGTCGGCAGCATATGGACGCCAGGGTGATGACGCAAACGATGAAAACGCAGCCGCCCCCGACAGACGATCCGATGATGATCAGCAAAGGCAATGCCTCTGTAACAGAATAAGAAGTCAATCGTAAAAACGCGCGCTGAGACACGTGTCCGCTGACTGACAGCCACGTCAGCGCGAACAACCAACGCTTTTTCACAGAACTGCAAAGTCAATTTATTTCACCAGCTCGCCTTTTTAAATCTTAATTGATTTTTACACACGGCCCCACTTCTCTAAAGCCAAATCAGCCTTGAGATGTTGAAAAAATGTTAAGAATGATTGCGTTTCATTACAGATGCGTACGCAAGACCTCGAGCGAGCCTTGAATTTTCTTTTTTTTTCTCTCTGGAGCATTCGGAGTGAACTGGCCGGTTACGCTTCAAAACGGTCTTTCCTACTGTCACTGCTCGTAGCCCTGCTTATAGAAACTCATCCGGCATGGCATTCCCAAGCCTGGAGAATTTTCTTTAATCTGAGTTGGAAGGGGGTTAACCAGGCCTGACACGTACCGAGCCGCCTGACGCTAATCTAATTAGAGATTGCAGGAGATATAGCGTCGCTCGCCAGATTTCTCCTGAGACACACTTCTTCTGCCTTGATGTAAATTGCAGGCGAGGACCTGGTTTCCACCGTCTCTCACCGCTGACTGCTTAGGCACTGGATGCTCAGCCTTATTTAAAGAACCTCAGGCTCCCGGTGCAGGAGGAGCGATGAGCCGAGGCCCGGCCGAGCGGTATGCAGGGACACCCAGCGGCCCCCGAATCAAATTAATCCCGGCTCAAAATCTATATCTGTGTTATGGGGCAGATGTATTCATTAAGCACTCCATCTCCTGATTAAATGATATTGATTTGCCAGAGTATAATTAAGATAAGCGCACTACTGGAGGCCCTTTTTTCCCCCTTTTTTTGTTTTTTTTTATTGGATCTGTTGGTGTGGAGCTGACTCTGGAGAAGAGCCTGTCACGAATCAGGCCGGGATAAAAGGCAGAGAAAGGAGCATCATGCAGATGGACATAATAAATGAAACCATTGAAATATCCCAATACACTTTGGGTATCCATCTGATAACGAAATTTTTGGCTCCTCTTTCAGTACTGTACTAAAGGTTGGAATAATATGGCAGCAGTGCCATGCGATTTTATATGAGGCCAAATTATTTACACACACAGACACACACACACACACACACACACACACACACACACACACACACACATTTTTTTCTTATTTTCCTTGTGAGGGTCTGTTTCAACACATCTAGCCTCACTCTCTAGGACACTTTTATCTTCTTAGTTTTTTTTCAATAAAAGCCACAAAGAAAACAAAATGTGGTTGTGGAACATATTTAAATCGTTTTTTCTCCCCCATTGTTTTTATTTTTTTGTAAAATATTATCCTGTGCAATGATTTGCATAACTTGAAGTTCATCTTTTCTCAGATGTTTAAATTAATTTACTACAACATTTACATTTTATATTGATATCGATTTCTTTGAAATTACTTTAAATCAGTCTATCTATCTATCTATCCATCCCTCCATCCATCCATCCATCCATTTATGCATCCATCCATCCATCCATCCATGCATCCATGCATCCATTCATCCATCTATCCATCCATCCATCCATCCATCCATCCATTTATCCATCCATCCATCCATCCATCCATCGATCCATTTATGCATCCATCCATGCATCCATCCATCCATTAATCCATCCATCCATCCATCCATCCATCATTTCGGTCATTCCCAGTTCTATATAACATATAGACATTTTTGTCATTCTTTTCAATTTCTTATTTACCCAGAGATCAAACTAAATCCATTCTTGAGTATTAAAAAGTACATATTAAAATATGACTGCCTTCTTTTCTCTCATATCTTAGTTCCCATTCAGTTCCCTAAACTCTTTTTTTTTTAATCACAAAGCTGATCTTCAGTTAAAAAAAGAAAAGCCTTCACAACTCCTTATCTTTTCATCGAATGCTTGCGAGTCTGCTTTAATGCTATTAGGAGCATGTGTACATCACACTGATAATCTATCAGTATTAATGAATATGCATGAGTATGCAAATAATTTTTTTAACTAAAGCTTCATGTCCTTGTGTGGCCCCGTGTGCACCCCCGCTCCTCACACCAGCCTGGTTATTTTCTTCTACATGTCTTTTACTACAATGAAAAGTGAAAACCCTGATCAAAAACAAACGGCTGTCAGGATATTACCACCTGTGCGTTCAGAGATTTGTTTTGTTTTCTTGTCATAGTCACCTTTCGCTTTTCTTACCCCTTTGTGAGCAGGCAAAGCTGAGTTTTGTTTTAAAGGCTAAAAACTTTTGCATCTTTTCATCATTTCACAGACCAGAAATAATTGACCAAAAAATGCTCTGTATTAAAGTAACCCCAGAACATGTCAAGTTTTTTTTTAAATATGCAAACTGAAAAATAAACTATTTCAGTGGCATAGGAGCATTTCTTTTTCGCTTTTATAATTAATGCAAGGACTGATGAATATGCATGAGTATTCAAATTTTAAAAAGGGCCCCATGCCCTCCTGCGGCCCCATCCGCATCCCTTCCTCCCACTATGATTAACAACCGCATTTAACAACCCAGTTTTCAGTGCCACCATGTCCTTTTTCTCTTCAAGCCCAGGATCAAATTAAATCCAGTCTCAAGTACTAAACCTTCTTCTTTTTCTTTTCTCTGCCAAAGTGGATCATCCTTCTCCATATCACTGTGTCCTTTACATCTGCCTCTTTCAAAACAACCACCTGCATGTCTTCCTTCACCACATCCATAAACCTCTTCCTTTGCTTTCCTCTTTTTCTCCTGCTTGGTGGCTTCATTCTCAGCATTCTCCTACCAATGTACCCTAAGTCCCTCCTGTGCACATGACTGAACTACCTGCATGGCCCCTCTAAAAACAAAAAAACACTTTTCTAATCCAATACTAAACACTATGCCAAAATATCACCACCTCTGTTTTCAGAATCTCTTTCTATTCCTTCTCTTGGTTGCTTTCCTGAGTTCTTTCACAAAACGTGAAATAAAGATCAAGAAAGTGAAATAAGCCTGCACACATTTACTTAAGTGATTTATTAGTACTTTTGAAGATCTAGGAAACGACTACAAATAGTGGAGGACCATCCATGTATTCACTTTTATAATTAAAGCAAGGGTTTATAAATATGTATGAGTATGCTAATTTATAAGGGGGGGAAAAGGGCCTCATGTCCTCATGCAGCCTGCAATACTAATATATAACTATTACTATTCCTCCATTTCTCTATTTAGCACAAGGGGGAAAAAAGCGAAACCTTAAGTCTTAGGTTTTCTTGCTCACCTTGTTCTTTGAGCGTGACGAGCACCGTGCCCGTTCCGAAGCGGTTCCAAGCCGTGCAGTTGTACCTCAGCTGGAAATCTTGAGCCAGCGTCTCGGATAGGACGAGGGAGGACAGGACGCCATGGTCGCTGTTCACCGTCTGCACTGAAAAACGGCCAGAGGATCCGGAGGACAAGCTTGTGTCCCCAAATGTCCACACCTTTAGGACAAATGGCAGATAAAAAGTCAAGACTTGCCCTTTGATATGTGAACATTAAAATGAAGGAAATTAGTTAATTAGTTTGAGTAATGGCTTTTGCTACTTCTTCTTCTTGTTCTGCTTTGGGTTAAGCACTGAACGCTTATATTCACAAACCCACCCCTACCTTTGGTTTTTACCTCTGCAACCTTGTCCGTTTTGATAGAGAACGGTTTCATACAATGTCAAAAACCACACAAGATGGTTGGGTTTGAGTTTGTGAACAACTTGACATTTTGACGTGTGTGTGTGATGATTTACTTATTTATTTATATGTATGTTTAGAGCTCCTGTCTTTGCTGAATCGAATACAAAATGTGTGAATTAGATTTTATGTATACATTTTTTTTTTGCCAAAAAGACAGGAAGCTCTTATGCATGAGATTAAACAAGACTTCCAAAGTGAGTTCTCTCTCTCTCTCTCTCTCCCTCTCTCTCTCTCTCTCTCTCTCTCTCTCTCTTTCTCATTCTCACTTTTATTCTCTCGTCATAGCTCCAACTTAGCCTGTAATTCTCATTTCACCCTCGGTTTGATTCTTTTCGTTCTATTGTTAATGTTCTTGCTGTGAATCTGTTTACACATCCACTGTTCTTCCTCTCTCTCTCTCTCTCCATCTCTATCTCTCTCCACCACAGACTCTAATAATCCTGCAATGGCAGGTGGTGAACTACAGAAGTGACCTCCTCCTCTAGCAGTATCATACTGAGGTGTGCGAGCACGCGGTGTGTCTGTGTATGATTGCGTGTGCGTGGGTTTGTGTGTGTGTGTGAGTGTAATGCAAAAAAGCGAATCAGAAAGAGAGAGAAAGAACACAGAAGATTTTCTCTTTAGATCGTGCCGGGAGGTTGAATCTTGCCACGTGATATACACATGGGCACACACACCTCATGCTCGCGTGTACAGGAAGAAAAGTGAAATCGACTGCCGCATGGAGGAAAAGCTTGTCAAAACTGTGTGAGTGTAAGATACCTAACAAGCACACAGTGTGCACAAATTCACCCACACACACACACACACACACACACACATACATAATATAAACACATACAGCACATAATACACACACACACACACACTGAGAGGAGAACTTACTATTTTGTCAGGAGGAGGGCTGCTGCCCACCAGACACTCCAGCTTTCCTTTGGCGTGTTTGACAGCCTGCTGTGTAGCCTCAGCCGTGATGATGGGTGGACCTGCAGAGATGGAGAGAGAGAGAGGGAATGAGAGAGAGAAACAGAGTGGGAGAGGCATTGAGCCAGTAGGTAAAAGTTTGTACAAGTGGGAGTGTGTGAGAACAGATAACCACAAAAGGACTTATATGAAATTACAAGCATCTCTAAATGAATGTGCTGTAAATGAAGTCTCTAGATAGCAAAAGTGGGCGTGTCTTTGTGTCGATGGGCGTGTCAGAAAAATGGTTCACAAGTCTGGGTCTTATCAACACCATTTTTTGATTTGCATTTTGAAAAATTGGGAAAATGTCATTTGAAAATCTCCCGGCAGTTCCAAAAGTATTAGCACACTTCATGGGATAGCTGACACAAGCACCGATTAGGCATAACATTATAATCACCTGCCTAATTTAGTGCTCTCCCCTTTTTTGCTGCCAAAACAGTCCTGACCTGTCAAACATTATCATCATTAACTTCTTCAGCAGTTTGAGCTACAGAAGATCGGACCACATGGTCCAGCCTTTGCTCCCCACGTGTATCAATGATCCTTGGCCGCCCACGCCACCCTGTTACCGGTTCACCATTGTTCCTTCCTTGGACCACTTTTGATAGATACTGACCACTGCAGACAGGGAACAGCCCACAAGAGTTGCAGTTTTGGAGATGCTCTGACCTAGTTGTCTAGACATAACAATTTGGCCCTCATCAAACTCACTCAAATCCTTACGCTTGCCCATTTCTCCTGCTTCTAACACATCAACTTTGAGGACAAAATGTTGCACTTGCTGCATAATATTTCCCAACCTTTAACAGGTGCCATTATGGAGATATTCAGTATTGGACTTCTGATTAAAAGATTGTGATTTCAAATCCCATCCCTGCCAAGCTGCCATTGCTGGGCCCCTGAGCAAGGCCCTTAATCCTCAACTGCTCAGTTGTGTAAATAAGATCATTAAGTTGCTCTGAATAAGGGTGTTTGCCAAATGCCATAAATGTAAATGCGAATGATAATTCATGTGGGCAATCTTCATACATGCCTTTTCAATTACTAGCCACAAGCCAATGCATCAATAGTATATATGTGTTGGTTGGGGGAATTACCATAGCATGCAGAGAGGGGGAAAATCGAGTTAATTTAGATTTTTGTTGGTTCACAAAACTTATGAGTCGTATGAGCTCAGAGTGCTAACATATAGCTAACCTGTTATGTTATATAATAGGATTTCTTCGACAGTGTCTTTGAATAGAAACTATAAGCCACTTGTTTTCAGTTTACTGTGTGTGTGTGAGAGGGTGGGTTGTGAAAGGGGGCTGTAACAAGCCAGTGTGCGTCTGAAGCAGATGCTAAATAATGAGTTTGAACGAGTTTACCCGACTGAAATAGCTAGCAGAGAAAAAAGGACTTTCTGACGTCTGCATTCCTTTGCGCTCTCGAAATAGCAGTAATGAGCGGTTTGATCTGATTGATGGACAGAGGAAGAAGGAGAGCGCATTTACCATTCACAGTGAGCGTGACGTCCCTTTCGGCCACGCCGATCCTCGGTACGATGGCTTTGCAGGTGTACATCCCGGAGTCTTCTTGAGTCACGGCCTTTAGATGCAGAGTGTTGCTGTTGCTGAGGACCTAAAATTACAAAAGAGCCGCCATTAGCACTGCTGTAAGGATAGGTTACACTCTACAAGCTGGTAAATTATATTTAAGTCTATATTTTAAATAATCCATTTATTTGCGTGTGTGTGTGTCTGTCAACAATTCACATATCAGATGATCACTAAGCAATGAAGCAATGTAGAGCTGTTTTATATGGATGGGAAAGACACATACAAGGCATATGGGCCACACTTATTTCACTTCAACTGACGGGCTCAGAAGAAATGCCTCCTTAATGTGGACTGATGGGCACAGAGCCCAAATGTACAAGGTGGTATAAAAACAATTTCAAGACCAGTTCTTGTAAATAGAGCATTCCACACCTACTACATGGCGACTGATGGCATAGAGACCCACCCACTTCATGTTAACAGACAGGCACAAAGGCCATGCAGCCACATCTCTTTCGGGAATATTTTTACTCCTCTAAATATGGGCCAAATCTACAGCTATGAATGTTAAAATACCTCTTGAGGCTATTGTCTAATATTGTTCTAATTATCTACATGCAAAAATTCCTCCATTTGGACAATTGTTGCCCGAACATTTTCATCCCAGCATCATTATTTCCGTCGGATGTGCACGATCCAATTCCGAAAACAAATAGCCTGCTGTTTATTTCAGTCAGCAGCATAGCCCTGCGAGGCAATCGTTGCCATAATCGTCTCCTCGCTCTGGAGTTGCTAATACCAATGGGAGAGCTGCGACTGGAGCTGTAATTTTGCCTGCCGCCGTCTTAATTACAGTCTAAAGCATGCCGGCCTCAGTCCTTAGAGCCAGCACACTTCTAATTAAACCTAGTTGCGTTTTTCCAGAGTGGGCTCGGCTGCTTGCGGGCGCCCTCTCTCACCAGGCATTCTGGCCTCCGGTGTGTGTGAGCATCTCGCACCATGGTACCTCATTAAACCCCATCAGTCGTTAGCCCCCTCCCCCCCATCTCATCCCTGCCCAACCCCGCTGCACTCTGATTAATCCGTTTAGAACTCCCCTTGATTTTTCACTCACAAGGCACTCATCGAATTAGCCAATTAATCCGGATCTAGTGGCGATGAACCAAACCCACCCGAGGATGAGATGATCCTACACTTGTACGGGACAGGCAGATGGAGGAGGTGTAGCACCAAAATTAGCCCAGCGCTAGGCTGTATCCTTCTTACCCCCACCCTTTTTTTTGCTTTTCTTCCTTGGTTGCTTTCTCTAGCTCTTTGCAAAATCTTATTAGCCAGCATAAGTGTTGTTCCCAGGAGATATTTGGCTGATGTGTGATGCACAGGCTTTACAGCAGGCTCAAAATACCAGAGCTGGCTGACGATCAGCGCTCTCTCGCCTTCTGAAGACGTCGCGCTCGCGTGTCGAGGATAAGGCCCAAGATAGCAGCGATTTGCCACGCGCGCTCGTATGAAAATCATCACCCCATTCTGTAGGGGATCAGCTGTCATTAGCTTAGTGTTTTCTTCCTAGGCTTTGCATCACGAATCGATACAGACTGTCAGCACGACCCTGTTATTAGGCATCAAACAGATGTACGTTGTTTCAGCGCTAAACCTTTCTCCAACCTTTCTCATGCCATGAGGACAAAACTAGGATAAAATAAGCAATACAAGAAGGCAGCATTACCACGCTGGATCCTTGCTTGGTCCATGCCAGGGTAAGTGGAGGGTTGCCAGTCCAGGCGCAGGTGAATGCCGCATCCATGCCGTTGTCCACCGTCTGTGGCTTCGGCTCCGCTAACAACCTGGGACCGACTGCATAAAGACAAAGTCCAGATTAAAAACACACACACATACCCGCATTTAAAGCACAAAGCATGTGTCCCTGATGACAGCGTCTCCTGAGAACGCAGCTTTTCATGCAATCTGCCTGGATGCCTATGTGCAGTTAGTGAGGCCTGGCCATTATTAAAGCCAAAGTCTGTTCAATTCAAGCTTCATCGCACAGCCATGATACATCACTTGTGCCAACAGCTATGAAATTTGAATTTCAAATTGAGAGCAATCAAGAGGATAACTGGAGATGATCTCGACTTCAAGCAGCCAGGGACAGGAAATGGCCTTATAAAAGGAATATTCGATTCTGAATATGACATTTGCACAAATTTTTCACATGACACGAGGCATTTGCTGTGTGAGCACCTACACTGCACATCCACCAGGGTGCTGACGTTGGTGCTTCCTACAGAGTTGGACACCTCACACGACACAGGGTCTGTGAAATAGGAGTAGTCCACAGTCACCTCCAGACTGTCTACTTTGGCCTCTGGGATGGGGACACCACCTTTAGACCACCTAGTGGAGCAGAGACAAATGGCATCTTGGAATTAAAAAAAACTATTTCTGAATTCTAGGTCCCCTGAGGGTCAGCCACATCATTATGACCTTCAGGGTTAAACAAGGCATATTATCAGTAATCCAAATCCTCAATATGATTTTATTCCAGTCCTGCTCCAATATGACACTAATCTGGGATTATGCACCATGTTCTATTTTTTATTGTTATTACCTGTAGCCAGTGATCTCTGGGCTGGCAGAGGCTGAGCAGATAAACAACACTTTAGCACCTTCCATTACAGTCTGTGGCTGGACGGACAGCGTGACAGACGGAGGATCTGCAACATAATGACTTCATGTTACACACGGTCTCTACTGCAGTGTTCCTGGTAAGCCGATTTCGAAATTCGACAGAACACTTACGTTGAACGTTGATGGTGATCGAAGTCTGCCGTCCAGCCGGGGCTGCTGGGTTCAGGACCCTGCAGGTGTAGGTCCGGCCCGAATCTCGGTCATCGGGCACCAGAGGTAACAGACTAACCGCTGTCTCTCTTTTCCCATCCTCCATCAGCGCCTAAAGGAAAACCGATGAGATGATTGGTTAGTATAGGTCTGTTTTACCGGAGGTGGCGCATGGCCTGTGTAACAGTTGTGTGATTGAGGTGTGAGTAAATCTAACACTCTTTTCAATCAAACCCCAACACCTCAATATTGCATAATGTTGAATCATAGGTTGCGGGTGTATTCTCTGTACAATAGAGATGACTGAGCCTCTATAAAATTTACATCACTCTTTAAAATTGAAAGATCATTTATTGTCTGGTCCGTCTCTGCTTTACTGGCGTCCCTATGATCCTCTGCAGTGTTTTGCAGGGATAAGAGCCGGCTTTCCCTCGGCATGGCAGGTGAGCGTTCGTGTTTAATGATGCCATTTTGCTGCATGCACATTTTTCCCGGTGAGCCCTAGATCAGCTCTTCCTGCTCCTCATCATCTCTTAAATCTGCTTATTGCGCTTTGCCCGATCGATTCGGCTAAGTGGGGAGAGGAGCGCAAGTTTTGGCAGGGGGGGAGGTTTCTGGGTGCGGTGTTAAGTCGGTGCATTCTGGGAAATCAGAAGGAGGGGGTTTGCAGGAGGGGGGGGTTGCATTATGGGAAGCTGAGGGGCAGCAAATCGATGCATGAGCCCACTCTCTGGCAGACACACACCTCCGGCTCACTTAGAGCATTTTTACACTAGATTGAATCGCCGAGCTGCTTGTCAACACCCTTTTGCTTCATCTCCACCCCCTTTTTTTTTTTCGTAATCACTTGTGTGTTTTACCTTCCTCACATCCTGCTTACTCTTTTCATCCTTCCTTCACTTTTTTTGCCTCTTCTTTGCTTTTTGTCCCTCATGCTGTAGCAGTCTTAAACAAGCATCTTTGCCTTCTTTCACCTGCTATCTCTTCTGCTCTTGCATCTGTATTTTTGTGTCTATCTTTTTTCTTTATCTCTCTTTTTGTTTCTCCTCCACTTCCCTTCAGCTCCCGCCCTCTTAAGCGTGCAGTTTAGTGTCGTTTAGCGTGGTCAGAGAGCATGACAAATGTGACACTTTCATGCCCGTTCACACTCCACTGAGTTCTCCATTGTGTTACGGCATTGCCGACGCCGAATTCTCTCTCCTTCTTTCTTGCGCTCTCTCTTTCTCTCTTTGCTCTTTTCTTCTCTCCCCCCCCCCCCCTCCCCCTCCTTCTCCCTTGCACTTTCTCCTTCTCTCTGCCGTATCGGACGCTTATGCCTGTCTGCGCTTCAACATGCTCTATTTATGCTGGAGTGCCAGAACATCGGAGGGTGTGTGTGAGACAGAAGGATATTTATAAAGAATAAAAGGGAAGAAATGCGACTGGGGGGAGAGAAGGGTACAAGAGGGAGTCCTGATGGAGCGAGGATTGAGTGAATGCAACCGAATGACACCTAGAAGCAAAAAAAAAAAAAAAGACTAACACCTCAATGACAGAAATGCATTAAGGCAGCTGGAAAGGAAGGGGAAAAAAAAAGAAAAAGTTGATCTTAGGACTTTATGGCTGGGGGTGAGAAAAGCAGAACGGACAAAGAGATGAGAAGGAAGAAAGAAAGTCGTGATGTTTTTTTTTTCTTTTTTTTTTTCGGCTTACCTTTGAGTAGATTGCAGTGTGCATGACCTCTCCATCCCTGTACCAGGTGATCTCAGCTGCAGGCTTGGCTCCAGATGACCGGCATGTCAGGTTATGGGGAGCGTGAGCTTTCAGACGCACCACAGGCCCTCCCTCAACGACGGGGTCTGAAGGTGGCACTGAAGAAACACATCATAAAAACAATTTGGATTGAACAAGAGGGCCAAAAAACAATCTTGTTTGTCAATGTATACAGTATATAATCAAAAAGTGTGTAAAATTATGTCGTTTTCCATTTAATATAATTGCAGACAAGCAGCCAAACCATCCTTTTTTTGATAAAACCAGAAACAATTTCTTTGTGCAAATTCGTTTCAATAACACCCCAGTATCAAACATGAGATTTTATCTGCACCTATAAAAATGTCCACCAACCCTGTGTGTAGACTGCTTTGTGTTTTGATAGTGTTGTATCAGGTCTCACGCACTGAGGCCTTTTTCCCAGCAACGCAGCCGAAACATTCATCACCGGTGGCAGATATTTGACCTATATAGAGCAGGCCGGCTCGGTAAATGGGCCGCGAGATTGAGTTCGGTGAGGAGGAAGGATAAGTCTGTGTTTGTGCCCTTTTAACGGAGTCTTGCTTTTGTTATTGTGAATGTGTTTACGGACTCTCCTCTCGTGTAGCTCATCCTGCAGTCATTAGTTTGTTTATCTTGCCACGAAAAAAAAGGCATCCGTAGCAAAGCAACCAGGGCATGCCATCAAGCAATACACATTGTCCCTCATTCTAGTCTTTCAGCACAGCCTATTTCTGGCTCTACATTCACAAACTGTCAAAGGTCTCTCACCGGCTTGCGGCTGCGTGCTAATGGGATCCGCGTGCTAGGTGATTTTAATTTCCACGCGGATTCCCCTGACTGCGCCCTCGCCGCTGACTCTTTTGACTGAGCTGGATTGCTTTGGTTTTAACCGGGGTGCATTGATTAGCGCACACGTGAGAGCGCATGTGCTTGCGCCATTCCTTGGTATTCATTTCCTTCTCTTGTGACTGAGAACCTTGCCAAACCGTGTAACGCACAAAGCCTGTTGTTGCGAAGGTGCTGGAGCTCTGCGTTCCGCCCCCTCGTTTTCATTTTTCTTTTTTTTTTTGGGACGTTTTATTTTTTTCCAGGCAATAAGCAGCATGAAAAATGAACGCCAGCAGTCTGAACTTTTACCAAGTGTGGCAAATCGAAGCGTACGTTAAAATAAACTTGTCCAATTAGGCCTGCGTCGTATCAAGCCTGTTTTCTCCGCAGTACCTCCATGTACGTCGCATCACAAGTTTGATTTCTCTAGCTAGTCATATTGCTGTTCGACTATTACAGTGTACAGATGGTTTAGAAAAAAGGGGGGTGTGGGGGGAATTTCCTCGAGGTGGCCGTGTTGATGTTCCGTTGTCACCCACCAGGTGTCAGCGCTGTTGCAGTGTTGAAATCCCAAGTGAGACCCCCTCCACATACAACCGCTCGCCCACCCTAGCACTAAATGATCTCTGGTGAATATGTAGATCACTCACATCGCGTTAGCGTAAAAAAAAAGCGCCCTGCGGTTGACAAATTTTCAGAGTCGCAGTGAAAAGTGCTAACTGTGCACACTGCAGGACTTTTAACTGTGCACGCGAATCATCGGTGACTGCAGCAATCACATTATCTTAGCCTTTCACAGTGCTGATTACTGGTAGCAGAGGGAGAGAAAGATGGAGAGAGTGTGTGTTTGTGTGTATGAGAGAGATTGAAGAAAAGAGATGGAGAGAGAGTGAGAGTGAGAGAGAGAGAGAGAGAGAGGGGGGGTATTTTTCTTCTAAAGCAACATCCACTCAGTTTTGCTTGGTTTTGAAAAAATAAATAAATACTGCCAGGTCACGATTTAAAAATTGCAAATAAATTATGAAGCCATGACTTATAGGCTTGACGCGAGGAAGTGTTTATTCAGGAGAAACGCAAAGTTGCAGCGTTACATATTTCAGGCAGTATTTAAAAACGCTGCTAATGAAATTGGCTAGTATGAGGGGAGCTGTAATTCCTCCTAGAGTTAATAATCAGTTGCAGGAGAGGTATACTGCAGAGTATCTCTTTCTCTCTCTTTTTCCTTCTCTCACATACACACACACGGTTCTTACCCAGGACAGTGAGTTTGGCTCGGTGCGAACGCAGTGCTGCTTGCGTGGCCTGGCATTCGTACACAGCATCGTCGGCGAGCTCTGCCGAATCGATCACCAAGCTGTGCTCCCCTGATAGTGGATCTCCCATCAGGGAGTAACGTGTCCAACCTGGCACAAAAAAACAACACACAAACAACAATGTCAGAGATAAGGGACGGTCACAAAACACAAATGCACACACCGAGGAAACCAGTGCAGGGCCTGGGTTTCATCTCCACAGAGACACTATCATCTCCACACACAGTCACTCCTTTAAATGTCAGCGCTTAGCAATTGATTCTACACCTCGCTGAGACCAGACAGCTGAGATGATTAGACAAATTAAACGCTTGTTTGTGCTGTGTGCAGTTTGTTTGCCTTTTCTGCTCTTCCGCTCAATAAAGGAGTACAGAAAGGAGCCAGTGGCATGAAGTAAATAATAATAATGATCCTTATTTTTATAGTGCCTTTTAATGTTACATCTCAAAGCACTTTCCAAGAAGTAGGATTTAAAAATAAAATACAAATATATATATATATCTCCTGAAAACTATACAGATAAAGTACGTTTTAAGAGTATTTTTTAAAAACACTTAAATATTCAGCCTGTCTAATCTCAACAGGGAGAGAATTCCACAGTTTTGGTGCATGGGAGGAAAAAGCCGGATCATCAATAGAACATAAACAGGTAGGCGGAACAACTAAAAGACCAGAAACACAGGAGCGAGATGACACCTTGGAGTGTAAACAGGTAAAAGTTGAGACAAGTAATGAGGTGCTATACCATGTTGTGTCTTTTAGGTTCTATCTGACAGGGAGCCAATGCAATGACTCCAAACTTGGGGAAATATGCTCACCAAACCTGGTGTTTGACATCCTTGACAATTGTATAGGATGTCTTTGGATACAGTAGCAGTAAATTGCCCCATCACATGACCCAAACCTGTTCCAGAATGATAATGCTCCTGTGCACAAAGCCAGCACCATGAAGATATAATCTACATGGGTTGGAGTGGAGATCTTGATTGGTCTGCTGTAGAGCTCAACCCTATAAAACTCCTTTAGGATGATTTGGAATGCTGACTGCACCTAAGACCCTGACTTGCAAATCGTATGTTCGGACGTACTTTTGTCCATATATATAGTGTATCGGCCCACTTTTATAAGAAAATAAGCAACAGACGGATGGTGTGATGAAGTGTGACATAAAGCACAACACTAATTATTTTCATAAATTCACACCCTGGAGTTTTAAAGAGCAGGTTCAAATACATCTATTGATTAACTTTTTATCCATAAATGGTTAAAAAAAATTAAATAATAATAAAAAATGCTGCTTGTCATGTTAAATCAATAAATAAATAACAGAAACCACAAAATTCTCAATCCTTGGTCCATGGTGGTGAAGTTAGTTACAAAGCCCTGGAGATACTGGAGACTCCTTTGAAAATAATATAAATAAATCTCTCCTTAGAGAAACCTTTTTTTTCCCCCTTTGCGATTACATGGCTCTGATTATATGGAGCATCCAGCCCACAAGTGTGAAAACTGTTACTCGGGGAATAATAACATATTAATATGAACTTATGATTTGATTCAAAGACGGTGCTAGTGTCAGAGCCGTGCCGTTATAGAAGACAGCTTCGGACTAATCAGAATTGAGAATTCAATTACACTGTAGCACAGAATTTCAGAATGACTTATTATGGAAGACCGCCGACCCAATTTATACTCAATATCCCTTTTAGTAATGGCTGTTATAAAGCTCTTACCGGGTAAATCTCGTTCTCCACCGAGGGCCAGGCCATCCTTGGTCCACTGCACCATGCCTCGATATCCCACGATGACGCACGGAAGTGTCACCGATTGACCAGCCACCACTACCTGATCCTGGGGCTGCTGGGAAAAGTAGGCTGCTTCAGTCACTGTTGGAGAAACAGGTACAATTATTAGATAGATAGAAATTACATTACATTAAAATCATGTTAAGAAGCTGGGTTCAGAGTGCAGAGTCAGCCATGATACAGCACCCGTGGAGCAGAGAGGGTTAAGGAGCCTTGTTTAAGGGCCCAACAGTGGCAGCTTGGCAATACTGGTGCTTGAACCTCTGACCTTCTGAACAGTAACCCAGAGCTTTAACCATTGAACCACCCTTATTACCATTGAACCATTGACCACCATTGAACCACCCTTACTGCCCTTATTAACTGAAAAAGTTAGAGATGACATAAGGCACCCAATTAAGGCAAAAAAGTAATTTTAATGTACAGTGTCGCCTCTAGTATATGTCCTGTTTAAAATCATTTAAATTTCATTTTTTGTTTTAATCCACTCTTAAACAAAAGGTTCAGTAGCTTCATAATGCTCTAGCCCTGTTTTTTTTAAGCCCTTTCTCTTGTCCTGCCTGCTTCACTGATTTTGTCTTTCAGATGAGCTTGCTTGGCGATGGGTGCATCATGGGAAAGCTATGCCGATACTTCAGCTTCAGCATGATGGACTATCTGTCATGCTACTTGCACCAGCACTTTGAGGTCAGTGATTTTACAGGAGGAGAGGGACAAGCAGGCACAGAGCGCGTTACCATGTTAGAGCAGAATCAGCAAAAAACCCACACCGGCCCATCTGTATTCTCAGTCCTCTGTCGCCAGTACTGTGCTAGTATTAGCATCAGTGAAGCGCATCAGCCGAAAGACTACCATTACTCAAGGTCCGCACTACAGGCGGAAGTTGCCTTTTTACACCCAGCGAGCATCAGTTTGCCTTGTGGATACGACTGCCTGGAGGACATAAGTGAAGCCGCAAAAGCCTGCCGTATATCAGTGCGAAAAAAACACGATCTACAGGGGGCTATGTGGTTGATGCTAGCACAGCCAACGTTGCATCATTCTTTCCTGGCTCAGGCTGAGACACATTTCGGTTTCCCGTGCTGAGGACTGTGGAGGCTGGGTGTCAGCTGTTCATGACTTATTTAACTCTTTCCTCTGCCCATATGGCGGACTGATGGCGAGAGTGATGCCCTGCTGAGCAGTGGAATCTGTCACCCTGTCCGGAGCTTCGTTTGTAGGTGGGGGCGGTGCACCTTTTGTGCAAACGGATGTTAAACAATCAAAGCAGTGTTTGGTATCCCATGAGGGCTATCAGTTGTGTACAAAAAAATGGAGAGAGAGAGAGAGAGTATGGCAAAGGAAAGAAAGAGAATGGGAGGGAGTTGCACCTGCTTTCAGTGCTGCCTGTGATTCGCTCAGTTTCCATCAGCCTTTTGTATAGTCTACTCTCAAATTATAGATTTTCCCAATCCACCCGAAATCACATTATAATACATTTTCTAAACTAATTCTTATTTGCACTGAAGCGGTACTGCTTTACACTAGGATGCTAAAAGGGTTTCTTTCCTCTGGGGGGAAAAAAAACACTATTGAATCCTGTAGCACAGGGTTTCCCTTTCTGAAATGTTCCCAAGTAGACATTTTGGAAAGCTTAGACCCATTAACCATCTGAAGAATCCTTCATGCCCAAAGGTAAACTCAACATATTGTCATTAGCTAATTTGGACTTGGAAAAGTAGTTCAGCAGACCCAATTAAATGCTTTTAAAAATGATGATAAATCGGTCAAATAAATAAATAAAGGATCTGACTGCACTCTAAACACAAACCATCTTAGCTTTTGTAGTAAATCCCTCGATGCAATTTATCCGATCACATTATTTATTTTATATGGTTTAGCTCAAGGCTAAACCATCATCAGACCCGAACCTAGCTATAAGAGACACTTTAGGTCAGAAAGAGGAGATTTTTCGCCAAACTACTTCTACACTTTCAATCTCTGACTAGCGAAGTGACTGCATGATGAATCGGTTGAAAAGTTCAACAATGGAAACGAAATAATTGAAGAGGAAAAGGACAGAGAAGTTGCGCTAGTTAAAAGTGGTAACATCAAGTGCCACTACAGATCTTATAAAATAACGATTTCTCTCTCTTTTTTTTAAAGATTAAAAGGTTTTTCTGTCAATTGTGGGCAAGGAATTTGTGGTAACCAGATCTGTTGAAATAAAGTTTATACTAAATTTAATTGACTGAAATTTCATGACAAACTTGACCAGCTTTTATCACATTTCTGAAGTTTGGTCAGTTTGTCAGAAGCTAAAACAAGTCAAAAGGTTTTTTTTTATTTCTTTCCACCTACCACTACAAGTCCATGCAAACTGCTAGTCACTGCTTTTTCTAATGAACTTCCTCATTTTTTAACCCTGACAAACCGCTAACCCACACAGAGTGTCAATATGGCTGTTTCCCCTTGCTGTGATTTTCTCATTGCTGGAGCGCCAAAAAACCCTTACCGGAGCCAGAGTGATGGCAACTAACAAATTAATTCAGAGACATGGAGAGTTTAGGCTTTAGAAGTTTAAAAGAGGTGGTGGAGTTTGTGGGATTGGGGGGGTATTGGTACTCTTAAAAGAAACAGCCTCCCCCCTGTTTTGTTATTCCTCTCCCTCCCTCGCTTTTTTACTGTTGTTAAATAGTAGACTGGAGGATAAAACCAAGCCCATTCACTCTCTCCCCTAAGCCCACTCAAACCCCTAACTCTAGGGCTAGGGTGTTTAAACAGAGGGGATGAGGGGAGCAAAAAGGGGGTGAAATCAGGGCAACATACGGCGTCCAGAGCCTAGCCATTGTCCTCCTGTCCCTTGCTTTTAATAGGCCTCTTCATTTCCAATCAATCCTGCTAAATGCAAGTTTAATAGCTTTTCAATAGCGGCTTCCCCGCCCCTCTAGGGAGAACGGGATTTTCTCCCCATTCTCTCTCTATCTCGTTTTTTTTTTCTTCTTCTTCTTCACTCGCTCTCTTTCACTCAATCATTCCTGTGGCTTCTTTTTCTCGCCGGTGAATAGGGGCTTCCGAGCCTAGCTGACAGTGTTTGGGCCGCACTCAATTATCTACTCTATCGAAGGACGCGGCAAAGAACCCCCCCCTCCCTCACTTCTACCACTGTCACCATTGCACACATACCACTATACCTCCATCTCTGTCTTTCTTTCTCTTTGTCATTATGTTCTCTCAGTCACACATTGTCCATCTCTTTTGCTTTCTTTGTATCTATTCCTGACACAGGCGATGGCACATCTCTCTCTCTCTCTCTCTCTCTCTCTCTCTTTCTCTCTTTCTGGTTCGATCTGGTGCACTTTTTTCAGGAGGCCTTCTTTAAAGTAAGAGAGAGAAAAAGATTGAGAGAGTGAAAGAAAGTAAGCCATCTGAAGGTAAGTAAAAGTGTGTGTGTGTATGTGTGTGTGCTAAACTGAATATTTGAAGATTACCAGTTGGTGCTTCCATGCAGAATGAAACCAGCCATGCTCATGCATTTTTGAAGGGTTCTTTCAAAAATGAATGGGAAAAAAAACACATTGTTTCCCTTCCTCTCCCACCTAGCCGTTCGCTTAACTTTTTTTTTTTTTGTCTTCACGGTATTGAGTCTTTTCGTGGACTCTCTAATTGTACTGTGCTTTTGGAATTCTGTGTGTTGAACCCCAGCGCTGTATAAGCATCGATTGCAATTTAAAGTACGCTGCTCCATCTAAACATTTACAGCTTGCGATAATTCATCACAGCGGCCCAGGCTTTGAGCGGAATTCTTACATCGACTTGCTTCCTTCCGAGTAATCACCAGATCCCATTAATAAGTACGCACACATATTATCTCTCACGCTGAGCTCTCCAACGTGCTCGCCGCGTCTCATCTGAACCGGGATGTTGCACGTGCCAAGCTCGAAATATAAACTCAAAACACAGGCATGTCAACTGATCCGCCGTGACAGCAGTCCAAAAATGTAAATCCTGTAATATGTGCATACATCACAACACGAATAAGCTCGCACCGTAGGAGTGATTCACCGCAATCCAAATCTGTTTTCTGGAAAGAGCCCGACAACACATCACTGCTGGTTAATGACTCATTTCAAATTGGAATAATTCCTCTTTGCTGAATTACCCAATTCTTAGACGCTGGTTTAGCAGCTTAATTACACGAGAGCGCTCCTGACGGTGAAGAGCGCGATGAAAGAGCGATAGAAGGGACCAGGTTAGAGAGACACCGGGCGACATTTTTGAGGCTAACAATCTCAAGAAAAATTTGAAGATCACACACACATACGAGGGGAAATCACACGCCTTAGCTTTTCTGTGTGTGTAAATAATATATTCATACAAATACTACCAGGTATTATTAGTAGTTACAAACACTATTGGAATGGTCTTAACAGCTTCCTAAAACACATTCGTAGCCTTTTTTTTTAAACATAGCGGCTAGTTACAACAAAGTCTACCTTTTTACTTAGCAATTAGCTACACCAGTAGTTACTCAGCTATTTATTAGGCAGCTAAAACAGTGTCAAACTTTTATTCTACCTAGAAGTTAGCAAACAACAGTCTTACTTTTATATAGATATATAATTTAGCTGATATATGCTGGTATTAGCTGATATATGGTATCTATAAAAATGATTGTAAGAGGTAACCATATCTTAGCACCTTTCGCTTAGCAGTTAGCTTAACCATATAATTGCTTTGTAGTTACCCAGACCAAATATTTAGCAGTTAGCTCAATTATTCATATTTTTATCTTCCTTTTTTAAATATCACTTCTTCCCTGAGTGCTAAAACTTTTCTACCACCAGTGCTACCAATGTAGAACATTCTAAGGCTGTCAAAAGAGGACATTTCAAAAGGACATTGTATGAGACTGTCTCATGTATGTGTGTGTGTGTGTGTGTGTGTGTGTGTGTGTGTGTGTGTGTGTGTGTGTGTGTGTGTGTGTGTCTTTCCCCTCCCCTAGTAACAAGGTCAAACACACTTGGCCTGTCAGACTTTAATCCGGATTTTTCAGAAAGGGAGATCATTTCACAGGCCTGGATGGCAGCAGGGTAGCGCATGCTTGTGTGTTTGTGTGTGTGGTGTGTGTGTGTTTGCATGCGGTAGGGGGTTGTTTCATGTCGTAAATAGGGCAGGCGTGCTGTGGGGATTGCAGGGTGCATTTACCAGCTACTTTGAGTTGTGACTTTGCTTTTTTAGTCACACATGGGCTGAGGCTAAGTGCAGCAGTGGACGAGAGCATGCCATATTAAACAGCTTAGTTTTCTTCCTCCCCAGTTTCTGTGCTGTTTTTAGAGTCCGGAGTCCATCTGAAGACTTTGCTCAGAGCAAAACGGATGGACAGATGTAAGCACTGATTTCTCTCTGGCTACTATCACCAGAGACTGCACTGAAAGAGAGGCTTCATCGTGTGTGCGTGTGTGTGTTTGTGTGTGTGTGTGTGTGTGTGTGTGTGTGTGTGTGTGTGTGTGTGTGTGTGGTAATGTAAACTGTTGGCTGGTACTTGCTTCTTTCAGTCTGCTATAAATCAGAATATTCATTTCAGGTCTGACCTTATTCGGTCATGCCCTGTGTTTATTGTGTAAGTGATGATGTTAAATAGCAGAAATGTTCTTCGTCATTGCACGTCTCCAGGACGTGTGCTCACAACCAGCCATGAGCTGCTTTAAACATGCCACCTGTTTCAAAACTAATGCTCAATCTACTTGACTCAGGTCATATATACAACTTTACTAAAAAAAATATTCTAAAGCCTATCACTATCACAAAATCCACAGAATTCAGTATATATATATTTATATATGCTATAAGGGTCAGGTGTCCCAGATTTATATATACAGTAATCCCCCCGCTTTACCGAAGTTCGAATCTCGAGCCCCTGGTTTAACGCGGAATTGCATTTGCCACATAATTAATTTGTATGGCTGATTTTCCTGGTCTCTCACGGATAGCACGATAGAGTGATCGGTTTTGGATTTAGAATTGGAACACTGACTGCACCCCAGGCCTTCTCACCTCACCTACATCAGAACCTGACTTTACTATCACACTTGTGGCTGATGAACACAATGTCCACAAGCACACTCCAAAGTTTAGACATCTTCCCAGAGGACGGAAGGGAATTATAAGGGTAAATTGGGATTAAATGGGGGATGCAATGCCCAAAAAGCACAGAAACAATAAACAGACAGTTTATGAACTAACCTGTCGCATCATGCATCACAAAAAAAAGAGGAAGGGGCAAATAGCACATAAACACTTTTATTTTTCCATCTATATAATGTGTTATATACTACTTCTATTTTAGAGGATGGTAAAAAAAAATACAATGTATAGCTGCTGTGAAATGTAAGTGGTAGAACCTTACTTGTTTTAAAAGCATTACATAATATATATAAATATATAACTATAATTGGTTAAAACCTAATTAGAATGAATGACTATATTAACAGAATTTGGTGTTATAATAATGAAACATACTTTTATACTCTTATGTATTAGAGCTGATTTATTGTGCCTTATTTAATACAGTAGAAAGTTTGTAACTATTATATGTCATCCATTAACCAAGCTGGACCTGTTAGTAATGTAGAAGCACAGTGTAAAAAAAGATGACATGAGAGTCAAAGTCCTGGCCCATTAAAATGTCACTGGTGACTAGTGGCTTGTTTAAATACCTCAGAATTCATTCCCTGCTTCTTTGGCTTTTACAGATTTGAAAAAAAAATACTTAAGGCAGCAACTCAACACACACACACATATATACTGTAGACACACACATGGCAACCCTGAGTGCTATGAGATCTAATGGTGTGGTTAGCCAGAGAGGCTGACCCAACCTAATATCCATTACGCTTAGCCACCATGCTCTCAAGAGAACACCCTGATGCTGCCCACTGCTCTGGCTGATAATTCAACAATGTGCTAAAAAAGCAGCAGGCGCTGCCCTGCAGACCCTCGCTTTCAGCTGACCCGCTCCCTCTTTCCGCCCATGGTCTGTGGACAGATAGCTAGAGAGTGAGATGGATGGATGCGCATAGGGGCACGAGAGGGAAAAAAATAGCTTGCTGGAAAATAAGCAGGCTGTGCTGCCTAAAAGCGATGAATTGTGTCTGCTTTAGATAAGACTGCTAAAGCCGAGCCGGAGAGAGAGCGAGCTCAATTTCGCACTGGGGAATTATTATCCTTTTGTTTCACCGTGGAAGGCCCTTTTGTCTCAGTCTCATTGTGGTAGCATGTGTGTGTGTGTGTGTGTGTGTGTGCGTGTGGGCGGCCGGGTGGAGTGTGTGTTAAGCTGCGATATAAAAAAGCATTTGTTAGGGTCTTTGGTGAAGAGTGCGCTGGATCTCATAAGCGCACAGTCTTGTGTTTTCTCCAGTCGTCTAAACAAGCCACCTGTGTCTACTCGTGCCCTCTCCCAACCTGGCACAACGTCATCGCTATCTTTTTCCTCCTCTGCTTTCTGTCCTCATCTCTCGCTTATTATCTCCCATTGCCTTTCTCACGCTCTCCTATTTTTTTTCTTTCTTTCTTTTTTTATGTCTAAATTGCAGTCTAACAGCTTTTTCAGGACTGGAAGCACTGGAGTTTATTCCTTCTAGCCACTTTTCACACTCTTCTTTGTTGGTTTCCTGGCACCTACCAGACTTTTTACAATACTTCAATTTCTTTAATCCTTCCATCCTTCCATCCATCCATCCATCCATCTGCACCCATCTTTCTCCATTTGTTGAAGCTACATCCCACTGTGGTGCACTTCCACGTTCAGTTTTCTCCCACTAAATATCACCCCGGGGCTCCTTTCCCGACTTATCTACAGTGTGACTGATTTGCCTTCTCTATGCGTTTACTTACACTCCTCTTTTTTTTTTTCCATCCCTCCCCTCTTTCATTCTTTCTGACTCCCATCCCAGTTTGTCTATCTATGGCCTTGGAAATTACAGGGGACAAACTAGGACTGTCAATCTAAAAAAAAAGGACATGGATAGAAAGAGAGAAAGAAGGGGGAACAAAGAAGGAGGGCAGGAAGGGATCACATGGACTAACGGACATGTGGACACGCCCACGTCGACGCCGGAGGTTTAAAGGCGTAGGACGAGAGCCCCTGACAGATTGAGGACTCGAACGACACTTTGATGGAGCTGTAATCACCATTCCTCAGCAGGATTGTCACCCTTGTGTTTGTCCCCCTCTCTATGTCTGGCTCGCTCGCTCACTCTCGTCCCTGTCGCAACACTGTTCCAATTATGTCGTCACACCGTCAGTCACACCGAATGCATCATCAGGCTACATCATCTACCCTTCTTCACTCTTCGCACCAGACTTAGAGGACACCAGAGTGAGCAAGTAAACAGGCTTAGAAGATGGAGCAGTCATATGCACTGTTAGTGTGTATGTCCTCCTGAAACACACCATCAGCATTTTACCCAGTGATATTACTTTGTCTCTTCTTTCCTCCACTTTTTGAACAAAGAGGCATCCCAGTGCAAAAAAAGAAAGAAAGGATGAAGCAACAAATATATATATATATATATAACAGGCTAAAGGAGAAGTGGAAGTGGGGGGCGGAAAAAGATTGTCTGTACACATCAGCGTGCTGTCTTGACATGATGCTGATTGAGCCCATCTTGTCATTTCGTGCCCCCTGGTGCTATCTGGACAAGCTCGCTGAAGCTCACGCTCTCTCTATTTCTCTGTCTTGCTGCTTTGGCGAGAGTCTCTCAGTATGATTTACAGCGCTTTTAGATCATTAACTCGCGCGCTGTTTGCATAAACGCGTCTGCCCTATGATCCAAAACCCAGAGCAGCGTCTACTTTCGACGCCAGGCGGATGCGGCGCGCTGTGGAGTGAAGCAAACAAATGAATAAAGGAAATGGAGGAAAATAAAGAAATAAACGAATAAGCGCATGTCTTTGTGCCCGCACCCCGATCCGTTCCTCGGGTGGAGGCATCGGGGGTAAACAACGGCCGAGGGAAAAAAACAACAAAAGCAAGATAAACAAGACGATCCGATTAAAAATCCATAAAGACAATAGAAAGAGAACGTAATAACAGAGCCCTGTGCTAGTCCCCGAGTCGATTTTGAGTGTTCTTACAGGCAGAGTGAGTAAAAACGATATAATATGCAGCTTACACAGAGTGGCTGGCATGTCAGGCTTAATGCCCTGAGGTGTCAATTAATTTAGTCTTGGGGTTTGTGGCCTCCGCTGCCTAATTGAGTCCAGTAAAGGCCCCTGTGGCTCGCCGCAACTGGATTTTTTTTAAAAATAATTAATCCTTTTCTGCTCCTTCTCTTTCTTTATTATTATTTTGTCGTTTTTAAGCGAGGGCAATAAGTCGTAAATGTACGCATCTCGTTACTAAACTACAACCGGCATCCGCTATTAGTATTTGTTCCAAATCCAAGCCTCTTTCTCAATGTTTAAGCGTCTTTTAAAAATAAGTAAGGACCAGTTCATTGAACGCAGGGATGCTTTATGCGCCCTCTAAATATTGTGAAGTTAAAGGCAACTTGGTATAGTTCCTATTAAAAGCTTTGTCTGATTACATGCTATTTTTCATCCGTACTTTGTTATAAAAAGAAAGAAAGGAAAGAGAACATGTTTTTAACCCGCGTATTCACCGTGCAGGTAGCCTACAATAAAACAAGCCATAAGTGCTTTTCGTTGCTCTCTTTACTCGTCCTTCTCGGCTCGTCCTTCAGCCCACCACTGTGGAGGCACCTTGAATCTTGATCGAGCAACATCAAATCAAACAAAGGACCGTCTAAAATTGCAAGCAGTCTCCATTGGCTGCTAAAAGGCCAACGCGCAAGTCTAAACATCCTTCGAGCAGTCACCGATTAATCAATGCTTGTGGTTTTCTTCATGCACCACAATGTCTGCTTTATTTTTTTTCAAAGTGTGTGTATGTGAAACGAGTAAAGAAGAGAAAGTAAAGGCATTGGTTTATTATACCTCTTTTTTTATGCACTTCTTTATTTAAAGGAGTAATTGTGAGGAAAATCGTTTACACTTCCGGATTTTCTGTAGTAGAAAATGAAAAAAAAAAAA
>MU542898.1:1471142-1481447 GCA_024362625.1 Silurus asotus
AAAAAAAAAAAAAAAAAAAAAAAAGCCTGAAAAGCCATTAATTTAGAGTTCATTAGTAAAGGTGTGTAATTTCGCTGAAACGTAGAGTCAGGGTTTTTTTTTTCCTTCGGAATTGTACATTTCCTGTAGAAGAATTAGGCCTTGATTAATGAACAAATGATTAATGAGAGAACTAATTAATCGATTAATTATTAAGCATGCAGTCCAGAGAAGGGGAAATAAAGGATAAAGAGAAAAGTGGAAGCAGCCGTGTTAAGGGAGAAAATCAGAAATGAGAGAAGTCCGTTCTGTTTGTTTTTCGTCGTCAGGTGGAGGCAAGACGTGACATAAATGTCAGGTCATGAACTCTTCTTCGACTACCATATGGCTCACAGGTGTCAGAAGCAAAACAAGTGAACTTTTGAGTCGGTAACCTTATGCTAAGTGCAGGCCGAATGATTTGCGGCGCTAATGCAAATCTTTGAGGTACATCCTCGCCCTTTGTGAACTGTAGGTCAGTCAGTGTCCTCGCTCCCCACCTCACCTTTAAGTGGAACGATCCATCACTCTTGGCTAACCCGCGACGTGGTCCACTGTGGTGTGATGGCAACCCAACGCGACCCGGAACGATGTATGAAACGTCGGCGCGTGCTGGAAGCGATGATATACTGTAGCATTTTTTCAGTCAAGATTGACCTTTTTTTCGTCTCCTGATATTATCGCTGCGCTACCACAAAACATGCATGATCTGTTTCTCCCCCAGGATCTCTATGAACTTTCAGGCACTGCTGCATCCTCGCTACATCTTTACTTAGCCATTTTTTTCTTTTTTTTTCCTTTCCTCTAGAATTCTCCTGCACAACAACTCTGTTTCTGCCTTTTGTCACCATTCCTCTCCCCCCCCTATGTGCACTTCCACTCTGGGATTCATCGTGGCCCACAGTTATTTTATGATCGGTGCTAAGTTTATGGTGGCCTTTAAAAAAATGCGATGCCGCGTCCCTGGAGGAAACCCCCGGCTCGAGCTTAGGAGGAGCTGTTCCGTGATATCCACCGTTATATATCTCAGCAGTTTGGCTGTGACATTATTAGCAGAGTCTCTGACCAACGGAAAGAGCCTGAGAGCTTTGGAGGAAATCTCCAGGGGCTTTGGGAAAGCCAGAGAAGAGAAGGATGAAGAAGGAGAAATGGGAGGAAAAGTGGATAGAGAAGGGGCCTCGGGGCTGTGAGGCAGGATTGTTTTCAGCTAATGTGACAGAAAGGACTCTCTCTCTCTGTCAGTCTCTTTCTAATCTCTCCACCCCCACCCCCAACAACCCCAAACTATCTCCCCTCTTTTCTCTGGCTTCCTTTTCACAGCTTTTCGGTTGTGTGGAATTGTGCAGTTTCTCAGTCCACATGGGGTGAAAAGACCTTTGTCCTTTCGGTTGGTTTGGCCTATTGACTGCTTTTCTTGGACATATGGTTCCTGTGTGTCGGTTGCAGCCCATCCCTGCACAAGAATGCTGTGGGAGGGACGTCTGACTCCCACTTTTGCGAGCTCCCTCTTTAACACCTCAGCCGGCTTGTGTTTTGATAAAGTTAAACACTTCATTAGGAGTCTTTTTTCTGTGACCCTTTTTTGCCACCAGCTTTGACAGTTAACGGACCCTAATGTGGATAATAGACACTCTGTGTGTGTGTGTGTGTGTAGGTTGGTAAGTGAAACAATGCAATTCAAACACAACCCATACATTAACAACTGACTTGAAATATGACTGCTGATACAATCTCTCATCTACACCCTTCAATCATTCTCTTCCATTACTCTTTATCTATACAGAAAAATTATTTTCTGTACAACACATATATTTTCTTCTTCATCTCTTCTTCTATAGATGCATCTTCTTTTTTATAGTATTGTCTCACACACCCACACTGTTTAGTTGGACAGAGGCTTAGGCACCAGTAATAGATGGATGCTGGGCAGTGAAGCCTGTATCTCTGATGCCCAGGCTCCTGCTGGAGTGTCTCAGCATGTCTCGCTGTGATAAGCCTTTTAATTAAGTGTCTAACAAGGATGTCTAGGGGTATCCGTTGAGGGGACACGGTCGGCCGTGTATGAACCCATTAACGAGTGAAGGAGAGATTTAGAGAGAGAGAGAGAGAGAGAGAGAGACAGAAAGAGAGAGAGAGAGAGAGAGAGAGAGAGAGAGAGACTTTAATACTCCCTTGGTTATTTTGTATGAGAATGACAAAAAAAAAGGACACCAAGGAAATAACCGAACCTCTTCTTGACATCTCCAGTTTGCCAGATAAGATAAAACCTTTTTTTTTGCCTCTTTAGTCTGATAAACAGGCAGTGCAGGAAGGTCTCTTATACCATCCAATGCCACTATTGATCATTACACAGAGCGGCCGGACAACCTGGAGATTGCCTGCCTGCAGCTCAACGCCAATCCAATACTGGCTTCACAGGATATAGGGTTGAATCTCGGGAAGTCCAGATCAATCTGTATAGATTGATAACGAAAAAAGTGCCTTTTTGCTTATCTACCCCACTGCGCTGTGTGCAAGAGAAGGAATAGATAGGGTTAGAGGGTATCTCCACAACACAGAAGGGGGGAGATAGAAGAAGGAAAAAGGCACAGGAGAGAGCAAAATGGAGAAATTGTGCTTTCCTGTCTTGCTTCTGCTGTGCAATCTGTTCTGCCTGCACTTGTCCCACTTGTCCGCTCAATCCTAAAAGCTGTCTTGCCGTCTTCTTTCCAAAATCCCTCAATCTTTTTTTTTTTTTTTGAGGCAAGCATCTTTTAAACCTTAATTAAAACAATCTCTGAAAGCCCTTCTCCTTCCAGGGGCAAGATCTGAAATCAGCTTAAAACCATCAATGGGATTTAGGAAATGCTAGGGAGGATGGAGAAATAGAGAAAAAAAATAACAAAAAGACCTTGCATCTACTCTTAAGGAATGGTGGTAAGAGGTTTGGCTTGACCTCTTGACCTGGAGCTTCTCGCAAGATTAAGCAGCCAACAAAGCTTCTCGAGTGAGAAAACACGGTGAGCGAACAATGGCCGTCAGGCGTAAAGCATATTGGATTTTAATTAAGAGCCTAGAGAACATATTGGGGCCATGTTGAAAAAAAGGCCGTGGGAGTTGGAGGAGCTCTAGTTCTTTAAGCACTTGACCATCCAGTAATGCATTTTCTCCTCTCACGAAGTCTTTCTCTTTCCTTTTGTGTGTTTTTCTTTTCCTTACACACTCTTCTCTCCCCTTTATATCTCCAAGCCTTAAACAAGGCTTGGAGCTAAAAAAAAAAAAAAAAAAAAAAAAAAAAAAAACCCTGTGTGCCGGGCCACTCATTCACATGTGTCTGGTGAGTATGGCAAACAAAGACTTTGCTCCCAGCTCCTTAGAGAGTTATCTGTCACCCCTTTCTCCTCTCTTTCTTCTTGTGTTATTACTTTCTCACTCTCGTTCTCGTAACAAGGTACATCGAGCCGATGCCTCTTGAGGACGAGTGAGAACGATAAGGTTCAAATGGACTGAAAATTTGTGGGGGTGATCATGTGATACCGGACCAACTGAATTATCTTGGTTGTGAAAGTGGTGGTGGAACAAAAGAAAGGATGAGAAACAAAGCAATAGAGGGTGAAATAATTATTTGTCAGCAACGCTGCCAGGAAATAGTGCCTTGTGCCATCTCAAAAAGGAAACGAACCAGCGTTAATTTAATTGCCTCTAAAGCCATATATTTTTCTGGAATACTGAATCAAGCAACTAATTTGCTAGAAAGAATTGCTAGATGTGCAAACATGTAGTTTTCAGTAGGTTGAGTTGTATAACTGTTGCTCTTATCTGTCCTTTTCTGTCTTTCGTCTTTATGCATACCGGCAGCTAATAATGCCACTAGCTAATGAACAAAGAGGGAGAGCAGCAAGCTTTCGAGGGTGCTAACATGATAGAGAGAAGGAAAAAAAAGAACAAATCTCACTGACACCCATACTGAAATACCAAGCGCCTGGTCAGAGACAGGTCATCGTCACCTCCACAGGCAAGAACAGCAAGTCATTAATTGGTGTGAAAACACACACCAACTTGTGCAATGGGCATTCGTGGAGGCTGGATCTTGTTAACACAATACACTAGATCATGGTGAGGTGGAGAAGACAGGGACAGAAGGAATGGGGAAAATAATGTGAGAGGGAGAAAGTGAGAAATGAGGCTTTGTTTGCTGAGGATAGTCTCAGTTCAGCATGGGCATTGCTTTGTCCCCTGCCTAGCTCGGAGGAACACTTAATGGACCTTTCCTTTTCCCACTGCTGTGCGAAACTGGCAGCAGAGCCATTGCCGAAGCCTTAGGAAATAAATAAATGTCCAGAGTACTGGGAACTTTGACCCCCTCAGGACAAAAGTGCATTTTTTTACATGGCACATGAAGAGGCATTTTCTTTTTTAACACAATCACAGGCACTTATGAAAAATGTCCCCTTTTTTCCCTTTTTACCAGTTTCCCTACTGAGTCAAACCTGCTCCTCTTTTACAATTAAGTAAACTTGTTAATAACTTGAGCAAAACAAAGGCTGCAATATCGGAGTCATACAGAAGAGATGGCTTTGCCCAAACTCTCATAAAACACTGCACATCTCTTTTACACCCATTTTCAAATCAAAACTAGAAGTGTATGAAAAGCTAATCAGCTACTGTGGTGAATTTGTGACCCTCCCTATGGCTCAGATGAAAAGGGCTCCAGGGCTTCCTGATTGCCCCGGTCAGTCTTCCTAAGTAGCCAGTGATTGATTGGGACTGTTAAGGGATCGTCTATCACTCCTCTTAGCTAGCTTAAGGGAAAAAAATTAACACGTGACACACCCATGAGGACCCCACACAAGCACATAAAAGCGATATTAAATTAGCGCTAGCGTAGTTCAATTACATGAGATTTACACTGGACTACATTATGCCAGCAGTTTTATTGTGTACACTAAAGCCTATAGACACTACTTTGTGCTGTGTTCAATGCCACGATGCACTCGAACATGTAGCAAACCTGCATGCCGCTCCTCAGGGCATCGATTTTACTACAAGCTAAACAAAGCGGTTTTCTTTCAGATCCTGTTTATTCTCGCCATTGTTTTTAGAGGGTGCTCATAAATCAGTTCTTTATATCCTCTCAGCGTGCTAGCTGAAGTTATGTGAAAGCTGAGGATGCTAGCTTCAGGCTAGTGTGATGAAGGAGAGCATTCTTCTGCCACTCTTAGCACTTCAGGACTAATGCTGAGATAGCAGGGTGTCTCTCTGTCTGTCTGTCTTTCTGCCTGTCTGTCTGCCCTTGAGACATTACAATTCTACAATTTTGTCACCAGTTCTCTCGAGAATCTGTGTCAGGTTTTTCCTAATACATTACACTGTTCCAGTCCCACATGCTGGGCAAGAATATTTAATATGTTGGTGGTGAAAGAGCAAAGTCTCCTAAGGTGAGATGTGAGAGAACCTTCCCTGTAGTCATGCCTTTACTGGTGCCTTCACTTTTTTTTTTTTTTAATTGCTTTAACTCTCCACTGCCTCAGAAAGCAGACCGTTCACTTTGGTCTATTTCAATCTCTACTTCTGTTCATTCGCTCTACAAATCTGTGACCGTCTGTTTATCTATATGTCTAATTATGCTGTCTGTCTTATGTAATTTGCGCCTGGATAAATGCTTGCCTGCTAAAGACCCTTTCCTCCTCCTCCTCTGTTGCTTCCATATAACAAATTAGAGAAACAATGGCTGTAAATGGGCTACTGCTTCAAACCAGATGATGGATGAGTGATGGGCGCGTACAGAGGGTTGAGCTCTTATCCATTCCCACCCGCTGTTGGCGGCTCCACGCGTAGATAAAGAAACTTCTCGAGTGCCCGATTGCGTGATCTTCAAAAGCGCTTTCATCCAATTGCAATGCGTCACCTGATTGTGTCTGTTTTTTTTTTTTTTTTGCATGTGTGCCTTCCTGTCATCATGCTAATCAAGCAACTTCTCTTGCTCTTTTTCTTTGCTTTCTTGCTGTCTATCTTGCTCTGCCTTCCCACTCCTTTCCACTCTCTAATCTCTGTCATTATGTCTGAGTGACAAGCACTCCACACCAGCAACCACTGCAAGACTGAGCTCGAGGACAGAACGTTAAGAGAAAACATCCACCATTCTGTACATTGAGCCTGAGGGAGCTGTATGTGGAAATGTGTATATGTACATTCTCACTTGCATTTCCTCCCCAGGGATCAGCAAGTGTAGATGCTTCAGTGCCACATGATTCACAGAGAAAATTCTCTTGCTCAAGAGAGGTTTTATAAACTTCTGGAAATAATCTCAGTAGAGATTCTGGCATGGGTTCAGGTAAAAAGACTGGAGATCAAATTTAAGCACCCACTCTCTCCTTCTTGCCTTTCCACCTGGCTTCCACTCCGAAAGAACCCGTGTGCATCCATGGCTACTTAGCTTCTTTTTTTGTGTTCACCCCAAGGTGCTGAAATGTTCCACCTTGTTGTCGCTCTCCTATTTCAGTCAGTTTCTACCTCAAAGGCAAAGACACTGTTGTTCCCCTTTTACCATTGAGAACACAAATGCAGGGGTCGCTTCAGTTTGGTACAAGGGTATCCATTACCTTCTAAACCAAGTCGCTGGAAGTTAATCTCTCTGAGCCCCCTTTTTAGTCTGTGATGGCATACCACTCTTTCAAGCTCCAAAGACTCTTGTATCTTTCGGCTAAGTGTGTTTTGTTTTCGTTTTTCTTTCTTCCTGCATTTCCTGTCTTTCCTTTGTTGTCTCCTTTCGCAGATTTAGCTCACTTAGTAGAAATTTTGGTACTCCACCAACCGCACACACAAGCTATTCAACATTTCTTTTATATCTCTGCAGTGTTCAATAAAATTAACATGTTTGGACTAAGAGTAAGCAAGGCTTGATCGATGGGCTTTGAGTGACACATCTTAGGCAATTGCAAAATTGGCTAACTTTCCCTCCAGCCTCCCAGAGCGGCTTACAAATCTGCACAGGGGGGCTCAGAGAAACAAGGAGAGGTACAAGTGCAGAAGATACACAGAAATTGGAAGTTCTGTATGCTTTTTCTGGCATGAAATCCCAGCTGTGTGACAACAAAGAAGAAGATCTATTCACCTCTACACAGCAAGACCGCCTCATCCAACTTTCCTCTCCAGCGCCGTGTGTTATGCTTAACGGTTGAATCACTGGAATAATATTTGCGCTCACATTCCACACAAGCCTTCAGGGTGGAGAGCTCTCACTTTGTGCAGCAAGTGGGACTTGAGACGATGATAATGAGGGTCTTCCTCTTAGCTTGAGAGTGATTCAGTGCCTTCCTGACTCATGAAGAGATGGCCTAAGATTGGCCAAAAAGATGCACTGCAGTCAAGAACCAGCCCAAATTGTATGATTTGTTCTGAGAGGATGGAAAGTTCTAGAGTGTATGTGTGTGGGGTGAGGTGTGTGTGTGTGAGGGGGGGTCAATGTGTCAAACTTAATCTTTGTTTTTGCATTGTTTATCTGAGTTGGGAGAAGTCGTGTGACACTGTGCAATTGTTAACGAGGCAGCCGAGCTTCGACTAATCACTCTGTAAAGGGCACATAGCCGTAACCAAGGGAAACACGCGGCTTAGCTTAGCCTTTATGCACATCTTGCGTTAAAGCCAAAACAATACTTCGCAGCCAGTCATCTGTGCATGATTCATGTATGAATATTCATCGATGACTACAACATTAATTCATCTAGTAGTAAACCGGTTCGGCCCCTGTTCTATTTAAACCTGACAGTCTTCACTGACAGAGCAGCTATAGCTAATAGCAAACAGTGGTTTCCTCTCATGATTATACAAAAGATACATTACAATTCACTGCCGTTTTCTGTAAAATGTATTTCTTTTCTTGATTGTAAAACAGAAAACTGGGGTATGGCCTGGTATGTTTTTACTGTATTCCCAAATATGCGATAAAACCTGACTGGACAAGTCAAGTGTGGTCTTGAACTTGTGATCTCATTGTCGCAGAGATGAAACTTTTTTCAGAAAGCCTTCGCTAGCACAAAGTTTCTATAGATAGTGGGATTCAGTTTAAATGTAGCTCTATCCTAAGGCATTGTATTTTAATTAGCTGTAAATTTACCCCCCTCTTGCTCAGACCTCCCTCTGTGGGTCATGGTGTACATCAAAGAGCCAACACTATTAGCTCTGTACTGGATGCAAATTGTAGGAGATAACTTTTTAATCATTTGTGTTTGCTCAGCTTCTATCTCTAATGTATCTTGTTTCCTGATATATTATGAATCAACATTGAACCAAACTTTTATTTGGCTGTCAACATAATAAGTATCGCATTAAAGGCATCATTTTAAAGGGAATTTTTCAGAAACAAGAACCTGGAAAAAAGAGGAACATAGGTTGAAGACATAGTGATATACATTTCCTGCAAATTTGTGTTTGGTGGCCAACAAGATAGTATTTTCCAGTAGCAAATGTGCCAGTGTATTTCTCCAAAGGCTGAGCATGTATGCAAATATATCTATTAAATCCTACTGTATCTAAGAGCAATGCAGGCAATACCAGCCACGACTGCTTTTCACATTTAAATCAGTTAATTAACAGTGGAGCTATTCTCAAATCTGGATCGGACTTAAAAACGAAATAAACTAATCTTCCTTTTCAGTGCCTTGTCTTGGCTTTGGGAAAAGAAGGATCAGGATCCGGAGAGGTCTGTATTCTCTGAGTCACCAGGACACCACTGAGGAACAAACTCTCCATTTTGATCAGGCTGAATACTGAGCCAGTATGACATAATTGCCCTGGACTTGAATAAGGAAGCAAGCACAATTCAGCTTTGTCTCCATGCCTGAGCGCCAGGAAGGGAGGATGTACGAGAATGGAGAAGAGAAAAGAAAGGATGGAAGACAGGAAGTCCAAGTGCCTGTGGTTCTAGTGAGCTCAGCCGTTAGCCACGTGTCCTACAGTCGCCTGTGGCTATTAACCCAAAAGCCTTTGCAAACAATGGAAGACATTTTTATCTCTGTGTATCTGCTTAGTTCAACTGATTAGCTTCCTGTCTAATTGTCTTACTCTCCTTTTATCCACAGCACTGACCGCTGTTTGTGTAAGGGACGTGGGGGGGCGCTCAACAAATATGGACCCGCTAAGTTCATTAACGTATGTTGAGGAGTTTTACAACAAAGGCATTGTGTGGAGCAAACTGTCGTCACAGAAAGCTATTGTTGTAAACTCCGTTATATGTGCTAGCATCATTATTTAATGTTAACTCAAGCTAACAAGAGCATAGAACACAGTGCAGGGGGTGTGTGGAGAGTGGATAAATGATTCTGGAGCATCTTCTCCACAGGGGGTAAGACAATACTCAGAGGAGAGCTGTTTTCTGACACTGGGAATCTCGTCTGCCGTGGATGTCCGTGTATGCTAAATGAGACATAACATGAAGTAGGTTTGACTGCAGGCGTCAACACGTCCGCTTGCCCTAAATTAGATCCTTTCCTCTCCGTTTATCATCACTGTTGTTAGAGGGAGATAAGAGGGCTTTATTTCGAACATGCCAAAACAAAAACAGCGCTGATCCCCTCCTATCTAGGGTGCGACAAAGAGCTCCGAGTCAAACGATGCAATAGACGTGCTCCATATTATGTGTGAGAAGGGGGAAAAATAAAATGGTATGTAATGTAAACCTTTTTCGATCTATAACTACTGTATATGTGTTAGCAGCTGAGTCCAGGATGCTCGGATGTGCCTGGTAGAACGCAAGCCAATCAAAGTAGGCAGAAATACATCTATATCTGTAGCATGTGGGTATCTCCTAAATAATGCAGAAGGTTTCCAGACCAGAATTCTGCTGCATCGACGCTATTGTGGGCCCAGCATGTCACGATCGCACACACACACACACACACACGCACACACACACACACACACACACACACCATCCTCCTTCTACTTTTTTAGCCCTTTTCTTGCTCTCTCAGGCGACTGACAGTGAGCGACAGGAAGCACGGAAGGACACAGAGAGTGAAAGATTCCTCTGTGCCTTTCGTTACACATCCTATTATCCATCACAGTGAAAAACACACAGACAAAGTCTATCGTGATTTACACCCTCCACACCATGTAAACATATGGCTAGTTACCACACACACACACACACACACACCTAAATCCCTACATAGGAACTAATGCCATGTATGTGGCTCCCTATTAATTACAATAGAACAGTGACAAAAATGTGTATTTATAGACAGACAGACAGACGTCTGGAAACTTTTTTGTCTGCTATTATTTAAAAAGACAAAAGTATAAATTTTT
>MU542898.1:1481522-1484022 GCA_024362625.1 Silurus asotus
ATTCCCACACAGATAAAGGCAGCAACAAAATCAGAGTAAAGCAGGAAGAGGGAGATGCCGAGCCTGATGAGATCCTTCTCCTCAGTTAATGTGTGTATGGCGACAGAGCAGGGTAGGGCAGGAAGAGGAAAGAGTGTGATCTTTGTGTACTTCCTTTGAACTTAGCCCCCTGTGAGACACATCTCCGAACTAACGGAACACCCCTAAAAAAAAAAAACGTATGTCCAAGATTCATCAGAATACGGATGCTGGATTGAGTAGAATTCCACAGGGATGGAGAGGGACATTCCAGGAAAATAAAATTCTGGATGCTTTGTTGAGGGCATACATATGAATGTTTGCCACAGAGGCAGTATGTGAACAGCTTGTTTTTCTCCAAGCCTCTGTCATGTTCTGCCTCACTCGCTGCTAGTTCGAGTTCTAAGCTCTAGTGCTGTCACATACTCCCCCAAGTGTGTGTGTGTGTGTGTGTGTGTGTGTGTGTGTGTGTGTGTGTGTGTGTGTGTGCTTGCATATTCAAGTAGAAAGAAGAAAGTGAGTGTAGGAGCTGGAGGTTGTGTGTATGTGTAGTGGTGAGCAAGTATGTGTGTGTGTGTGTGTGTGTGTGTGTGTGTAGTGGTGGGCAAGTGTGTGTGTGTTTCTGTGAGAGAGAAAGAAAGAACTCAGGCATTAGTGTACGCTGTGCTGTGTGTCCATTAGCGGGAATTGTGCGGTATGGTGAGTCAACAGCATGATGGCTGTCACCTACGCACATTGAGGAACGCAGCACTGTGTAGATGTCAGGTGAGATGAGTAGTGGCCATCTGGGAGTGTGTGAGAACCTCAGCCCTCCTCCTGGAGCAGCTGCTGCCAGTCTGTCAACGAACAGCGCCGGTCTGCTACCAGCCAACACACACACACACACAAACACATGTGCACACACACGTGGTGTCTTCTGACTGGAAAGCCACATGTGAGATGCAATGTGGGGAAACTGTTTGAAAGTGCACTTTTGTTCAGGAGCTTCTTTACACACTTTGTCAAATAAAATATAACTTACTTATTTGTTTACTTTTTTATTTTTTTGGCTTTTTATTTATAAAAAATATATATTTATTCCATCCGTCCGTCCGTCTGTCCATCCAACCATCTTTCTATCTATCTATCTATCTATCTATCTATCTATCTATCTATCTATCTATCTATCTATCTATCTATCTATCTAGGTTTAATGGTTTAGCAAATTTACACTTTTGTCGCTGTTGATATTTTTTAATTAATAGTAGAAAAGAAAAATAATATTTTACCCTCTTCCGTCTATCTATCAATCTATCTATCTATCTATCTATCTATCTATCTATCTATCTACCAACCTATCTACCAACCTATCTACCAACCTATCTACCAACCTATCTATCTATCTATCTATCTATCTATCTATCTATCTATCTATCTATCTATCTATCTATCTATCTACCAACCTATCTATCTATCTATCTATCTATCTATCTATCTATCTATCTATCTATCTATCTATCTATCTATCTATATGGCTGGCTGGCTGTCTATCCATCATTCTCTCTCTGTCTGTCTATCTTTCTCTGCCTTTCTGTCTGTTTGTCTGTCTATCTCTTGCTCTGTCTATTTGTCTTTCTGTCAATCAGTCTACAACTATGTTTTATCTACATTCTGTTTGTCAGTTTGGTCAGGCAGGCTTTTTATTAACATTCCCTGCTAATATATTTTTTTTTGTTTTGCCTCACAGCCTGATGCCGCACATCCTGATTTCACATTTAAATTTAATTACTGCCTCCATCCGTGTCAATACTCTGCTCTCATTTATCAAAAAGACACAGAGAGAGGGAGAGAAAGTGCAGCTTAACAGCTAGTAAACATTTGTTTTTTGTTTTTTCATATTCATTTACCAGAGCGTTGGCCGAAAGCATTTTAATTGGTTGCACTTTTGGGAGTGATTGAGGGGATTTGAAGCCTTTATCTCTAGTTGAATCAATGCCGCCGTTAATAATACACCCGATGAATAAAACATTTGGGAATCAACAACGTAGGGAAACAAACACACAAGGCAGGTACAAAACAGAGCTCCGGAAAGATTAATGTGTCCCGAACCGTCGTATTTCCTCAGGCGTGTGAACATCGGATGATATTCAATCTCGTAATTCCAGGAGACTCCTGAAGCGATCCGTCCCACTTTGATGGCATTACGGAGATGTGTGGTGCTGGTTTTTTTTTTAAAGGAAAATGTGCGTTTCTCGCTATTTACAGTGTGAACGTGTAAAAATAGTACGCTTATTGTTTAGCGGTTTGCCAACTTCCTGCTCAGACACCCTTATTAAAAGTGCTCATACGCTTTGCGCCATCACAGCTCCTTCTCGCCAAGTCTTTGAAAAGAAAAGTAGTTAATACATGCTCAAAGGCGTGGTTTCCTTGGGGGTTTTCAACACACTCCTGTAGACAGTTTTTTGTGATCAAGTGGCCGCCAGCAACACAAAGGGACGCAGGG
>MU542898.1:1489022-1505516 GCA_024362625.1 Silurus asotus
TGGGATGCTTGAATGCTGAATCAGTAGGGGGGTGCTTGGTTAAACACTGAAATTCAAAGTGTTGAATTAACACCTCGAGTGTTCATTTAATTCCAGCTGGGCATAAATAAATACGGTAAAGTGTTAGTTTAGCACCTGGGGGTGTGTGAAGTGTGAAGATAGTGGGGAGAAAATAGACATGGTGGAGAATTAGGAAGGGGAGAATGGTCCTAAATCTATATATATATATATATATATACACACGTATATGCTTTATAATTATATCAGTAGCCCGTGTTTCATTGACATGGAAACTGTACTCCTCGGAAATCTTTTTGATTTCAACCGTTTCTCTGTGACGTGCTTTGAACAATTATTATTTTTTAAACGTTCACACACGAAGCATTCCATAAGCAAATACATGTACCCTGATTAGTTATATTCTGTTTGCACAGACATGCTCTGGAAAATCAGATTATGTAATCTAGAAACCCTTACCACCCAACTTAGCTAATATCCATTTGGTGATTAAATTTATCCCTTACACAAGTGTTATACAAACAACAACAAAAAAATGTAAATGCTTTTCATTAACTGTGCGGCCCTGATCTGTGATGTCCCTTTTTTATGCGCTCTGTCTGTTGTTGATTGCAATCAGTGGTGTGATAGAAGATCAATGGAGTTCACCCAGGTGTGAATCACATCAGCGTTGTGGCAGGTGGCTGGATATTAAAACACAGGATGAAGTGTTTGGGACAAGCCCTGAATCCCAATTGGCTACTGGCTCTCATTACATAGGCTAGAAAATAATGGTTTGTACACCCCTATATGTCCAGTAGGGGGCTTTTTGGTCTGGAGCCAAGCACTTTGTTCAGATTGTGTGCTTGCAGCAACCTGCCAATCTCAGATATTGTGGGTCTCTATAGAGTGAAGTGGTAAGTCATTTGGCCAAGACCATTTTTCCTCCATCATTGAGGTTGGAAAATGTATTATTGATGGGACTCCAGTTGTTCAGCGTGGTGTTGTCTGAGCATGATGATGAATCAAAAACGATGTGAAGAAGGCTAGTAGGGCAACGCTACCATAACTCATTACTCCAGGCAGGTGGTTTCCTGCTTCGAAAGCAATCGGAAGAGAGGCGGAGATTGGATATGAGAAACACTGGTTAAATGGGAAAGGTGATAAAGCATGTTTATCCATAGCATTTACTGTTTTAATTGTACCTCATGTTACAATTATAGAGATGACACTTGATAGCTGTTGATTTCTGTTGTTGTTTTTCCTTTTTAAGCTATAGTTGCAGTCAATAAAATTCACCCTGTGGAGAAAAAAAAACATTTCACTGAAAAGAAAAATACTGAACTTGAAAAGACTTTTACTTCTGGTTTGTGTCGGTTCTGCACGTGCCAACTTTATCTAGATGAACCTTGTCCTGTGAATGCACAAGTCTTTGTCTTGTGAGCCAAAAGAAACCAAGTGGGTGGGACTGTTTCTTGTTGGTTGGCAAAACAAGCCCCTAAAACAATAGAGGGTCTGCTTATTATTATTATTATTATGCAGCATTCACCTCAGACTTTTGCCTTACTGTTTACTTACACTTGTTTGTCTCAGATAAAAAAAAAAATGAAATCACATTCTATCTACCAACATACGCTTGATTTGTTGTTTTTTGTAGTGAAATTTCTCGCTGCCAGCTTAGTTTTTCTTCTATTGGCATCTTTGGGTGTGAAGATATATTTTGGAGTAAAAGATAGAAAAAAGAGAAGAAAAAAGATGTATAATGCATTGAGAAACAAAGAGACAGATGATGGAATAATGTAGATAAATGAAAGAGAAGAAGGCAATGAGACCTACCCTGGAGGAAAAGAAGACAATGGGGCATTTGTAGTGAAGAATTATTAGAGAAAGGCTGGATGGTACGAGATTGGCATTGGAAGAGGAAAACGGAAATGAGAGAAGAGGGAAGGAATAAAAAGAGCTGGACCTGTATGAGTAGAAGAAAAAAGCTTGGGGAAGTAGATGATAGTGGCTTGTACTTGTACTGCAATAGACAAGGGAGAACAGGATGATGGGATAAAATGGAAGAAAGAAATCCTGTAAGTGATGAGGCCACTATAATATAAAAAAGGGAGAGAAGAGCATTATGGGAAATCTGCAGTATTTCAGAAGGAGGAGTGATGGAATTGGAATATAGGACAGCTGTAGCCAGGATTTGACTGCTAGGTTCTTCCAGGCATTTTGGAGGACATGATACGAGTTTATCTGCAAGTAAAATGCCAGACATATGATCTATTACTTGAAAAGTACAGAAATAGTCGCAGTAAATCGGGAGGTGAAAATACACCTTGGATGGGTGTATGTTAATCTCATTGCACCGTAAACACACTCATCACTTTCTTTCACACCAATTGGTAATTTAGCATATCCAAGCGATATATTGCGCTGTGTTCCTGGATGCTAAGAGTATACAAGAAAACTTGGAGAAAACCCACAGAGAATATGCTCAGAAATTCGACACAGACACTAATCCGAGTTTAAGAGTTTAAGAGAACCAGTGAACTTGGAACGATGAGGTGACAATTCTACCCACAGCAACACCATGCTGAAATATAGCATACAATCTAGAGTTCATATACACCTTTTTGCACAGACTTATACTGTATATTGAAGCAATGAAAAGGCAAGAATGAAGATGGTGGAGGTCAGAATTGGTGAAAGAGTAGAGTAGAGGGTGCACATGACGTGAAGAAAGGTGAGAGACAGGAGAAGAAGGTGACTGAGATCTATAACACAGGGATAATTGAAGATCTATATTGGACAAAGAGAAAGGGAGAAGGAAAAGTCGTAGGTGAAGGGAGATCTATACTGGAATAAAGAAAAGAGGTTGTCATAAATGGAAGGAACGATGTTCGGGCAAAATACTGTGAACAAACATTAGAACTTTCTCACTAAATATTGGCTCATTGTGGAGAAGTAAACTGAAAAACGATTGTATAGAGTTGCAAGGTTATTACTAAACAATGGTATTTTATTTTAACTTTAAGTCAATATAGGTTAAATATTGATTTATTTTTCATTGTATTTAAGCAGACATTTTTAGGGATCCAACCACAAAAACAGTGGATAAATAACTATCTGACTTATTAGTGATGACAGATAGCTTTTTAATGCTTTAGTGATTTAAAGAGATTATGGTGTCTGCTTTGTAGTGGTTCATCATGTTACCATTTTTGACAAGCGCCACTGAATCTGAACAAATGAGACACTGTTTTGCATAAAACGCATGTGACTGACCGCATCGGGACGGTTTATGTTTGGAAATGGAGTCACTGCTTTGGTGTACACGGTTGTACTATTTGCAATATTATGTGTATGAAATACTCTATATTACTAAAACTTTGAGGTCTCCTAACCATCACATCACATGTGCGTATCAAACGGTACATCGGTCCTGATTTTATTTTATACTTATAACAACTCTTCCTGGAAAGCATTAGACTTTGGAGCATGGCTGTAGGGATTTAGACATAACTAGCATTAGTGAGATCAAATACTGATGATGGGTGAGGAGGTCTGGAGTGAACTTGGTGTTCCAGTTCATCCCAGTGGTGTTCAGTAGGGTTGAGGATCTTAAAAACATGGAAAATCCTGGTTTATTTGACCTGTTTTTGTGCACAGGGATGTTATCTTTGAAGTGAAATTTTAATACTAGCGCATACAAAGCTTTTCTATGTAATTATTTGGGATGGCTATTATATAATGTTCAACTCGTATATGGGAACACATATGATATTTTTTAAATGAGCAGTCGTAAACCTGATGGTATGTTATAATTGGATAATCAAAAAACACAAAGAAAACCCCAAAATACCTTGTAGATTCAACGAGAAAATTGTAATAATAAAATAAGAAGAATAAAAAAACAAAATACAATGTTAAAAGAAAACGTCTTTAACCTCTTTTGAGAATTTAATGAATATTTATTATTTAAATGGCATTTTTTTCCCTGAAATGGTTTCAATACGAGGTTAATTATGATAATTTAATACTGGCAAGTGTAAATAACAGTTCCATTTTTTCAGAGTGCACAACATCTAGGATGCCTCTCTCACCAAGTCTTTTAGAAGCATAAATTATTTATCTCCAAAAAATAAATAAATAAAAATAAAAGGCACGTTTTCGGTGTAGGTTTATTAATAATAAATACGGTTTGATATTTACTAAACTGTTCTGAGAAAGAAGAGGCCGACAGTATGGATGTCACTTCCAAGGTAATTGTAAGAAAAAGTAATAAATTAAGCATGAGGCGAAGTGCTATGGAAATGCGACTCCTCAAGACATGAGAATATTTTAACAAAATATTATCTCAGTCTCCGTTTGACCCCGGGGTCAATTAGAAAGAGAAACGTCAACGTCGGCGTACGCGCCGGGCCGAAATTAAAACAGGAGCTTCCTCTCCTGCTTAATTTGCAAGGCTGATGCAAAGTTAAAGTGAAGCCTGTGTGTTTTCTCCAGATTGCTGCCTAATTGCACAGGACAATGAGGAATTGATTAGGACAATTAGGGGCAAGGCAGCCTGAAATAAGACGGCTTTAGCAAACAAACACCGAAAGCGTTTTTTGCATATGAGGCAGTTTCTGTGGCATGGCTGAGTACCTGTCACATTACAGTGGATTAGATACTGATGGCTCTCATTTCAGTCTACAGCAGTGGATTCTAGTACATCTGTAATACATCTTCCTTCTAGTGTATAATACATTTTTACATTCATCATGAACGAGCACCCTATCAGATATACTCAACCCAAATCACAATCACAAAGCTTAGTATAGTGTACACACTTTTTTTTGTGGTTTGTGGACACATGACCATTAAATTCGTTCGTCCTTTTAAAAAATCCAATTCCACATTTAGTACTCATTTGCTGTTATAATAACTCCTATTCTTCTAGGAAGATGTTCCACTAGATTTTGGAGTGTTTTTGTGTGGAGAATTGTGCTTTACAACAGCGGTCCCCAATATTTTCACGGATCAGCCTTTAAGGTGTGGCGGATAAATACAACAAAATAAAACCATACAACCGGCATAAAAACTGGTATTTTAAAAATATAATAATAAACGTGAATCCACAGTGTTGTTTTTTGTTCTTTTTGCTACATTGGGGGTTTGAATTTAGCAGTAATGTATTATGTGTTAGTGGCCAGAGCAGCCCCTTTAAGAAGGTAGCGGATAGAGGTAAGACATGTGACCGAGGCATCATGACATGCATCAAGAGTGAGTCATAGACAAATGTTGTGGAGAGAATCCAGTAATTTTCCAAAATAAAACATTCAGTATCAGATAATAAATAAAATGGAAATAATGTAAGTTATGTATTTTTTCTTTGCGGCCTGGTACCAATTGACCCATAGACCGGTGCCGGTCTGTGGCCTGGGGGTTGAGGACCACTGCTCTACAAGATAACAGCTACAAGGGTGTTAGTAAAGTCAGATATCGATGTAGGATGAGAAGGTTGGAGTGCAGTCAGCGTTCCAAATCATACCAAAGGTGTTCTTTCATTCCAACTCATGTAAAGCATATCTTCATTGGGTTGGCTTTGTGCATGGGGGCATTGTCATGCTGGAACAGGTTTGGGTCTTCTAGTTTATGTGAAAGAAAAATTTTATATTAATACTTCCACTTTGTGGTAACAGTTTTGGGAAGAACCACATAAGGTTGGAATTTTATTCCTCATATCACAGCATTTCGGCAACATGAAAAATACGGTCCAATATGTTCTGTTAAAAGATGATTGTAGGTTTTATTGATTTCTAGCTATAGACGTTTGTTCCTTTCATTTCAATAAGCTACAACTGTTGTTCCCTGCCTCATTTTTTGCCTCTTTTGTGAAGTGAAGTTGTACGAAAAAAAGACAAAAAGACAAACACGTTCACCAAGTCATGTTTCCAAGAAACTCCAAACCTTATATTAACCTTATTTTTAACGAGGTAAAAATGTCAAATAAATTAATTAATTAAAATTAAATAAATAAATAAATAAAATCACAAGCTTGTGGTAACTGACTTCAAATCCATCCACATATAATTCAGTCAATGTCAAAATACAATTCAACCAACGATCAGAATGGTGTATTTTTGGAAACACTCCGACATGTATGGTAGATATTTTTTTCCATTCGAAGCAATAAAGTCCATACAGTGAACAAATTAATAACAGTACCATACAACTCTGTCTTTCGTTCTGTTTTTTACCTAAACAGGTGCAGACATGCAAGTGCAGGAAACTCAGTCTTTATTGTGAGATATTCATGTAAAATTAGATGCAGAATCAAGGACAAAATTGGAACAGGGTCCGGTGATGAGCAAACAGGATTCTCTAGGCTTCGCATTAGAGACAACAGCTAGAAAGAAACCAGGTCAAGATAAAAAAAAAGGGAAATGATGGTATCAACAGGCTTGGTATTGTTGGGACTACAAAGACAAGAACTGAGCTTGTGGTTTACTGAGTGAAAGGGTGTTTTGTTTGCATGTGTGTAATTGAGTGTGCAGCATTAGTGAGCTTGTATTGAATGACACACTCACTCCAAAATCAGGTGGAACGCATTCCCAGAAGAGAAGAAGCGCAAAAGACGACCACATGAAAAAGATCTATACAAATAAAAAATAATTAAAAAATAATTGTAAATGTAATGGTAATGATCAGGTGTTTATAAAGTTAATATAGTGTATATCAAATATGGTTGCCTAGAGGTTAAGCAAATTATCATGTCAATTAACTTTTCATTATATTTAGGGAAATGCAGTAGCTCGGGGTGTACAGTGTAAATAAATGGCCTACAGTTACAGAGCTGTCCTCTGTATCTTTGTGATACAGAGGACAACAATACTGTAATGTCTTTTTATTGAAGGAGTATGTCATTGCGACGGTAAAAATACACCAGTGTGCCATAATTTTTTGATAATGCTTCTGCACGTTGGAGCCATCCAGCAAAACTGAAAGGCTGTATTTTATTTCCACTGAAGCTACAACAGTCACCGGTGTACTTTTATTGTAAATATTTTATTTTATCGACATCTAAGGGGCAATTTAGGGAGAAGTGGTTTAAAATGGCTTGTCTGCATGCTACCTTTTAAAGAAATTAAGCTCTGGATTCGTTTGCTTTTGTGTTTCTTCTCAGACCAACTGCTTCGATTTCTTTTCTCCGGCTTCTCCTCGAACTGCTGTGACACCCGAGGGAATTATAAATTCATTTTTGTAGGCCTCAGCTGCTTGAAGTTGGGAGTAAATAATAAAAGTGTGGAGTTGCTGGACTCCCCAAGGAACTGATTTGGGGATCCTGGACCTGCTCGCTGCTACTGACATTCTACAGATCGTTGGAAAATACAGAATGAGTGATATCTCGGCATCCAAATAGGTCGGAGAGATCACTGTGGAAAATTTGACAGTGAAAGTTTGTCACGCTTTTGAAAATGTCAGAATGAATTATTAATCGCAGTTCCTATTTGCATGTTGTTTTATTCAGGTTGTATTTGAAGAGCCTAGCTCTGTCCTGTTGGAAAGTAGGCACTACAGCGCTCTCACCTTGTAGGATCATATGAATTGCATGCGGACTCAGACCAGCTGTTGGTCCCCGTTTGGCGTCATTCTGAAAACACAGCAGCTTTCTCTGTCCGGTGCAGTGTGTCTTGCTCTAATCCCAGAGAGAGCTTTCCCAGATGGGCTGCCAGATTTAGACTAGCCTCTCAGACACATTCACAAGCCTCAGCAGACCTCAGAACCTAGCTAGGATCCAGACCGAATTATATCGATTACTCAGATAAAGTTATATTCGAAAGGAGACATATTGTCACTGTCACAAGGTGACAGGTTTAAACTGATTTGGAAGATGAGGCATCATTCCCATGAGCTCCTGGAACACTTCATTAATCTCGTAACACATATAGCACTGTGCTCTTTATTTTAGGGGAAACAAAGTCATTTTTTTAAATAATGCAAGCACTTAGATATTACATTGTGATGCAGTTCAAATTTCATATGCTTATGTGGTGTTCAGAAACCAAACGTTATTTTATTTTAATTCAGCATTTTATTAACAACACCTGGAAGATTTTTACAAATATTTTTATTTTTAAATGTAGGTGAAGTCAGAGTTAATAAGATGAGTGGAACATTAAGAAATATTGGGATGCTAATTTTTACGTTTATGGAATTTGGCAGAAACGCTTATCCAGACTGACTTAAGATAATCTCATTTGTACAACTTAAACAGTTGAGGGTTAAGGGCCTTGCCCAAGGGCCCAGTAGTTGGTGGTGCAGAAGTCTAACACTTTATCCACTGAGCTCCGACTTCCTACAAATTCACTCCATTTGCATCAGGTTTAGTGAGTTTCACTTCATCATGTTGTATTAAGAAAAACATTTTACTCTTTATGGCAAAAGTATGCTATATTGCCAAAAGTTTGCGGACACCTGATCATAATTATGGTATGGGCTTTTTGAACATCACATTCCACATTTAGTCCCAATTTGCGCTTATAATCAGCTTCACTCTTCTGGCAAGATGTTCCACTATAATTTGTAGTGTGCTTGTGAACATTTGTGTTCATCAGCCACAAGGGTATTTGTAAAGTCAGGTACTGATGTAGGGTGAGGAGGCCTGGGGTGAAATCAGTGTTCCAATGTATCCAATGGTGTTTAGTAGGATTGCGATCAGAGCTCTATAGCAGGCCACTCAAGATCATTCTCTCCAAACCATGTAAACCATATCTTTATGGAGCTCGCTTTGTGTACAGCACCATTGCCATGCTGGAACATGTTGGGGTTTCCAAGTTCAAATCTCCTTCTTCTTTTGGCTGCTCCCATTAGGGGTCACCACAGCGGATTATCCGTCTTCATACCACCCTGTCCTCTACATCTGCCTCTTTCATACCAACTACCTGCATGTCTTCCCTCACCACATCCAGAAACCTCCTCCTTGGTCTTCCTATTTTCTTGCTTCTTGGAGGCTCCATCCTCAGCATTCTCCTACTGATATACCCCATGTCCCTTCTCTGCACATGTCCAAACAATCTTAATCGAGCCTCTCTCACTTTGTCCCTAAAATGTCCTACATACGCTGTCCCTCTTATAAACTTATTTCTAATCCTGTCCATCCTCGTCACTCCCAAAGAAACCTCAACATCTTCAGCTCTGCTTCCTCCAGCTCCACCTTCTGTCTTTTACTCAATGCCACTGTCTCTATTCCATACAACATCACAGGTCTCACCACAGTCCTATAAACGTTCCCTTTTGCAGATACTCTTCAATCACAAACCACTCCTGCCACTCTTCTTCCCCCACTCCACCCTGCCTGCACTCTTTTCTTCACTTCTCTAACACATTCACCACTATTGACTCCAGGTACAAAAACGTATCCACCTTCTCCACCTCTTCTCCCTGCAACCACACCACTCCACTGCTCTCTCTCTCATTCACATACATGTACTCTGTCTTACTCCTACTCACTTGAGCATGACATTGTCTTTGTGCAAAAAGCCAGCTTCATAAAGATATGATTTACATGAGTTGGAGTGGAAGATCTGCTATGCAGATGACACTCAACTCATCTTTTCTTTCCCTCCATCAGATACCGCAGCTTCCGCTCGGATCTCAGCATGCTTGTCAGACATATCTTTATGGATGAGTGCTCACCAACTTAAACTCAACCCCAGCAAAACAGAACTGCTGGTCATCCCAGGTGATTCATCCCCAAGATCTACAAATAACACTTCAGGACTCTCTGCTCTCCCCTTCAGCCACTGCTTGTAACCTTGGGGTAACTATGGACAATGAACTGTCTTTTTTCCCACATGTCGCTAATGTTGCTCGTTCTTGTCGATTTCTTCTCTATAACATCCGAAGGATTCGACCATTTCTGTCCATACAGGCTGCCCAGGTGCTTGTTCAGTCTCTTGTCATTTCAAGACTTGACTACTGCAACTCTCTGCTGGCAGGTCTTCCCCTGAATGCTATTCGTCCACTGCAAATGATCCAAAATGCAGCTGCACGACTTGTGTTCAATCAGCCCAAGTTTTCCCACACCACCCCACTGCTGCGCTCCCTTCACTGGCTTCCAGTAGCTGCACGTATTAGATTTAAAACACTGATGCTTGCCTACAAGGCCAAAAATGGACCAGCACCATCTTACCTCAGTGACCTCATCACATCTCGCACTGCACCACACTGTCTAAAATCCTCCAGCACTGATCGATTGGTACCACCTTCTCTCAGAATGAGAGGTAACTACACTTCAAGGCTCTTCTCTGTTCTGGCACCAAGGTGGTGGAATGAACTCCCCCTAGATGTCCGTACAGCAGAATCCCTGATTATCTTCAAGCGATGACTAAAGACCTACTCCTTCCTGAAATACCTAAATTAGCACTTTCCAAGTTTGTAGAATTCGAGATATATTTATATTGAGTTTGTAATCTTGTGTACCAGTGTAGATTTATTCATTACTAGAGATTTAAAGCACGTTTGTACGTCGCTCTGGATAAGGGCGTCTGCTAAATGCCGCAAATGAAAATGTAAATGGCCTGTTGTAGAGCTTTGACCTCAACCCTCCACAATCACACGCTATAATCTAGTGAAACATCCTCCCAGAAGAGTGGAGGTTATTATAAGAGCAAATGGGGACTAAATGTGAAATGGGATGTTCAAAATCACATTTAAAATTCAGTCACAATGGATTCACCCATTCCAGGGAACAACAGGATCAAAAAGGGATTATATGAACATCCAACACAGGGCACCGTGCATAACCTGTATACACACACTCCCACCCAGGGTTACTTTAGTGTCATGCTGCAACAACTACCGTGTTTTTGATAAGTGAATTGAAATCTGAAAACCTAGAATAAACTTACAATGAGAACATGCAGAAAAATTTCCCACAGAGAGTAACTCAAGTTCAGGATTGACTGGGAACCCTGGAGCATGCTGCTCTGTTATGACAAAATATTGTTGATTTTTTTTTTTCCTCAGTGTAATGCAATTTGGGGATTCCTACTAGCCTGCAAGCCCTCTTGTTAATGTGACTAGGGAATTACAAGGAGACAGTTACTTTTGTTAGTGAGTGAGTATATTTTTCAGCATTTAATTCTCTAGGTAAACAAATGAAAGTTGTGAGGAAACAGTGACAAATGCTAGACGATACCTGCTTAATAACACAATGAGCAAGAGTGCTGTAATTCAGTAATGGGCCACAGAAAAATCACAGCTATTCCAATATTCTGTATATTACAGTTAGTCCAACAATTGTATCAAGGTTCCGTGGTTAGGATGCGGCGCTCTCACCACTGCGGCCCGGGTTTGATCTCCGGTCAGGGAACCAACCCCAGCCATTAGGGTTGCACAAGCCTTAGTGCCGGCCCCAAGCCCGGATAAATAGGGAGGGTTGCGTTAGGGAGGGCATTCAGCGTAAAAACATGTGCCAAATCAAACATGCGGATAATCCGCTGTGGTGACACCTAATGGGAGAAGCTGAAAGAAAGTTAGTAAAAAAAACGCATATTTTAGACACAATTTAATATGCTTATATCATGTTATGATGTAAAAATGCCATAAAAATATGATATACCGTATATATATACCGTTTTTTGTTTAATTTTTATGTCTGGTTTGGCGGAACCCATACTTAATGACAGCCCATGATCTAGATGGCTTCTCTGCTTCTCTTTGGTCCCATATTGATCTATTCCTGCTATAGTGCATTCTATAACAAAAAGAAGTGACTTGAAGTGAAATTTCCTTTTTCCTTTTCATCTGACAAGCTTTAAATGCAAACGTTCAAATTGCTATTCATGAATTATGTATCATTTGCCACGTCTACTGATGCCGTCTCTGACTCTAGTAACTGTTCTGATGTACTTAGATTTGAATAAAAAAAAGCAGACAATGTACTAAACATCAATTTGTTGCGTATAGTTCCATTTTAGTTGCTTATTTAAGTATGAACTTTGCATTGAAGTGCTCGGTTATCGCCATTGTCTCGGATTTCTTCAAGGATACTGAAAAATAATTGCCGTTCCGTTTACTTTGAAAAGCTGCTAAAACACCTGTTCATTCAGCAACCTGTCCTGTTGAGAGTAGCTTACATCAGGCGTTACTCGGGATAACAGCAGATTGTTTGCTCAAGTAATTAAAGCTGCTGCAGGCCAAAACAGCAGGGAAACACAGCTGGGAATTCCCTGGCCATTGCATGGCTACTTAATTATCCAGACAACGCTGAACCAAAAATTGAGACGCTCCACCTCATGGGATGTCCCTTAATTTTTTTTAATTATTATTCATATAAATGAATTAATTAATCATTTTTTCTAATATGGTATATAATTGCAGGAAAGTCAGTCATTAGACCTAGATATTCATAAGCAAGGACATTTTAGTCTTGTCAGACAGTCATGTGATGCATTCTTAATGTATTCTTTTTTTTTACACATACAGAGTATAGGAATGTACACATTTTAAAGACAGAGATTTATTATTTATTAAACTATTCGTATTAGTGTGCCTAACATATAACATAGCCTAACCATTGAGTTTCCTGCTTGGCTGGCATAGTACTGTAGAGCTGTTTTAATGCTTTTGGTTCTGAAACTAGCTATGAATTAGTCTGTGGAATCCCATTCAAGATGCATTTCTGCCTTGTTTAGAGAATTCCTGTAATACCATTGGATCCATGATGGCCCTGAGCCAGATAAAGCGTGTTATTAAGCATGAAGAAAAGCTGAATAAAGGCATCAGTTGGTTAGACTTGCTTTCCTTTGTTAAGTGTCTTTTAAAATTTTTTAATTATAATCTAGGGACTGTAGAGTAACTTGTAGCTCAGGTTTGAATGTAAGCAATACTGCTCAAGTGGTGCAATTCCTTACTGTTTTCCTCACATAAGGTCAAACCAAAAATTTATCTCTGCCAAAGCTTGTTGAAACGACAAAACCTGCACTTTTACCCGTTCCGATGTTACTACCATGCCTGGTTAGATGGTCAGCCTGCAAATAACTAAGATCATCCTACTCTATTGATAAAAACAATTCTTCCAGGATTTCAGAAGTTGATTCTCAGAAGCCTTTCTGACAAAACTTACACCAACCTTCAGGAGAGTGAGCCGAAAAAAAAAGCATTCTCTATTGTTTGCATCCCTAAGGCCTGATGCATCTAGCATGCTGCCAATGATAGCCTCCTCGTTTTTCCTGCTATCTCCAGACGGTTTTATGAACAGCTAGAGCCTTGTTATTTTTTGGCATGGTTTCAGGGGTTTTGCCCCCCGGCATTATAATTGAGGAGAGACAGGCAGACAGCGGCAGACGCCCACTTGCACAGCTCTTGCTAACGTTAGCATTAGCAGCAGGGCTAGCTGACAGTCAAGAGAATGGGCTGTGACTGGCTGCTTGTTTTGTGCCACGATTCCTCAGCACTCACCTGCCCTGAAAAGAAAAATTCCTCTAGCTTGAAGGCTATAAATAATGAATGACTTGTCCGCTGTCACTTTACATCTTGCATCCAGCCCTGGCTTGGGCATTATTAGGGCCTTCTCTTTCTCCTTCAATCTTTCTCACACTCTCACACCTTTGTTTCAGTTCTGCTTAAATTCATCACACACCTTTCCTCCAGTTTCGTTGTCAGTTCTCCTTCAATTCATGGACAGATTTTTAGGCCATGACAGCAAAATAAGACAACATTTCTCCATCGCGTTTTCTTCATTTAGTTTTTATGACTTTGTTTTTGGTTCCATCTCTCTTGTTTAGTAAGTGCTTTGATGTGTAGAGCAGCTCTGGTCCTGCGTTTGATTCCATGCGCCTGATTGCTGGAGGGCCTGTTCCTTGTACGTTGACCCTGTCATGGTGATGCACTCATCTGGACATGATCTCCGAGTGTTGCGTCTACAGAAGAGCCGGCTTGTTAAACACTGAGTGAAGTCTGGTGAAATTCCGCCTGAGGGTGATGAGACAGAGCCCAGGCACACCCTTTCAACAGAAGACATCATGGATTATTCACATTTGCAGCTGCGCTGGTGAGAAAAATTGATGAAGAACAGCTGGCCGGAGCAGGATGTGTGGGGGGTCTGGGATGGCAATGCTGCTCCACCTTCAATCCTTTAGGAGAGAAGCTCAGCTACCATGAGGCCCTGCTGTTCACTCTGAGCTAAATAAATAACTGCAGCAAAGACAGAAAAACCAAGAAGCATTGCTAACTTTCCCAGGCTGATGTATCGGCCTTCAGGGCAAAAGCGACTGTAGAGATGGGGGTTCGAGCAGCACTGGTGACTTGGACAGAACCTCAATGCTCTTTAATCAGAAATTCTTTCAGAGGCTAAGTAGGACTTGTTGGAAAACCTCGAGCCACACTCACACTAACTTTAAGTCTGAGCCCATTTGGTCACTACATAGCGACTAGTTTCCTATAAGATAAGGCCTCCTAATTTTATTCATAAACTATATATTTTTCAATAATAATTAATTTTCAATCTTAGATGGTCTTGAACGGATACTTGTAATTTCAAGATATTATTATAATATACAGATTTACTTCAGTTTTCACGAATAAATCAAAGCAAATAAGTCTATTATAAACACAGACTTTCAAAGTAGAGTTTTGCCCAAATAAAACTGACAGATTACTTGTTTTCAGTGACAGTGAAATGAATAAGATTATAAAATTAAAAATAATAAACGATCATGATGATAAAAATATTTGTTTTCATTTACATAAAAGATACAAATGTAGCCGATTGGCCACAGTTACGAATGATCTCAACATTTTATGATGTGAATAAACCAATTTAATCAGATTAAACATCGCATTCATTGAATTTCCCTCACAACACTAATCCAGTGGTTAGGGCTGATCTACCAACAAAAAAATCTATTTTTAAAAAAGGTTTGTGACTGTATGACAGTTTTCAAGTATAAAAATTGTTAACAAAATAAAAGTGCAAAACGATGCCACAAATGTCACTAATAAGGCGTTGATTCTTTTTCTATAACAGCTGCATCTGTTAGGCCTTTCACAGGGTAACGTCCATGTTATAATGTATTACTGTTCCTATAGTTACGGTTCATGAATATACTTATATGAATATGTGATCTTTGATGGATTCATACAATAAAATGCTTATTATTAACTTATTGTTATTAACAAGTGATAGAAAAAAGAGATGTTGGTGAGGGAAGAACTATTTATAGCAGATAGAATATAAGTGATAACAGGAAATCTCGTATTTCCGTCCATTCTTAACATAAAAGTAACTGTAAATTTAACTGGATTTTTAAAATTTGGGACCTCATGCTTTGATTAATAATAATATATGGATAAAAGTATTGGGACACATGAATTTTCCAGCCATGTGTGGTTTTACTTAGTTTTTCCCACAAAAGTGGAGGCACACAATTATACAGGATGTCTTAGGATGCTGTAACATTTCTCTTCACTTGAACTAGTAGACCCAAACCTCATTCAGCATGACAATACCCCTGTGCACAAAACCAGATCCATGAAGAGACGCTTAACATGAGATAGAGTGGAAGATCTTAAATGGCCTGCTATAGAGCTCTGACCTCAACCCTAATGTACACCTTTGGGATAAATTGGAACACTGACTGCACCCCAGGAATCCTTACTCTTGTCCACAAACACACTCCAAAATCTAGTGGAACAGCTTCCCAGATGAGTGGAATTTATTATAAGAGCAAAATGAGACTAAATGTGGAAATGGGATGGTTAAAAAGCACATACCATTCTAATGGATTAGTGTGCAGAAATGGTGACCGTATAGCATTAGTTTTTCTATGGAATAAGAGGTATATAACACATTCGGGACGTGCTGTTATTGAAAAATAACTTTAACTACACACCAGGCTATCGCTGTTTATTGTCCGTTTAACAGTAAACCCTGTTGTGTAAGTAAGTCCTTGCTTGCTTAATGAAATTCCTTCCACACTCATAAAAAATATAAATTGTGCCCAAATAGAATTTATATCATTTTATTTTACTATTCAGTATGTAGGGGTTGAGACACAATATATATCTGACTCAGCTGCAATTGAACAAACATCAGCTGAACAACGTTCTGGAAATAGGTTATTCAGAAGGTTAGTAGGACTTAGAGCATGATACTCTGTTAGTAAAACTGTAGTAAACACAAAATGTTATAGTCATAGATAAAACTGGAGTAATGTGATCAGAGTCTAGTCTGTAATCCACTCATTTAAAATTGTTGTCAATCATTTTCCATTGACCAGATGCCAAAAGGGAATCTAAAACAGTTTGGCACTTTGCCATCAACAAAGAACTGCTTCCCCGCCCAGAAATATCAGTTAATGCACAAAAATGTGGTCTGATTCTGTACCTTCTCTGCAGTTTGCATGATCATCATAAAATAAGACAAAGAGAAACTTTTTATTGGATTACTAATGGAATTATTATTGGAAATCTTTTATTGGATTATGATATATATATATATATATATATACAAAAAAA
>MU542898.1:1505545-1523045 GCA_024362625.1 Silurus asotus
AAAAAAAAAAAAAGGGTTGTTGGATTTCTGTTTTGGAACTGATTTCATTAGTGTCTGTGAATAATCAGTATTGGTATAAGCAAGAGAAGAAGTGGAGGATGGTGATGGCTGTGGGTGGTGAAGGAGCTCCAGGGAAGGGGGGAGGGCTGTTTTTAAATTAAGGTCTTGCGATGCCGCATTTAATTTTTCATCGGTCTACTAAATTAAAAATGTGAACGGTCATCACTTATTTGTCAAGCTGTCTCAGCGCAAAAGGTGGATGTGACAGAAAGGTTTACATAAGGCTCAGAGAACTAGTGGCTAAGAAACAGAGATGGACCAGAGTAATTAGAGAAATAGAAAGTAAAATAGAAGGCTTGTAGGAGAGAAAACACGAGGGGAAAAAAAACAACATGAATGTTTTCATGGCTGTGGGTCTCAGTGTTCCATATAGAGGAATGATCATAAATGACATAGAAAAACCTGGATATGGATATAGTTAACATGGAAGTATAAATTGTGAGAAATCCAAAAGCTTCATAATCAGAAAAAGAGAGGAAGCCTTGTGATGTGGTTACAATCTGAAAGGGAATTTGTTCCAATGTTAAAAGTGCCATACAAATTTAATTAAACTGAAGGCTTTAACACATAAAAATTGCAGCTTTGGTTATTACATTGTAATAAAATAATAATCAGTTTTTTGGCATTGGCTCCAAAAGTACACTATATGGGCAAAAGTTGACCATAATATTTATATGCTTTAAGAGCCTCTCATTCCACATGTAGTCCTGATTCGCTGTTAATTTAGGGAAGATGTTCTACTAGATATTGGAGTGTCGCCTGTGGAGATTTGTGTTTATTAATTTACAAGGGTGTTAATACTGATGTAGGGTGAGGAATGATCCCAAAGGTGTTCAGTTGGGTTGAGGTCAGACCTCTATAGCAGGCCACTGTATTATAAGGAACAAACTAATAGGCACAAAGCTTCTACATTCTAACTTTATAACCCCTTTATCTCTGTAAAGCTGCTCTGGGACAGTGTCCATTGTTAAAATTGAAATGAATTGAATAGATCTTCCACAACAACTGTTTCCTCAAGGAGCTGGCTTTGTGCACAGGGACGTTGTCATGCTGGAACAGGTTTGGACCTTCTTGCTCCCTTCAAGTGAGGAGAAAAGTTGAATGCTCACACATGCAAAGACATTCAATACAAGTGGTGCCTGGAACTCTGTGGTAACAGTTCAGGAAGAAAGCTGTGTTTTAATCTTGAAAGTTTTAAACATTATTGCTAATAGTCATAAACTTCCTCTGAACAATATTTATTTATTTTCAGATCCCCATTTTCCACACAAAAGTGTTGTTTTTAAGCTGAATGGAGACACCAGGGCAGTCAGGTTTTATCTAATTAAAAAGATCCTTTTCAAATAAAATAACGATGGTAGTCAGATATGCACTGAAAAAAAACATTTGGTCGGTTGTTATATATGAATAAAATGATAAACAAGTCTTTTCTTTAATGAGGCATAAATTCCGTAAATGATGTTGATTTTGCTTTGAGGGTGTTTGTGTGTTTATTTTTGGATGTTTCTCGTTGGCTTGTTTTGCCTCCTTTTGCTTTTGGCCTCATGCTGGCTTGCTTTTCCTCTGGAGGTGGTGGCCGTCTGTTCAAGGGTCAGGAGAGGGCTGCAAAACACACAAGCACACGCACACACACACACACACACACACACACACACACACACACACACACACACACACACACACAATGTTCCCTTGCGACGTCCCGTCACACACTCCAACAGGTGATGTGCCAGACCTGAAAGCAATGGCAGAATGGAAAGCAATTGATGGGCTACACACACACACACACACACACACACACACACACACACACACACACACACACACACACACACACACACACAAACACACACACTCAAACAGAGCCTCTGATAAGTGCCTGTCTCTACAACTGACTGGTTAGTAATTCAGCTGCCAAATGAGGTGCTGCTTGGCAACACTGCCCCTCTAAAAAAAGTGTTTTCTGTTTTTCATCACCTGTTCCAGAAGGTCAAAGGGCATTTTCCATTTGACCATACTGCCAGCTCTGTATTCTCTTAGAAACAACACACACACACACACACACACACACACACACACACACACACACACACACACACACACACACACACACACATACAAAACACAGCTACAGATGTTCCAGAACATGTTACATCCCAGGCGTCAGAGCCTGCAATTGTCTTCAGTTCCTCTAATCATCCTCTTTGAAGATCCGGTTCTCTATTTAGAAAACATGTCAGTTCCAAAATTTGACCCACTCCAACCAAAGTGCCCTTTTCAAGCGACAGGAAGCTGATTAAACCATCACAAACACAACCTAGCAGAATCCAGATCGATCCTATATAGATGATGCTGGAAAGCAGCTTCGCTTTATTACCTCGCATCTGGAATGAATGGACATCTAAAGCGCTTACAGGAACCTGGGGCTGTGTCGAGTTTCCGCGTAAAGGATGTGCACGTGCTCCTGAGCCTGTTGGTAGGAAAAGGGAGAAAGCTGACAGGATAACATTTCAGCATGACATTCCAAGGTGGCTTTCATTCCAGAGGAAGACGCTACTCATACGAGAAGGACTTCCTTCTCTGTTCCTTGACCCTGGTGGAGCAGGCCAGCCGTCTTGAGTATTCACAGGAAAAGAATGGGGCAGGCAAGATAACCTGCATTGTTCATCATCTGACTAAAAAAAGGAGAAGATGATTCATGAGACACTTCACTTTCCTTCGCATGACAATTTATATTTAGACTAATCTACGTGAACATATGAAACGTACACAGAAATGATATTTATTACTATATTTGGTATCCATGCTAACTGACTAGTATAGTATAATATAGTATAGTAATAGTATAGTATAGTATGTTTAGTATAGTATAGTATAGTGTAGCATAATACAATATAGTTTCCATCTATCCAAGTATATACATATATTTTCACATATTTTTCATATATTTTATATTGTTTTATACTTTTTATTTATCTACCTTGTTTTCAGTTTTATCCCTAAATTCTATTCCTTTTTACGCTTAAATGCCAGACAGACGTAAAAAGCATTTCACTGCATATCGTACTCTGTATGTATGTGTATGTGACAAATAAAATTGTATTTGATTTGATTTGATAGTTTAGTTTAGTATATGATGACAATATATGATAGTTGAGTATAGCGTGGTATAGAATAGTACAGTAAAACCCCGTTGTATAATTCATTCTTTAAAAAATTGATCGTAGGTCCATTTGCTCGTACGTTCGAACTGATTTTCCCATAGGAATGAATGTAAAAGTGATTTAATTTGTTCCTAGACCTCATTCGATCGCTTATTTCTGCACTTAAAAAGTATTTGTAGCCTATTTTAACAAACAAATACACCGCTAATTACCGTAATGTAAACATCATTTAACACTTACCCATGTGGTAGTGGTTGATTGTGAGTGTGAGACACAAACACGCTCGTAACCTTCTTGGTTTCAATGGTAATTCTAATTCTAATTCTAATTCTAATTCTAATTCTAATTCACAGCACCATCACTGATTTTCTTGGGAGACCTTGTTCAAGATTTCTAGTGAAATAAAAATATAACACTAACGTTTTTGCTGCACTGAACAAAGAGAGCGATCGAGCGATATGTCAACTAAGCGACAGATGCTTTCCCCACCCGAAAGTGGGGAACCAGCAGCGTGGGTTTGCTCGTGCCTTCGAAATTTGCTCGTGAAATAGGGTACAATTTTGTAAGCAAGGTCGCTAGTATCTCTGTTTGCTCGTATTATTAGTTGCTTGTACAACAGGGTTTTACTGTATGGCAAATTATGACTTTGTATATTTTAATAAAGTATACAGTAGTATAGTACAGTGTAGTATAGCCAGTGGTGTAGACTATTCAATAAAATGTACTTTGTTACTCTACTTTTTGGCTGCTTTCTAGTTTTGCTGAATTTTAAAGATATAACCAACTTTTACTCTCTACACAAATACATTTATGATTCAATATATGTACTTTTTACTTCACTACACTTTAAGTGACAATGGCTGTTACCAATTCCATTTTGCACCTCTGTTGAAAATGTGATTAAGGTTCACCATTCCCCTACCCGCATCTGATGCCTGCAAGCGACTTTTTAGCATCGCTGACCTCATTTTCAGTCCAGAAAGAGCTCGAATATATTCCGAAAACTTTGCTTAAGTTGAATAAAAAATATTGCCCTTCTCTAAAAGGTGCATCAAATCACAGTCAGCTGTAATTATTTACTTTTACTTTTACTTCACTCACGTTATTTACTTCTACTTTGTGACATGACACTGTGATTTTATTTGTAATTTAAGATCATTTAAAGTTGCACTCCTCCTTTTTTTCTTCTCATCTTTGTTTCATTTTGGTATGAATGCAGTGTTCAGGTATACAATAGCATATTTTAGTAACTAAAACCTCACAAATCAGCTGTTTTTGGATTTTCACTAACATGTGATCAATATGACTAAAAATACTGAAGTACTATGCATATCAGATACTTTAAGACTTTTACTCGTCATATCGGAATTGATTACTTTTAACATGGGGTAAGTTTTGCAGCAACGTATCTATACTTTTACCCAAGTATAATTTTTAACATAATAGAATAGTGTGGCATAGTAAAATATAGCAAAAAATTAGAGAATCGAGTAATATGGTATAGTATAGTGTAGTGTATAATAGCATAGCATGGCATAATATTGCTAAGTATAGTATGGTACGGCATATAATAGTTTAGCGCGATATCACACCAAGCAATACTGTAGCCAAAATGATCAACAAATGAAACTAAAAATACTAGATGTATTTTAAAGACTGCATTTTGTTTTAACATGAACCATCTCAGCTTCTGTAGCAGATCCTCTGTGGCCAATCACATAAATCATATTCATTTAAATTATTCAGCGTAAGACATCTTATCAAGAGAGGAAAAAAAGACTCCGACTTTTTAAATTGCGTTTACATTTACGATATAACCACGTAGCGTTTTAAAAAAAACTATATATAATTTAAAACAAGTTGATGATGAAAACAGAATATTTAAAGACAAATCAAGGGATGTGTATTTATTCTCCAGTTCAAAACCCAATGTCTCCTGCGTTCAAGGTCCCTGGTGTTCGCCAAAACATTTCATGTGAAGCAGCGGTGAAAAACAAAATCTCATCCCTTGAAACTGGTTTTAGGCATGAGGTTGTTAAAAAGTAATAGCCAACTTTTGTTGCCATTCAGTCATGATTACGGCATTGGAAACTGTCTCAAAATAAGATGAATTCCTGCTGATATAGTGTGTAATGAGCCTTGTGGAATAATTAGACATTTTGGACAAAAGTCTTTTATTAGCTGTGTAAGCAAAGTGCTTTTGAGGCTGCAGGAGGTGAAACCAGTTGAGTATTGATATTCAATATAACTAGTTGCCATTAATATTGTAGTGAATTTAAATACCATATCCCCTAAAGTGCTTTTAATAAATACATAAAGTTTGATTTGTTTCTTTTTTTTTTGGGGCAGTCACTGAAACATAGCTAATAGGCCAAAGGTTTAGAAACATAGTGACGCAAGTTCTTGGCACCTGTGATCTGCTATAGTTATTCATTGGCTGAGCAAATAATTTTTTTCCCCCTTCCATTTGACTTGTGTTACCATCAACTTAAATATAATTGCACTTTTACTCTGTTGGTGATTTTTCATTCTAGGAAATCCAAACCCATGCCCCCGTTACAAAATACGCACATACTATTGTATTGTTTTGCAGTAGTAAATGTTTTCATTAGTATGAGGTGAGCACAACATACATTTCTTTTACTGCTGTATTTTTAGTGTAGGGTCCAAGCCTTATATGTGCACACACTTAATTCATTCCGATCTCTGACACACCCACACACACACAAAATTTCCTCCTCAACATTGTGGTCTGTGTGGTGTATGCGATGGGCCTGGAGCAGCCAGAGCCATCTTTGGCTTTGGCCCTTTCTCCACAGAGACATGCTCCATTTACAACCTCCACTTAATTACACTTCACACTGCTGAGCTACGTTTCACTCCACCACTGCAACCGCCGTCAATAAAGAGGACACGCGGCGCATCGGCAGCCAGACGCGTTCATTTTTCTGTTTCACAAATTGCCACACACACACACACACACACACACACACACACACGCACGAACCTCACACACTCCACAGTCTGCGAAGAGGTCATTCCAGCAGCCGAATATTGGCATTCGGATTGCCGCATTTGGCTTGGGGCTCTCGTTCTGTTTCTGTGGCTCTGAAATGTTGCAGCATTTCGGTGCAATTAAGCGAAAACCATGTGCAGGTACGGACACAAGACCAGTTCTGGAGAAAAATCAGGCCGTGCATTAAGGCGCATGTACAAATGAAGTGATCTGAGCGATGGTTAAATTACTAAAAAGCTGGGGAGGGTTAAAATAAGGCCAAAGGGAGATCAGAGTTTGATAAACGATCATGTGAAAAATGTGCTGATGTGAATAAGTGAATGTTGACCGTTTGCTTTGAAAAACTCGATTGATGTCAGCAGCCGGTCCTCATGAGCTGAAGCAGGGATGCACAATTTATCAGGAAAGACCGGGTTTATTGAAAAGCCCTGTGTTACGTGAACTGGAAAATGGTGAAAGTGGGAGCATATGTGGGGTAAAAAAAAAAAAATTCAATTAGCAGCGCTCATTTTGGGCACGCTATCGTGTTTCCTGGTTCGAGACTGAAGCCAGTTGTGTCCGATCGTGACTTAACATAAATCAGCCACTTTATGGTCGTGCATGGTGGGGGAAAAAAAGTTAAGCATTGCTCGGGTTGTAATTATAACAGATGACCTTTGTTGCTGCATGTGTGTCTGCATGCGTATATACACCCAGCATCCCCCCTAAGACTAACACACTAATTATTTCATACCAGCAGTTCGGACCTGAGGGTTTCCTTTTGTCAACAATTGCTCTGATTCATTAGTGTGCGCTGTCTGACCGTGAGGCCTCGGGGGAGGATTTGAGGGAAGGTAGTGGAAGAGTGGAGGAGGCATGGAATCAGTGGTTTGCCTTGTTCACTCAAAGAAACTAAAATGATTGATGAGTGTAATGCAGAGATGACATGTCTCAGCCCCAGCTGTATCGTGTTAACTAGACGTTTGCTGGGTGCCGGATGGGGGGGACTGAAATCTGTTGCAACTCAGAAGCTGTGCTGCAGAGAGGAGGATGGAGGGTGAACGAAAGGAGGAGATAATGGAGAGTGACAGGAACCGGGGATTCTGCAAGCTTCCTCATGCATAGGTTTAAACGAGTATGAAGTCGGATTATTTCCCTCATCAGTCTCGCAGCATGGATGCCACATGAGATATATGAGATGGACTGAGCTGATGATTTAGTGTATGGATATATATGTGAGTGTGTGTGTGTTTGCATGTGTGTGTTTCGCAGCATATATTCTAATTAAAGCTAGCTTTGTGTCTGCAATTTCAAAGGATACGTCATTAAAAAAATGCTTTTAAACAAAATTGCATTTTTCCACAATAGAGTTTTAATACCATGTTAAAAAAATTACGAGAATAAAGTCGTATTTTACAGAAAAAGGCAAACTTAACGTCAATAAAGTCGAAATTACGAGAATAATGACAGTATATTTTGAGGATAAAGTCGTAATATTTTGAGCAAAACAGTCAAACTTATAAGAATAAAGTTGAAATTTTGAAAGAAAAGTCTAAATCTATTAAAAATAAAGGCATGGCAATACAAGATTCAAGTGGTAATTGTAACGTTTCCCTGTTTTCCATCAAAATATTGTGAAGGATTTAGTTAAATCCTACTTTAGGTTAGGATTTAGCAAGAAGAAAAATGTTGATCTTTCGGAGGAGTGCTAAATTAATAAACAGACTGCAGCAGTTATGCAAAAAACTTAATTTATTCAGAAAAAAAAAATATCAGACATACATTAAGGAAATTGATTCTGTTGTGCAGTCTAAAATGGTGACCAGCGGTGGTGGATGATGGTTACACTGCTATTCGAAGAGGATATGTTGTTTCTCAAGAGACTATGATAATGATGATTAAAGAAATCCACCCTAAAAGACTTAAATAGCGGTGCACTGCCTCTCCGACGTCGGCAGTACTTCAGCTTGGGGTCCTATTGCCTTGTGGCATACAGATTCATATGATAAGCTTGTAATTTTTACTTTTCTCAAAATATTTAGATTTTATTCTCATACTGCTTTGACTTTATTCTCACACTCTTAAATTTAAACCAAAAAGTTTACGTGGCACTAAAAAAATGCTTGGTGAAAAATGGCACCCTTGCAGTTTCACTCTCTATGCACCCTGGTCCAGAGTAATGACATTTCGTTCTTTTGTATACTGTGTATGTGGAAGAATAACAATAAAGCTTCAGTTGAGTTTAGTGAACAATACAAGATACACAAAACACAATAGTGCCACCCAGTATACCTACTTTATAATGTGTTATAAAGAACATTGTACAAAAAAGAGAACTGTAAACAAGTGTACTTGTAAACATGAACACAATGTTGTGCAAAAACAGCAGCATGTATAATCTGACCACGCATATTATTCATATTATTTATTATTAATATTATTGAACATTAGCAGCAATAATATTCCTGGGATGAACAGACAAATGAGTCATCGTGCTTAGACCTTAAACGTGTATGTGTTTGTGTGCGCTTCAACTTTTATGTCTCTCTTAAGTATGAGCATGCATGAGTGCTTTAATAATGTCTATAAAAAAAAAATGCCAGCAATGCAATAAAATGTATTTGTGTGTTTTAGACTCAAAATGCAGTCTGAAAGTGTCTCTCACGCTTTACGAGTTTACGCCTGATCTCTCCTCTGTCGTTAATCCTGGGACTGACTAATGCGAATTTGTCTGGGCTCCCATGAGGACTCTGATTAAATCGAGCTTCTGAAAGCTCGAGTCTCTCTCCTGCTCACTCTCCATCTCTCTATCTCTCTCTGTGGGCCGATAGAGGAGAAGAGGCCCAGCATCGAGTGGGGAAGTGGCACTGTCGCTTGCCTGTCTGTCATCAGCGATTAGCGGTCAGATCAAAGCCCTGATGCAATCGCTGCCCCATCAGGGAGTGCTATTATCAGGCCCTTAGAGACTCCCAGCTATGTCTGTATGTGTATGTCTACATAACGACCTCTAGAAACCTCATACCCCCCTCCACCTACCCCCTAATGCCAAGGCTTTGCTTATCCAACCTCTTCAGGCACTCTCAGTCCCCGAATAAACACCTTTTCTTTTCACTAATTAGGACACAATGCGGCAAAGATAGAAAAAACGTGAGCTTCAAATGTCACATGTGGAGGTGGTTAAATAGGCTCTGCTTCCTGTTGGCAAGCGACTCTGTGATATGCTAATGCTAATTAATGGGATCTTGTCATGGTGAAATGGGTTGTTCACAATCAAACAGGTCTGACGGTCTGCATTTCACTTAATGTCTCTCAGGCGAGGAGATTGTCTCTTAACATTGTTAACCTTTATTCGGACGCATAGGACGGAGACAATGGCTGCGACAATTGTGTTTGATCAAGGCCAGTCAGTTTCAAAACCCTCTTTCTTTTGTCTCTAAAAATGTCAAAATGAATGAACACGGTTGCCCAACGTTTTTATCTTTGCACAGTGTGTCCAGTGTTTCTTTGAATAAAAATATATAAAAATAGTGGATTTGTTTGGAATAGTAGAGGTCTCATTATAAATAAAAATACAACATGATGATAATTAGGTCTTTTACAGAATTTGGCAGACACCTTCTCCAGAGCAGCTTACAATTATTTTATTTATTCAGCTGAGCAGTTGAGGGTTAAGTTCCTTGCTCAAGGGCCAAGGAGTGGGAGCTTGGTGGTGCCTGGATTTGAACTCACGATCTTCCAATACATAGTCCAACATCTTAACCACTAAGCTAATACTTCCCCTCTAGATATTTCAAATATTTCAACTTAAAACAAAAAAACAAAGAAGTGTTTTGCAAGCAGCATTGTCACTTCACAGTACCAGAGCCTCTTGTTTAATCAGAGCTTATTTGTCTTTTTGGGGGTTCTTCTATGTAGAGTTCTTAGAGTTTTCCAAATATCTATCCAAATCCCACAAACTTCCAAGTTGGTAGATTCACTGCACCTAAGTGGGTAAGTAAAGATAAACCACTTATTTAAAAATACTTTTTTCTCCAGATAGCAACCTGTTAAAGTTTCTATATGTGACCAGTGGAGACTTGCAAGTCAACAAATATGAGTAAACCTAGTCTCTCAATAAAGTAATGTGGAACCATTCATTTATATTTATGGCATTTATTAGACATCCTTTTCCAGAGCAACTTACTGAGCAGTTGAGGATTAAGGGCCTTGTTTAAAGGCCAAACAGTAGCAGATGCGTGGTGCTCGGATTTGAACATATGACCTTCTGATTTTGAGATCAATGCCTCAACCACTGAGCTACAACCACCCCATTCACACTATTTATACTATTATTTATAAGTTCCTCTTATAGAATATTGGATATTGCATTTAGAAAGGCACTGGCTCATCTGTACAGCAGGAGTATAAAGGTAAGGTTCCTATTGTGGTCAGTGCAGAGTGAAAAAAGTGTGTGTGCTGTGAGACTTGTGTCCAAAGAGGTTTTCCATGCAGCTGAAGACAGTGATCACTGTAATCTTCACCATGGCAGGGGACGAGGCAGCTCACCCGGGATGTGACATGGCTGTCACCAGAGTCCACGCTTGACAGAACTCTGGCCTGACAAGTCCCACTGCTGTGAGGCAACCATCCCTCTTGTTCCACACCCCTTTCCAATACTTACACTTTCACAATCACTTTCCTCCTCCCTCAGTCATGGAATAGACTGCACAGCAACTCCTCTCTCACCTATTTAATCCCAAGCTTGACTGACAACATTGTGCTGGTTGAATTCTTTATTGTACACCTTGTAAGGTCATAGAGTGTGTACCAGTGTGCTCCGATTGTCTGTTGCTAGGTTATCGCATGTACAGGTTGAGATGACCGTGTCCTAGTGCCAGAGGACACATTCAACCAGTCATCTTGTTTACAACACCCTCTCCCCTTAGTCAGTCACTTCACATGGTGATGGAAGACTTCTCCTGTCCTTTTCTACTAATGAAGCTCATCATGTATGCTGAGGAGTCAAAGTTTCTAAAGGAGACACTGGACATGACAGTGGCCTTGATATGTCATGTCTTGTAACTTCTCCTAGTGTCTTTTCCTTCATCGCATATAAAGCAGACTTTAGTTTATTATTTCACCTTGTTTTTTAGCTTAACAGTTGAGCTCTTTTGCCTTTCCTGTTCAAGCTGTAGTCTAGCTCATTATGGCCTGTGAGTGGGCTGAACTTGTTCCACCTCGGGCATTCTTCCCCTTCAAATCAGCCTCATTATCCCTCACTAGTTTCAGCAAAGGGTCAAAGAGTCATGGTCACCCCGCCGTGATTGCCAAGGCAACCAGGTCTCCAACCGAAATTCACGGGCAGCTTTTGGAGGACAACATTCAATCGTTTTCCCCATCAGCCAAGACTTACAAGAGAAAGAGTGAGTGAGTGATCTAGGACCTGGCCTGTCCTCTGTGATTGATATATGCATTTCATCAGACCGGGGTGTCTAAACCATGAGCTGTGCAGTTTTAAAGGTGTTTACCCCCGCTGGTCATGGCCCTGTTATGTCTTTTTCAGGGTCAGTTCACGAACAGACCGGAGCGAAAAACAACTTGAACGATGACGTTTGAAAGCACGCTCTCACTTTAGACACTGCTCATCAATCAAAGCCAGACCCCGGGCTCAAGTCTATGATAGGACACCTTGATGGCTGACACCTACTTTTACAGAACTGTAGACAAAGTTAGCTCACTGGTGAATGATTGATATCAACCAGACAACAAATGTTCTTCACGGCTATTTTGAGAAAAACCCACTTTAAAGGAAAAACAAAGTCTTCTCAGTATTGTACTTTACTGTTGTTCATTGCATGCTCTCATATTGATTTAATGGTTCTCAGTTTTATATTTAAGAAATGATGGTGTGTCTTTTATATTTTCCATTATTGTGTGGTCATTATTGTAAAAAAAAATAAAATAAATCAGATCAATAAAAATACAAAAGAACTATTTTTAAAGAGACAAATTATAAACTCAATCAGTTTTATAAATCATGGAAACGACTCGCTTTGTTTTTCATGTCAATTGGAAATACATGTTTAAAGCCAATATAACACAAACAGTTTCTCATGTTAATCTTGAGTATATTGAGTAATCTTGAGTTTCCCATCCTTCATATCGCTGAATTATAATAGAAAGTTACAGCTTTACGCTTCTCTCCGAACTGCCGAGCTCTTGGAAGAATGCAGAGTGGGCAGAGCTAAAGAGTCGTGACCATGCACAGCTTTTGTGTAGCGATCGTCTGCAAGCTTTGACATCGCTGTAAATAGAACAATAAAAATAAATGTATGGTCTTAAATGAACTATGGATAACAATCAGATCCAGCCGTACATATTTAAACCAGAACCGGTCTGAATTTAAACAAAAAATACAACAACAGCAGCAACAACGATTACAGCAGGACGTGTTTATATGGTAAGTTCTGAACAAGGTTCTCCTTCCTTCACATCCAAAAACACACTTCTTTGAAGACATTCTTCTTGAGGAAGTCCCATGCAGGGTTGTTGATGACTTCCGTAACCAAAAGAAGCATGGTGGTGGGTGTGCTCCTGCTTTCTTTCTGGTTGCTTTTCCAGAAGAGGTGCCCATGCAACTCATGACATTATGAAGGGCCATACTCAGAAAAAAAAATTAAAAAATCTTTAACGTATACAAAGCCGGAAGGAGTGGAAGGAGTTTTTTTTTTTTTTTTTTTTACTTTGGCCATGTTTAGCATTTAGCATGTTTAGACTTGAATCGGACTACACATGTCAGCCCTCACTCCAGACATGAATCAGAAAATCTTGGCTGCCAAGGACCCTGATGCCGGTTAGATAATACTGACCACTGCAGACTGGGAACAGCCTGCAAAAGCTGCAGTTTTGGAGATGCTCTAACCCAGTCATCTAGCCATCCCAATTTGACCCTTGTCAAACTCAAATCCCTACACTCGCCTAATTTTCCTGCTTCTAACACATCAGGTTTAAGGACAAAATGAACACTTGCTGTCTAATATATCCCACCCAATAACAGGTGCCTTGATGAATAGATGATAAGTGTTATTTACTTCACAGGTCATAAACTTATAATGTCATAATATTATGTCTGGTCGTTGTACACATATATTTATTATTACACTATATTTATTGCTCCTGTGCACAACATGAGCTCCTTAAAGATATGGTTTACATGCTTTGGAAAAGAAGATCTTGAGTGGCCTGCTATAGAGCTCTGATCTTATCCCTACTGAACACCTTTGGGATGAAATGGAACACTGACTGCACCCCAGGTCTCCTCACCTACATCAGAACCTGCCTTTCATAACACGCTTGTGGCTGATGAACACCAAAATACATTTGCACAATTAAAAATCTGGTGGAACATCTTCCTGGAAGAGTGGAGGGAATTACAAGAACACATTGGGACTAAATGTGGAATGCAATGGTTTTACTCTTACTGTTTTTACTCTTACTTTTGGCAATATAGTGTACATACATTCCCAACTTTATTATCATCTTTTTCCAACAGTATCTATTAGTTGTGCTAGATTCTGATGAGCCATTATTTATTTCAGTAACCTGATATATTTTTGTGAACTTTGAATAAATTAAGTAATATCATAAACAATGAATTCGTATAACGTCAAGCAGAAACCTTGCTGAGCAGTTTATTGGAAACAGGTTAATTTTAACTCCCTGAATGCAGACAGAAGTAGAGATTTAAAGTTGTAATGGATGTTTCTGGCTGCTGATGAACATTGTAGCTAAATAAACAATGTGATACTTTAGTTTGTTTAAGGTGTAAACAGAATATAGTGATAAAAGAAGAATAAACAAAATGGAGATACACTTTTTCCATATGGCAGCAATGATACAATGTTGAGCTGCATTCATTAATTTTCTCCTACCTTCCAGGAACATTGAAGTAGGTGGTGGAAATTGTCCAAGGTTTAAATAATTGTGTGAATTTGTATGTGCACTGTGCTCCAAAAAGGACTGGAGTCCCATCAGGGCAGTATTCCCACCTCATACACACATCTGTACACTCCAGATCCGCCATGCCCTGACCAGATTAGTGCTCTTACTGAAGATAAATAATGTCTGCCGCAAGTCGAAATTCAGGGGAAAAAAATATGCGCATGCTGTTAATGCCTTCGAGACCTAGCAACAACGAACCAATTTTAATCTCCAAAGCAAGCTTTTATCACTACACTAATAACTAGCAAAAGCTTATTTTTGCCTCCTGTTTCTAAACTTAATGCACTTGCACAAACATCCATTTGCAGGCTGCTGCTAAAGCTAGCGCCCTCTTGCTAATGCCACTCCCTTATGTAGGCTGAACAGCACTGACGTTTGACCTTATGCTTCTGAAGCAGACTGAAACTGTTTCTGATAAGCCTTCACATTTGTTCTTAATGATCTTCAGGGCAGACAAATATAGCAGGATTCTTTTGCAGTTATACATAAATGCTTCACATTTACCCTACGGGCGTGGCATTAAGGAGGCCTAAGCTGATATTTCCTATTGTGCATGTGTGCAGGAGATTGCATGCAGGGGAAGCCACAGGGGCCTGTCAGATTCGTTAGCTCTTCCAGTAAGGAAATGGGGCAACTGGTCATTCATTGTCCAGACAAAGACTGCAGGCGTCTACAATTGCCCAAGGAAGCATCAGGATTCAGAAGACAGTGCCAGGCAGTGTTGCTCGCTTGGGCATAGATCATGGGGGACAGTTAGTGTGTCACTTACTGTGACCAGCTTGATGGAGAAGAGCTGCCAGGTCAACTTATGCCATAAAGAGAACATATTGCAAGAGCTTTATAATAAAGATGAAGTGGGAACAATGAAGAAACTGTCAATTGTAAAACTTCTTTTTTTTTTCTTTTTTTTTTCCAATCTCTGAACACGGGCAAAAGCATGGTATAGTGCAAAAGTAAAAATGTAAACAAGAGTAAAATGTAAAGAGTTAAAGTATAGATACTGCAAACCTTGTTAAAAGTCAGCATGTTAAAAGTTGTTAAAAGTTAAAAGTGTTAAAAGTCAGCAATTCATGTTAAAAGTCAGCAATTCAGCAATTCAAATATGACTTGAGTAAAAGTTTTAGAGTATTTCATTTGAACAGTACTCGAGTGTTTTACTCATATTGACCGGCGGCTCAAAGATGCATTAGTCTTCAACGCATGTTAGTGAAAAGCCAAACAATTGGATTTGTGAGGTTTTATTTGATAAACTACACCTCAACACTGCATTAACTAAAATCAACCTGGCAGAATAAAACAAAGACCAAGAAATTTGGTCAAAAAGAAAAAGCAATATTTAAAAAGGTATATTCAATTAACAAAAAAAACTACATTAATATGTCACAAAGTAAAAAATTTAATGTTGAAAGAGGAAAATATCTTAAGAGTACAGGCATAAACGAATAAGAATACATTATTTCAAATAAGCACAATAGATTGCATAATAGAAAAATTCGACATTTTTATGAAAGCATCTGCTTCAGACTATTCTTCTGAAAAAAACCCACTGTGGACACAAACAAATAAAATTAGACTGTTAACATTTAAACAAATGTGCATCAATATTTGAGAGGAATAAGGAAGTTGAGTGATGTAGGTGAGCATGAGGAATTGTTGAATCCAGTATTCACAGAGCATGACACCACTGGAATTTGTACCAAATTTTTTTGCAGTGATTTCCACAGTGGTAGGATACATATTTTATAAAAATAAATCTTTTCAGTTTAGACTACACTTATGTCCACTTGAAATCGAAATATGTTTGGATCAGAAATTTGGAAAAATTCCACATGGGCTTCTTTTCTGTCACCTGTAAAATAAAGTCTTAGAATTATGATATTTATGAATTGGTGACTTTCGCAGCTTTCCTCACCTGGAACTAACACTAAGAATTCAAAATAAATCCACTGGACCTGATTTCGTTGGTAAGTACCCAACAAAATGTGATAAGAACTTTCTAGCAGACGGTTTAAAAAAAAAAAAAAATCTGCCTAAAATTTCAATTACTCCTCCTTCCTCCACCCCTGACCAATCAGTCAGCTTGTTTATCGGCACTTTACGAAGTCATATAAATCACGTTGGACTCCATCGACCAGCATCTCACTCATGATCAGTAGCTCAGAACAACTAATGGATTTGCTGCTTGCTTTGATCAATAGCAAGTTCAGAATTGGAAGAAGCGAGATAGTTTTGTTGTTTGTTCCTTTTTTTCTGTAGATTTTTTTTTAAGGTCTTCGAGAAGGTTGCCATTTCTAGTTATGTTTCTCAGTAGTTGCACTTGTCCTTGCATGGCAGGAGAGAGAGTGCTAGACCCTGGCATTAAACCAGTGAAGAGACTGCGAGCGAAAACGAGCCATAGCCAGCCTACAGAAAATAAATACGGATGGCGGAGGGAGAGATGAGCCGCTGATCATCTGTTTTGCCATCTGCTCTTGCGAGTGTGTGGACAGATCTGCGGCAATGGTTGCTTGGTCCTCTGAGGACTGTTGTTTTTAGGGCATAGGATCACCAAGCATACATAGACAAGCTCGCAAGCAAAGGTTAGATGCTCTGATTGAACGAATGGCGCATATGAATATGCTAAATACGTCCATGGACACATACACATCCATATATGTGATATGTTATTCCCCCAAACACACACACACACACACACACACACACACACACACACACACACACACACAATTCTAATGCACACATTTTCAAAAACATTGAAATGGGCAGCCAATCATTACTCATCTACAAACCAGAACCGTGTGTATGTATAGGTGTGTGTGGTCAGATTTTCTATGCCTTTTTGACAGTTTTGATCTTTTGGAAATTTTTGTCTTGTTATTCTGTGCAACACTTTTTAAAAAGAAAAAAATCTACTTATAATTAATGCCACAGAAGGTTGGGAATAGGTTTTGGTGGAGCAAGGCATTAATTAGATGCATTAATAATGATGCCAGTGGCAGGTCCTCACAAGGATAGTATGACAAATGTGTGTGTGCTTGAGTCTAGCCTGCTTTTTTTTTTTTTCGAGCAGCTGGGTTGCTGCTGACATCAGGAGCAGTTGGGATAGTCCAGTGCCAGGCTGCAATGGGATGGATGATCACTCAGTTGGCAGTGTCCTGCAATGTGACGGTCTGCTACTCTCTCTCTGCAATCATAACTTCAAATTCAGTGTTCTCAATAGGGTAGAAGACACACATAGAGAACAAAAAGAATGACTCTAAATGCTCCCAGTTCTCTCTTTCGGGGTGATTTTGCTCTGCTG